>BSBK01002251.1:1922500-2435000 GCA_027943335.1 Chamaecyparis obtusa | reverse complement strand
TGAAACAAAAGAAGGTTGATAATGAGGTTGAATCTGAACCCCCAATAGTGGAGGTCTTTGAGGTTGTTGTCAACAAAAAGAGGGGTAGGTCTCCAAGTTCTACCTCCTATAATAGAGAACCTAAACATTCAAGGAAACAACTAGCGAGTTTCTATAAGAGCTTTAAAGATCTCATGGACATAGACCCTTAATGTTCTTCATGAATATAAAATGTTCTTCATGGAATGTTAGGGGTCTTGTGTCCCTTAACAGGAAATATGTGATTAAAAGGCTCATATTGATGAATAAAAACATTGACTTTCTCCTATTCCAAGAACTTAAATCTTTTAGCTTTACTCTAGACATTAATCTTAAATATATTTGGTGAGATCTCAAGTGCTACACCACCAATCATTAAAGAGGGAAGGGTGGATTAGCTATCCTAGTAGGCCCTAAATGGACTAAGGATATCACTATCTTGGATTACTCACCTTGCCAAAGATTAGTTTGGGTTACCATCGAACTTAATGATTTTGTGTTTGGAATCTACACAATATATGCAGCTAATGACCATAGAGAGAGGATTGATCTCTGGAAATGGATGTATCAAATGGAAAACATCCCATGGATAGTGGGTGATGGTTTTAACATGATTGAATACCTCCAAGATAAGGTGGGTGGATGCAAATTAGAATGGAAGGGATATGAGAAGTATTTTTGGCTCAGATTGATCAGCAAACATAAACTCTTTGACCCACTTGCTAGGAGAAAAACCTCATCCAAAAGCATCGGGTATGCATGGTCTAATTTCCAGCAAGGTGAGAAAAGGATCTACAATAGACTTGATAGATTTTATGTTAATAAAGATGCATTTAGTTTCAAAAAAGAAATCAATGGGTGTCAAGGTTGTCCCCTATACACTATTTGACCACCATCCCATCCTTGCTAACATTTTTCAATTGGGTAAAGAAAACACAAAGGTAAAAAGGAGAGATGGATTTTCCCTTAATGTTAGCCTCTTGGAATATGATGATGTTAAAGCAGAAGTGGATATGATTATATGGTTCAACAAAGGAGTAGTGAATCATAAGAGTGTCATTGAGATATGGGCTCAAAACATTAACAATTGGAAGTCATTTTTCCAAGTGGTGGGAAAAAAAAAATCTAAGGATGGTAGGAGGTTGGAGGCTGAACTACACAACCATATTTGTAATGCAAAATCTTACCTCCAATATGAACCTTCCAATCTTGTTGCATTAGAATCTTTAGCCCTTTCCAGAGATTCCCTCAGAAAGAATCAAACCCACAAGATCCAGGGCATCAAAAAAAGGGCTAGGATAAACTCGTTGTGCCATGTTGACAAAGGCTCCAAATATTTTTTCCAACTACTTAAGAAGAAAGAGGCCAAAGATATAATTGAGTGCATATGAGATGAGGGTAAAGAGCTTAACTCCCATAGGGACATTCTAAATTATTTTTCTTTACAACCGAAGATGTTGGGAGTGGAATGGAATATGCTAGGAACAAGATCAGAAATATTATTCCTAAAAAGGTCTCAATAGAGGATGCATAAGTATTAGATAGACCAATTTTTATAACAGAGATCGAGAATTCTATACAAAATATGGAAAATGAGAAGGCCCCAAGGCTGGATGGCATGCATGTTGAGTTCTACAAAAGAAAATTGGAATGGATTGGGGATTAACTTATTCAAGTGTAATTAGAGGCAATTACAAAAGGATCCCTTAGTACAAACATCAACTCTAGCCTTATTAAACTCATACCAAAAGAGGGAGACAAGACATTGATTAAAAATTGGAGGCCTATAACTCTACTGAATGTGTCATATAAAATCTTGGCCAAGATTCTTGCTCTAAGGTTGGATAGCATCTTGCCTCGTATCATTAACCATACATAGACGAGCATTGTTAAGGGCATATATATCCTTGAGAATCTAATAACCTATTAGGAGCCCTTGGACTAGGATAAGGATTCAATTCAGCAAGTTTACGTGTTGTTACTAGACTATGAGAAGGCCTACAAAAGGATAGAGTGGAAATTTATTAACATGATGCTTGAATGTCTTGGGTTTCCTAAATACTTATGTCAAATTATCCAAACACTAATATGTGGAGCTTGTTCTTGGGTGGAGGTCAATAGTGTGATATCTCTCCATTTTGAGCTCTCTATGTCCATAAGACAAGGTTGTCCCTCAGCACCAATACTCTTTATCATTGCAGTAGATGCACTATTCTACCTTTTAAGGGACAACACATTCTCTCCTAAATTCAATGGACTAACCCTACCCAATGGAGAAGAGATAACTAATGTTCAATTTGTTAATGATATAGTGATTTTGATTGAATTGTGGGAAGATAATGTGACGAATCTCGTGAACAAACTTGACTTATTTTGTGTAGCTTCAAGGAGTAAGGTATCTCTACCAAAATCTATTATGTTGGGTTGGAGTGACCTCCCCCCAAGCTGGTATAGAAAATTTTCTCTATCTTGGGGTGGACCCAATCTCTTAGTCAGATACCTAGGCATACCTTTTTCTATCAACCCAAACTTGACATAAATGTGGGGATGGATCAAGGAGAAGATTGGTAGGAAAATGAGTAAGTGGAACTCTCACTATGTCTCACTGGCATGCAGATTCTAAATCTATCAAAAGGTCCTATCCTCTTATTCACTCTACTATGTTTCTATCTGGCTTCTTAGCCAATCTCAGTTTAACTATATTTAGAAAAAAGTTAGAAGATTTATGTGGTCTGATGAGAAAGGGCAGAAAAAAAGAAGAAGCATGCAGTAAGATGGAGTTGGTGCACAATTTCCAAGGAACTAGGTGGTTTAGGGTTAAAAGACCTGAGAATCCAAGGAATCACTTTGGTTATGAAATAGATTTCTAAGGCCACTCTAGGTGAAGAACCATGGAAGCTGATCATCAGAAATAATATTTCCAGAGGTACCCCTACTAAAGCTTCATCTTGGAAGGTTCTTCCTATCAATGACCCTATCTTTAGAAAATTTTCAATTAAGGTGGCAGGTTCTAATATTTTCAAAGCTATTTGGAAGTGTTGGGAGAACATTAGACTTCTAATCACTAACAATGATATCATTAATTATCATAATTTGATCTATGGAGAGAGATCTATTTTTTGTAACCTCGTGCATAATCACAAACCCCTTTCTCTTATCCAGAGATGCTCTGCCCGAAGTTGGGCCAATAAGGGTATTCGATATTTTGAAGATATTATAAAAGATGGAAGACTCATTAGTTGGGATGAATTATGGCAGAGGTTTGACATTCTTTCCTCCCAATGGAGAACATGTACACCATGATCAAAGATGCTTGCAACAAACTGAGCCTTCCTAGATAGCTAGAGAGCAAGGCCAATATGATCTCCCTCCTTAAATGGCAAGATGGTATCCCTTTTTTCTAATACTAAAGCCAAACTTATCTACAGATTCCTCACTGACTGCCATGATGTTATTGATCACCTTAACTCCCGTTGGAACCCCAACTTGGAACTCTCCACCTGGACTAGATACTTGATGGGGTTGTGGCATAGACCTATTGAACCTAAGAAAGCATGTTTCTTGTAATGCATTTTCCTTCATAGACTACTTGTCAAGATTTCCACTGGGGAATATAAGATTTGTTCTTTATATAGGTCCCCTCAATCTATTCACCATATTTTCTTTGATTGTCTTGTTGCGAAGGAAATCTGGGGTCTTTTTGGCTTTCAGTTACATTATAACTTCATCTTACTCCATGTTCTTTTTGGAAAATTCTCGAGCTTAAAGAAAAGCACTAGTTTTTTTGGTCTATTTTATTTGTTGATATTTTATGGGCTATTTGGAAATTAAGAAATGATGATTTCTTTAATGGTAAACCAAGACACCTTGTCGAGTCTCTTAGGAGACTCGTTAGACACAATGTTTCCATGCAGGTCACGATCATACTAAAAATAGAGGAAAAAAGTTCATCGATTTGATTAGAGATGGAGCAGCAGAGATTCTTAAGAAGGAGATTGTATATGGATATACTACCACCCAAATGTAGATAGAGAAAAGGCCATTTGAGCAGGCACTAAATCAGTTTACTAGAGAGATGAATAAAAACAAGGACAAAGTAAGGCAGGAAGTTGAAGGAGAACCAATTCAGGCTTTTCCAATCACAGTCATTCTACCTACACTAGCTCCATAGCTGAGAGAACCTGATCTTGTATAACCATACAAAGCCTATGTTCAAAATAGCAAGTTCCTAAAATGGATAGAAGATCACAATGGCTAGACCTCATGGGTAGAAAAAAGAGGAAATGAAATATGATTCTAGTTGCTGATCTTTATATTACTATGTTAATCTCATATGGTGATGTTTTGTACACTGTATTTGTTACTCTTTCCATATGATTCTCCTTAGATCGGGAGTCTACCTAATTTGTATAGTGTATCCATAAATTGGTTCTATTTTGATCCTTGATGTTCTACAAATGATAATCAATAGAAAAGAATAATTTTCGCTAGTTTGTATGGGAAAACTCAGAAGCTAGATCTATTTCCTATTTAATTACTTTTAGTAGGGAGTGATACAGTTAGCTCAAGATGTTGGGCACAAAATAGATTGAACAATCACTCATGATGAGTTGAAAATGATTATCGAATTATGAAAGAGGAGTGTAAAAGTATGGTAAATTATAGTTTCCAACATATACATAATTATAGAAACCAGGCTTGCAGACTTTGAATATAGATCTGAAAAATATGGACAGAGAGGAACTTGTTGCCAAAATATGGGCAAAATTCTAAGGTGCAACAGTGAGAGGTGTAGCCTTGTTTTGGACTGTGTAAGTCAAGACAATCTAATCTTGTATTTTTTAGATCTACCAAATGGAGTTTTGTAGGTCTTATGATGCTCAATCTAAACATATATCCATGCCTTTGTAACCTAGCACGTGCACACATAAAACAAAGAATTTGTTGGGTTGATGGGCATTCGCCTAGTTCAAACCTTGGTTTAGGAATCAACCTTGAAGTTGAAATAATTGAAATAGAAATATATTTGTTTTGATGTGTAGAAGAGGCTAGATTTCAATATTGAAGCATCTTATACCTTGTTGATGCAATACTCTTTGAATGTGATTACAAGTTTTGATGAAATAGCACGACTCTGTAAGACCTAGAAGGAAAATTAATCATAAACACATGATTGCATGAAGGTTGTTGAATATTTCCATAATGTTAGATATGAAGAAGGCCTTGAACTCTTAATTCTTGAATACTTGATCTTTAATTGAGAATAATTGTATGATGTGATGATCAAATGAGGAGGGATAAGATTTATTTTATATCTCTCCCTGTCATTTCAGGATTAAAATTTTAGAGAAAGCCAACATAGGAGAAAGTTTTCCCACTCCTACAATCTAGGTGTTAGAGAGTTTGAATTTGGGCCCCAATTATCAAGACTAGGTCACCCTAGATGACCTAGTTTGGGACTATGTCACCCCAAGTTCCCTAGTCCTCCCAATAAAAGCAAGGACTAGGAAATAAGGTCTAGAATACTATGGTGATGCCATAATTTTAGCTAGTATGAGCCAGATTGAATATGATTGAGCATGGGAGACCATACATGCTAAAATGGGGCCTAGGCAAGAAATAAATTGGATAGGGATACAATTTACGATGGTACATTTAGTCCCCACTTTAGCAGGAGTATGAGCCTACATACATATTTGAGAGAGAGAGAGAGAGAGAGAGAGAGAGAGAGAGAGAGAGAGAGAGAGAGAGAGAGAGAGAGAGAGAGAGAGAGAGAGAGAGAGAGAGAGAGAGAGAGAGAGAGAGAGAGAGAGAGAGAGATTTCCATGTTCAAGGAAACAAGCCCCCAAATTATAGGATCTTATCTCATACAACCACATGCAAGGGCACACAAAAAAGCAAAGATAAAATACAAAAACACAAAGAAAAGGCTCCAAGTCAACTAGTTGAAGAGACCTCAATAGTCAAAATGTATCAATTACTGATATCATTCTTAGAATGTTATTGCAAGAGCACAAGTGGTCAGATTGAAAGAGCAAAAGAATACATCACAGATAAGATAAAAAACCATGATAAACCAACTAGAAATGTATATTATGCTATGGGATCATGAACTTAGAGAAAGGAAACCATGGATTCCACAAGCTAACTAGATATGTTACGTGAGGTGATCCATGAAAGAGAACATATTCTATTAGATGACAAGTTGTGTTATGTTGTGCGATTTGTGAAACAAAAGAGATAAAAGACTTAAAAATAGTCGAGAAAGTTGTGTTATGCTAGTCAACTAATCACAAGGATAACCAAGAAAACCATTGTATGCAAGGAAACCTATTAAAAGATACAACATATCAAATTTCTTCTAAAAAATACAACTCCTAAGGGCATATTATTTCTGAGGGCTATTAAGGCCCCTTATATTCTAGGAGAGAAACTTGATTTCTTAATTTTAGAGGCTAAATCTAGGGTTATTTGTTGTCAATTTGTGACCTCCCTTTAAACTTCCTTCTTCCTTATGAGCCTTTATGGGGGTAGCCATTTTTAGGTTCCACACCCACATCAATCCTTTTATTCCTACTTTTCTTCTTTTTTGTTGTCTTCCCCTCCTCATTCGTCTATGCACAAGTAGTTGTGGGCACCGAGTGATAAGTAGGATTTCTTCAAGGATGGGGATGGAGCAATGGGTTTTGGAGAAAGAACTTGAAGGGTGGTTTCTTTTGGTGAACAAGTACTCTCCATCAGTTTGCTAGAGATTGGAGTGATAGTAATTGGAATTTCCCCTTCCTCAAGAGGTGTCGAGCCATCATAGAAGTTTGCATTTGTTGTTCTTGTTGGGAATTGTCAACCTTACTCGAAGTTTCAATGTTGTTCAAGATCTTCCTTATCTCTTCCCCGCCGAGTTTTCTCTTGATTTCCTCAGTGACCCCCTTATCCAAGGAGCTAAATATCTCTTTCATATTTTGGGGTTGTTTGGAGGGCGATCTACACCTTGAAATCATGTCTTGATTTGGAGCATTTTTATAGTAAACTATAGCATTTTCATAAAATATAAATTGTGTCTACTTCCCAGCTTAGATTGTAGAAAAATAAAGTTAGAAAGAGTTTTGTTTATATCCATATTTACACAAAAAAATATAAAAATTAACCTAGATTTGGCCTTTGTCATCCCATTTGTAGAGACATAGTGGCCAAAGGTTCTCCCAATCCACTTGAAGATCTGTTCATCCCAAAACTCTAGTGGGAGGCCTGGGAGGCACGTCCACACCGATGCAATTTTGTTCAAGTCAACAACAAGGTCAAACCCCAACTTCCATGAATGGAGCAATATATGATTCTTTGAATAGGGTCATAACCTTGTAGTAAGAACAACAATGAGGTCTTCATCCACAATGAATTTGAAAAGGAAAATACCACCCAACAATACACTAGTTGTCATGCTTCTCTTCAACTTCCATTCGGTAGCCACCCATCATCTCACCATATCAATGGTTGGGTAGAAAGAGAAGAATTTCTCAACCAAATAAATATTCATGGATGAAACAATACAACCCACTACAACATCAAGCAACATAATAATAGTTCCTTCGTTTATTTTCACATAATTAGGGGATATTTTAGGCACAAATTGCCCAGAATCACCACCTAGGAGCACATTTTTCCATCCCTTGGATTTTGGGCTTCCTTTTGGAAGCGCATGCAAGTTATCAATCCCCCAAAAAAGGCCATTGTTACTTTCTTTGGACAGTTCGTCAAACAAAGTGACATTGCTGGAGGTAGTCAAGTAGGAATCTATGGTATCTTTGCATTCTTCGTAGTAGGGCCCTTAGAAGATGACACAAGGTTAGTGTTGGGAGGAGGATTTAGAGGCAAAGGAACAAAGCTCTCACTTGAAGTGGGTGTCATGTGCAAGGGTTGAGGATGCAGACAAAATCCAAAAGTTGTTGAGCAGAAGCATAATAGTCATCTCAATGAAACATTGATATATAAAATATATCTTATTACCAACATAAATTAAAGAAAGTATGTTTAATATTACAACTGTCAATTTAAAATTAATGAAAATATTAAAATCTAATTAAAAAATAAAGACTTTTAAAATCTTAAATTAAATTAACTATTAATTAATATTTTAAGCTTACCTAAAAATTTAACAGTTATATTAATATTCAATTATATAATAGATGTTAATGAAGATATATTGATGAAGACAAATTAAAGATTAAAAAAATAGATATTAGTGTTCTTGAAATAAATTTTATATATCATAATTAGTAATTACTTATATACGTTAAAAACTATCTTTAATATTACAACTGTCATCTTGAAATTAATGAAAAATCTAATAAAAAACAATTTTAAATTTAAATCAAACAAACTTTTAACATTTTAATCCCACTCAAAAACTTATATAGATATATTAAGAATGGATTATATAATAAATATCGATGAAGACATATGAATGAAGACAAATTAGAGATTAAAAAGAATCAAATTTATATTCTTATAATGAGTTTTTTGGATGATAATCAGTCTAGATTTAGTTTTAAATTACTTTAATTCAACCTATAGAATCAAGTTGGATTTTATTACATATTCATATCAAGGTCGGCAAATTGCTTGCCTTAGAACTTCGTCATTGCTTACGCCTTCTAATAAAAAATAGCAACTAATGTCAAATTCTTATATTCTTTAACAGCTAAAATGATGCATTCATACTTTGAAAGAAAATCTGCCAGCTATTTAAAAGGAGAAATAATGTTCAAATTCTTTGCACTTATTTTTTATTTAGAATTTTAAAAGTAAAGAAATGATTATATTATTATTATTGTATGTTGTAGATCTTTTGAGGGAAATTGTTGGTATAAAAAATGTTTTTGGTAAGTTTATAATTTATAAGAATAAGAAATTTGTTTTTTCTTTTGATATTAAAAGAGTAAAATATTAAAGTAGATTTTTGTAAAGTTTTATGATTTTTAATTAATATTTAAGTAGATAGTTTTTGAGTCAATCTTATTGATTAAATTTTGGGAACAAAAGTTTACAAGAATTAGTTCATAAGAATGAATGGTCCACTCAAAACATATTGTATTGAGGTGATACTCAAAAGATACTAAAATTTAAACTTAACAGTGTTATTTGTTTGTATATTTAAATTTGTGATGATTCTATATCTATATTTTCTATTAATATATAAATTTTAAACGAAGATGCTAAAATGGGATTAGGGAAAAACTATCAAATTTGAGCAAATATCTACATTACGCCTTTGAAGAGTCTAAAAAGTCAAATCTAAAGAATAAAAATATAAAAAATGAGAAATGATGATATACAACTCCTAAAATAATCATTTATTCACACTTTAGAGACATTTGTGTCCCTCTAAGATTTTTAAGTTTCGCATTTTCCAAATGTGTTCAAATCTTTGTTGCATTTGATCATCTTAAATAATGTTGTGTTCAACATTTTTTGAAGAAGTCCTTAAAGATTTCTATTGCATCACCCAATCCAAACAACATTTTTTTATTGCAAATAATAGATTTGTAGAACTATAAAAAAAAAATTTGTTGTATCATTCAAAACACCTCTAGAATGTAAGAATGCCATTATACTCCTATGATCAACATGACAATTGATCGAGTAAAAGTATGTATCAATATATCAACTTAACTCAAAATTTGGAAAAAAAAAGACAACTATAACTTTGATGCAAATTTCATATTCCTATTATTATACAACAAAACCAACAAAATTGCATCAACTACACAACCTCTTATTTTTAATTTAAAATGTCAAAAACATAATTAAGTATTTATTGTATTTGCCAAGTTTAAATTCTAGATTAACGAAAAAACAGATAAAAGAGATACATTTTATCCTTACACAAAGTCCATATGAAACCAACTTATATTCATTAAAGTTGATATTCCTTTCTTAGCTTAGTAAGTATTTATATTCCAAAGTGAATTCAAATATGACCTCAATAATTGCGAATCATATATATTTCACAAGCTATTTTTATTCCATTTTGACTCTACTTTTTACGGTCTATTATTCATAGGCAGATGTTCTTTCCTAAAGTAAAATAAAGGTAGTAATATGGAGTCTGTTTTAATTTAATGAATTGAGCTTAGAAAATCATTTTAAATGCTTTATAAAAATTGAGAAAATTGGTTGAAATATTCTATTTTATGTGTAATAGGAACATGTTCTATTGTAACTTATATTTAATGAATTAATTTTGAGAACTACCATCATATTTAAAATTACAAAGCCTTAATAAAATAATAAATAATTTGTGTTGTGTCCACATTTAATTGGATATATGTATTTCTAATTTGTGTGTAGTATCCTTCAAAAGTAATTATTATTAGGATTAAGTGATTAAATATATAATTATGATGCCTTAATAAAATAATAAATAATTTGTGTTATGTCCACGTTTAATTAGATATATGTATTTCTAATTTGTGTATAGTGTCCTTCAAAAGTAATTATTATTAGGATTAAGTGATTAAATATATAATTATGATGCCTTAATAAAATAATAAATAATTTGTGTTATGTCCACGATTAATTGGATATATGTATTCTAATTTGTGTGTAGTGTCCTTCAAAAGTAATTATTATTAGGATTAAGTGATTAAATACATAATTATGATGTCTCTTTTAGCGAATATTAATAATACATAAGTTTGATTAGATTAGATTTATGAATCTTGTACATGTTAGATTACCATAAATAATGGTTCTTTATTATGTCACATAGATGTTTTGATTTCAATTGAATTATTAGTGATGATAACAATCAACTTGTATTTTTAAATTTTTGCAAAGTATATCTTATTTGTGTGGAGGGAAAATATCACGAGAGGATATTATGATGGAATTGCAATGACATCAAAAAAAGGTGAAAGGCATGCAATGCTTCCTCTACTCAATAAAACTCCAAGGTATAATCATATATGTTTTATTAGTGCTTTATTAATTGATGTTGTATTGATTAAGATGTTGATAGTTTTGTCATATGTTCATTCTCTAATGTCCACAATCACAAAACTATTGGTTCATATAGGCCAACTTTTTGTGCTTAACATTTAATAATGTATAAAATAATGTCCTGCATGATAAGATATGCATGCTAGAAAGACTTTATCTCAAGTGCTACCAAAAGTTCTTTTGGATTATGGATATTAATATAGTATTACATGTTGTTGACATTATATCGATTTAATCAAATAATGTACAAATACATTATTTAATATTGAAAGGGGATGTGGTATTGACATACTAGTCGATAGGATAATTGCCAATAAATTTACCTATAGGTACCAAACTTATTCAACAATAATTTGGGCCTAGATAATTTATTTGAGCTTGGAACAAGAATAACTAGGAGATTAGTGTATTGATAAGTTTTCTCTTTCCCTAACTTTGGGTAACTATTATAATTAAGGAAGACCCATAGATGTAGTGGTAATGGTTATGACACTAGGACAAAAGAGCATATGGTATTGGTAGCACCAAAATCACCTTATCATAGTCTTAATTCAATCCAAAAGCTTTTTTTAACTACCATATGGAAGTTTAGATTGAATTGATATATAGACATTTTAGCTTATTTTTGATAGGTAGGAGAGTTTGAGATAGGTAAGAGATTTAATGGATATAACATAGTCATGACTATAAATTAGTTGGTTAATATCACTACTAAGGAGGTGGCACAAGGCTTTCATATTGAGAGATAAATAATTTCTCCTAGGTTTATTAGGGCACACCTAGATCAATCCCATTTCCTTTAGCCTAAAGGTAGTCAAGTAAGTAGATTGAAGATTCACCATTTTAAAAAATTATCTAATTTGTATTGGATATGTGAAACCAACCATTAGTAAGGTCTTGACATTTTTAAAACATGCATCTTTTGAATTAATAATTATATAATCAATGTGATATTGGATTCAATGGAAGGTATAGAAGTGGTAGGGGAAAGTATACCCCTCAACCACCCATATATATTTTCTCTAAGTGGTAAGACTATGACATACCTTCACCCAATTCTATTGTGGTGGTATTTTAGAGTTATTCCATGGACTATCATATTGATATAAAATCTAGGGTAGATATAGTTGAATAGTTAAACACCTAAGTATCAGTCGTAACCCTAATTAGCTATACCATGTAATAGATAAAATTATTGAGGGATTGTAGTTAGAAGTATATGAAACTGACAATACTTTTTGTAGATTCTAGATCTCATATATTGATGACACTAATTTTGATATGATCAAGCTATCACCATTTTAGCCTTGAATAAGTAATTGGCCATCTAATCATCAATTTACATGAGACATTTCGTATGGAAAATTATCTTCGTGTTCAAATGATATTATTTTTCTTGACCACCTACATTATTGGCATGACATACGACATTGATAGATTTTGACCAAATATTTTCTATGCTAGTAGCTTATTATAATAATTACTTTCCCAAAATAATATATAGTTAACATATTGTAACACACAAATTTCTTCTTAATCATAAATTCATATATTAAATTTATATGGGATGATTTAAGCTAACATGCTTAAATATGTAGATTCTTTATAATTTTTTAATTATTAAATATATTTATACAAACAGTTTGATAATATTTTATAGGTTTCAATGATACTATATTATTGGTCCAAGTCATGCTTACAAGATTTAAATATTGTCATAAAATTGCTTCTACATGCCCATGAGGGGATAAAATATTTTACTTTTACAACTCCATCATTATAGGTAACGAATTCACATGATCTATTTATACAAGTTTCATGCTCATGAGACCTTCTCATTGGTGAGCGCCATTGGACCTAATTTCTCTCATCCTTTATCATTTATGCTTGCCTTACGTTTTTACACACTTACACTCATACATATCATTTTATGATGATTATATTTTTTTTACGAGTGTCATACTTATATATTATGATTCTTACATGTCACTATTACTAACCATGAGTATATCTTATGATAATTTTACAATGGTTATAATTTACCAATACTTTGTTTTTCTTGGTATAATCTACCAGTACTTATCATTATTATATCTTATACATTTTTTCTTACAAGATCATTATATATCATTAATGACTTAGTATTTGATTTCTAGTGCAAAATGGAGATATATTGAATAGCTTTACTTTCTATCATTTTATGGGTTATCAATAACAATATATTACTTCATGATCTACACGCTTGTCACACAATGATATATTTTTGTATTCATGCATACTGGATTACATGATTACATCACTTTATGGTTCCTTTCTTCTCTTTAGCCTACTTCCATCTATTGTATATAACCTATTAGAGGATGCATACTATGTCACAAATTTTTCTTTGATGAATATGGGTAAAATTGATTTCCTTATGATATTTAGTTTCATGTCGAACCATGTCATTAAAACTACAATGAATAGTACAAGTTATAACATATAGATTGTTGTGCACACCTCCTCTAATAAACCCTTGTTCCAATAGGTGCTTATCCAACCTAGAGTACCAATATATATATGAATCAACTTCAAGCTATATAAGGTATTATTTAATCTAAAAACATAATAAGATTACTCCTCACATATGAAACCTTCAAGATGCTCCATATAAACTTCTTCATCAAGGTACCCATTTAGAAAATCTGCCTTAACATCCATTTGGTAGATTTTGTAGTTTTTATATACTAAACAAGCTAAGAATAATTTAATTGCTTCAAGCCTGGATATACATGCAAAGCTCTCATCAATATCAATACCTTCAACCTAAGAGTATCCTTTACAAATAAGTATATCTTTGTTCCTTACAACTTTACCATCTTCATCTTACTTGTTTCGATATACCCATTTTAATTCAATGATATTTTTACCTTCATGCCTATGGACTAGTTCCCAAGTCTTATTATTTTCAATTTTACGTAGTTCTTCATCCATGGCCTTAATCCAATATTCATCATTTCTAGCCTTAATATAATTTTTTGGATCTACTTCTAATAATAAACAAAAAACCACTTTTTCACTTGATAGTGAATCCCTTCTTCTTGTTTGAATTCTTTCCTCTTTGCCTCCAATTATATTCTCTTGAGGATGATGCTTTAGGAGTGTCTTGGAAAGAGTTGACCAGGGTATTTGATGAAATTTTTTTTCTCTTCTTTTTTAGGAGCTTTAACTTCAAATTCAAATTATAATTTGGATTCTTCTTCAACATCTTTCAAATTGCTTTAACTAACCTGCAACTTTTCATAAACTTTAACATTAGAAATTTCAATTATCTTTTTTAACCTTTTATTAAAAAACTTATATGTCTTACTATGAGTTGAATAGCCAAGGAAATTTTCCTCATCACATCTTGACTCAAATATGCCCAAACTATCAACATCTCTCTTGATGAATTATTTACTTCCAAAAATTGTAAAGTGATTAATAGAGGGTGACTTACCATACCACAACTCATACAATTGTCAAGGCTTCACTCTATCTTATTGGTCTTTCATAAAGAAGTTAAATCCATAAGACTAATTGTAACAACACATTTAAATTATTATGCATATAGATTCCTTTGGGGTGATGGTCTTACTTGAGAAGTAAGTTGTTAAAACTGTCTCATAGAGTTATATGTAGGATAATTTTAATTGAATTGATAATACTCTACGAAGGATAAAGGCATTGGTCTAATACTGATTTAAGGTGATTTAATCAAGCATCTTCAAGGTAGTCCCAGTCAAGAATCATCTTTACATTTTATAATTCACTTACATTACCAAGAAATCATTTACATAAAGTATTTTCTCAAAAGAACTCAATTCAAAGTTTTCATAAGTCATTTAATTGTTGTGTGAAGCACAATTCGATCCATCTCAAGAGTAGTTTCCATCTTGAGAGACTATCAACCTTGAATTTTCTATATAAAAACCTCCAATCAATAGATTAAGGTTGAGGTAAAGGCTCAGCAGCCTTGGTCTAGCAGAGCCAGAAGTGTGGGGGAATTAGATCAGTGATCATTCCTATTTTTTGGACAAAAATGATTGAGGAATTCATAGAAGGAGAAGAGGAAAACCATTTGGATTTCCAATCTGTGATTTCGGAACGAACAAAGCATGGGATTTCATGTGTTAGCTACTGGAAGTAATAAGAAGAAGGTATCTACAAATAACTTGGTTGAGTTGCACAAGATAATCAATGGTAATTTGTTTCTCTTTTATTCTTCTTCATTTGGGTAGTGAGCCCTCTTATAGTGAGCCTTCCTCTAGGCAATGAGCCTTTCTTTGTAAAAAATTCCTTAACTAATGTCACGCTAACAAGTGTTTATATATTTGAGATAATCTTCTCCTAGGGTTTTCCATGTAAATCTAGTGTTTCATTATGCATGGTGTTGTTCTTTCATGTTTACATCTTTATACAATTAAAGATTATAGATAAGTTTTGTGTATCTCATTTAAGGAAAGTTTATTGACAATTGATTCACCCCCCCCCCCCCACCCCGCTCTTAGTTTTTTAGTGCATTTAACAATTGGTATCAAAGATTTGGTTCATTGAAGAAGAGATTAACCACTTGAGGAGATGTTGATGGTGCACAAACTGACCATTCATATTCTTTATGGATCTGACTATGGTTACTAAAAGGTGAAGATGCAAGGTTACTTGATTTCTCTTGGTTATGAATTTTGGAAGTCTGTTGAAAAATAATAGAACAATTCAAGAAGTTTCTAGAACAATTTTGAAGGAATAAAATCTACCAGATTTTTATTAGAGAGAGGTTATACAAATTTTAGTATACATACTTAACAGAGCGAAGATTAGAAGAAACTTTGGAAAGACATCATATGAATTATGATATGGAAGGAATCCTTTTGTAAAATATTCCAGAATGTTTGTAAGTAAGTTTTATATTAGAGGAGATGGAAAAAAATGGGAAGGTTTGACACAAAAATTGATGAAGGCATATTCCTTGCATAATCTACTGAAAGAAAAATTTATAGATGTTTTAACAAGAGGCTGAGAAGGATAGTTGAAAGCACAAATGTGAAGGTTGATGGAGATATTCTAAAGAATACAGAAGTGAAATTTGGATCTATGAATAAGATGAGTCAATTAAAAAAGAAGAAGAAGAAGAGAAGGATGAAGAAAAAGAAGTGACAATTGACACAGAAGATGCTCTAACAATTGCTCCTAAAAATCCTAGGTATGTGCAGAAGAATCAATAAAAAAATTAGACCATTGAAGAAAAAACTAGAGGTGTTATCACAAGAAATAAAGCTACTGAACAATAGGTAAACTTGTGTTTAATTTTAGAGATAGAACCAAAGAATGTAAAATAAGTGTGCAAGGATCAGTATTGGATGAGAGCTATAAAAGAAGAATTGGAACATATTGAGAAGAACCAGACTTTGGAACTTGTCCCAAGGCAAGAAGATAAACATGTGATAGGAACTAAATGCATTTTTAGAACAAATTGGATGAAGATGGACACTTGGTGAGAAATAAAGAAAGACTTGTATGTAAGGATTCACATAGGTGGAAAGAATAGATTCTAAGGAGACTTATGCTCCTATGGCAAGAATGGAGGTGATCTAAATGTTTTGGATTTTGCAACACATACAGACTTCAAGGTTTATCACATAGATGTGAATCTAAATTACTGAATCGATAATTGAAGAAAAGAGTATACACAAAGTAACCAAAAGGATTTAAACTAATAGATACATCAGATATGGTCTATAAATTGAAGAATACATTATATAGATAGAAGCAAGCTTCTATATCTTGGTATGCATGGCTTGATAGGTATTTAATAATGAATTTTAAAAAGGTACTACTAATAGAAATCTCTATCTTAAGGTTGAAGAAAATGAAATTTTTATTGTATTTTGTTTTATGTGGATGATATAATATTTAGAGGAAATGATGGTATATGTAATAAATTTGTTGATTCAAGATGTGAAATGAATTTCAAATATCTATGATTATGGAAATGAATTTCTGTCTTGGGTTACAAGTCAATTTGAAAAATGAAGGTATCTTTATTTCACAATCAAAGTATGTTAAGGAAATGTTAAGAAAGTTTTGAATGGAAAATTCTAAACCGGTATATACATGTGTGGCTACTAGTTGTAAGTTGTGTAAAGAGGTTGAATCTCCTAAGAATGATGAGAGTAGTCACAAATCAATGATTAAAGGATTACTATATTTGACTACTATTAGATTGGATATCATGCATGCAATTTTTCTTGTACCTAGATTCTAGCAAGATAATGGAGAAACACTTGTTGTTGTTGTGAAAAGAAATTTTAGATACTTGAAAGACACAAAATGCTATGGTATCCCAAGAAATCTGAGTTTACTCTGATTTCTTATACTAATGCAGATTGGGTTGGTTATGTAGATGACATGAAAGTACAAGTGAGGTTGCATTTTTCCTTGGATTTCGGTTTGTTTCTTGGTCAAGTAAGAAAAAAAAGATTCAATATCTTTGTCTAGTGATGAATATGAATATATTGCTATTGCATTATGTTTTATACAGGTATTATGGATGAAGAAGACTTTGAAGGATATCATAATACTATTTTATTATCCTATTTCTATCTCGTGTGACAATACTAGTACAATAAATATTCAAAGAATCTGGTATGCATTAAAAAACAAAGCACATTTAAATCAGGTATCACTTTTTGAGAGAAAATGGTTTGGAGAATTAAGGTGAATCTTGAATATGTACCTACAAAAGGACATATTGTTGATATCTTTACCAATGTAATTTCTAAAGATACTTTTGAGTATCTCTAGTTAGGGGACATTGCCCCTCCTTTTTTGAACTAGATGCATATGGAGTTGCATTAGTCCAGTGGACTTATCACATTATCACATTATCATCCTCCACATGTTGCACATACTTCATTACATAATGGAGGATGATCCTCCTTTGGTGGACATGTGATTCTACCTTGTGTGGGTGATAAATTATCTTCTATTTATCATAGTCTCTTATTACCTTGCCTATATAAGCAAGCACATCTACATGTCAATCTATTAATCTAGTTGATCATATTGTATTGCATATTGAGGATAATATAATTTATTCTTGTGTACATTTTATTTTTTTTGATCGGTAAATGGCCGAAGCCAATAATTTATTATTAATATTCAAATAAATTTTACATGTAAACCTCGCTCAGTGTAGGCGCTGGTAGGAAAGAGCAGGGTCAAGAAAACCTCCAGCCGTGCCTAGGACTAATAGTCTGGATTCTAATACACAGATATCATGGGCATACCCACTACTCGATAATTATCGAGAAATTTTAACAATTTTAAAAATTCTTGTTTAGTTACATATACAAACAAAGGTCAATATGACCTATCACTGGTACATGAAATCCAAATATCTTCATAGCTTTTAGAGAAAGATCTCCATTAATGTTCTATTTAGGGCATCTGTCACTGTTGCATTCCTTCCATATCTCTTGATCCTGTAGCACAGACATATTTCTTCCTCCCATGCTTGTTATCGATCTTATAAAAAATTGACTAAAGCATAAATGCATGATATAAAATGCAAAATCTTACCCTTTACCTGAATGCCTTAATCCACAATTGGACTAGAAATTAGGCCTTGATGTCTGTATCAAAATTTATTCTTGTGTATATTATATCTCTTGTTATTGTTCTATTCAATGGCCTCTAGATCTTGGGTTGTTGCTATTGGAAAATTCTTACATGTTATTAGATAAATTATTACAAATCTAAGCCCAGAGAAAGTGCCTCAAACTCAACTTTATTATTAGATCTAACTGCTATTGTACTGTAGGATGCTAAAAAAAAATTATAGAAGAGCAAAGAAAAAACCAATCCCACACATCCCCATATTTCCTCTAGAGACCTCATTGAAATTTAATTTTACTTAATTTGGGGGAGGAGGGATCCATTGAATTTTTTACCTATCCACCTTGATCACTTAAAATAACCTTGTGGTAGGATTGGTCTAAGAAATGACCAATTTTTTCATATCCAATCATCCTAAGAAGAGAAGGAATTTAGGTTGTTACCATTTTTGTAAATATAAGGCATGGTAACTATAGACTCCTTCTACATCATCCATGTGCTTCACATACCATCTCCAATCTTTGGTCATGTAAGAGTGGTCACAACTTCAAAAACCCTGACACCAATTGACACACGTCAACCTATAGAAGTTCCTAACCCCTCTGAAGAGAATGCACTTCCCTTAAGCTTTGACCAGTCACCATGTGTCCCCTGAGACATATTTTCTTCAACAAGGCCCACCGACACATTCCAAGGAATATTCTTCTTGGAAAAATTTATATGACTAACGAATTTTCTAGGAAGTTGTTCACTTTACAACACTCGAATCAATATATGCAATCATGATGATTCCACTCAAGTCACCATAATTTTTTGTGGTTGAAAAACTGGCAGCCACACTATGGTGAACCAATCAGATTCAAAAATTTAACCTGTAGCATAGGGATTTGATAAATCCATGTTGGATTCTCTGACATGTCGATCGATTGTAACAACTATAATCATTATGAGACCATCTCAACTGAGGGTTATTCTATAAAATCCTAGAAATTGGTATTTGTTAAGGGGTTGAAAATATTGGACCTAGGTTCAATAGGTGAGGAAATATACTTTACTATTTGTAGAGTTTTATTTTTCTGAGAACAAGATCCTATGGCTTGTAGTCCAGGTGTGTATACTATAGCATATTCTTTCTAGGGAATTCTCACTCACCTTGGCATCTTTGTTCTTAATAAATCATGGGGGTTGCGTACTCAGTGCCTTTTCATTTTTATTAGTATATGTGTCATGTGTTGAAATCTTATAGGTGTGTTCTATTTTTTTATATAGATGCAATTATCTATTGTTAGCTTAGTTTAAAATAGAGGATGGATTGTATCTCCTACAACGTTCTCTCCTGGAACGCAAGTCTCAGGAAGTGAGGTATTTTCTTACGATCCTTATTCAATGTCCTTGGCTAGGAAGATCTCTACTTACTTTAGGAGCAATGTGTCTTAATTAGAACTTTTATAGATGCCTCCCACAACGGGATCTGAATATCTGAGCCCTATGTCGAGGGTTTTGGATTCTCATTCTCCTGCCAACAATGAAGGGAATATGGTGCACCGTGTCGAGAGTGAATGATGACACAAAATTATAATTAGAGAAGGTCGAGCCCCTGCAAATACCATTTGACAAATTTTGAGCTCGTCCAACAAAGATTTGATTCAGTGTTTCACTTCCCCTTAACTTAACTTAGGTTGTTTCGATAGAAGGTAGTTTCTCCTCCTTTTCTCCAAACTCCAACCACAAATAATTGAGGTCTAAAATAATGGAGGTCATGTTGCAGAGCACACCCTTTTCCACCATCCCAACACTTTCAGAACTACCTCTCGAATCAATGGGAGATGAATAAGGGGATCAACAATTGTTTTTTGAATGCCCAGTGGAACAGAGCTAAATGTAGTCATCAATTTTAGTGCATGCTTTGGGGTTTTTAGCTTGAATACAACAAGCAAGTGCACACATCAAGCAGTGGTTGAGGACCATTTAGGGTATGGACCCAGATTACTACAAATATCTTGATTGGGTTGCTCCTCAACCTAGTCATACATATCCAGTTCCAATTCCTATACCTGAGATTTGTTGCTTGATTTTTAGTGCGAGTTGAGAATCATTGATTTGGAAAGGAAACATAGTGTCCTCTGGAATTTTTCAACTAGGATAGAGGATTTTGTTGGTAGTCATATTTGGTGGAAGGGCTTGTTATGGAGGATCAAGCCATAAGTGAATAAGTTCGAGAGGTTTCATGTCTGATAGGAGATGAACTATTTTAGAACTAATTTTTAGAGATCTCTTTTCACTCATTGATGTTAGATACAATTTAAGTGTTCAAGGGAAGCCTGGTGGTTTGGTGCTCAAAGCAAAAAAGTGATCAAGATTAGAAAACCATGTAGCTGACACAATTAAATGAAGAAGATGGCATCCCCTTTATACATCCAGAGGCTAATGGTCTAAGTTTCCTCTCTTCTGAGCTCCCATATTTTGTTGAGAATAATGAGGTTTCTACTCCCACCTCCAAAAGAAGTGTCACTGTAGGAGTCTCTACCTGGGCTCTTCAGCAAGAAAGGAAGAAAAAGGCCACAACATATGATTTCGGGATGAGCTAGAAGCCTTTTGCACTTCACTTGAAAAATGGACTCCAACCAGCTAGACAAAGTCATTCCCTACACCCCAGAAAGAAAAACCACCACTCCCTCTACCCCAAGAACGTATTGACACCTCTCCTATGGTAACTCATTTGACAAAGGTCCATAGATGCCCAATCAGGTATTTTTCAGAACCACTTGCTTGTAAATTTGTCAAGGTCATGCTTATGTTAGAGCATGAAGAGAGTCTTATCAAAGATGTTGAGACACTATCTTCATGTGATCTCAAAAGAAGTACCCAAGTTGATTCATGATTTTTTCACCTTTGACATGTCACACCCAAGAAGGGAAATACCATTGTTTCCCTTCTTTTTCCATAAATTGCTCGAGTTGCTAATCAGAAATAAAAAACTAGGCCGCAAGGGTGGCTATTTCCCAAACCCATTAAATGGCTTCTTATAGAAGGTTAGTTTCTAGTTAGGGTTTTTTTGTGTGGTCCATTTTCATTTTAATAAGTGCTACAACATAAGGATACGTTTTTAGTATCCTATGTATAGTCGTCAGTCCCTAGTTAGTCGTAATCAATCTTTCATGATTATCATTGTCGATTGTTGATTTGCCATTTTTAATGGTGATTTTATTTCAGCATTGCACTAACCCCTTTTTGTTTGTTAAGATCAAGTAGGTCAATGCAACATGGTTTTCCCATTTTTTTGCACACGTTCTCAAAACTTTACCCTCTACTTTGTTATCATTCTATGTACAGTAATGAAGTCCCATGTTATGATATTACGATTCTTTATAGAAAAACTTTAATGAAAATTTGAAACATGAATAATTATGCATTTAAAGAAACAAAATGATAGAAGAATTGGATATGGACACTAAATATAATTGATCATGATTCATATATTCTATTACCAACAGTTCTATATATATTTCAAAATATTGCAAAAATTAACAAAATTCTTTTAGTTTTTTTGCATATATATCATAACATTTTTTCTAGAAAGTGAAAATGTTTTCCAAGTGTAGGTCACGTGTCTCCAGAGTTGGGGTTTTCATCTCCTGATTCATCTTCACTTCCCACCTAGTTTTCTTATGATCCATAAGAACCCTCTTCGCTTGACCTAGTAGGTGTATCCCAGGCTTCCTTGAACATGACCCTCGAGTATAACTTCATTATGGCCTCCTTTGATATTTGCACATTTGGGTCGAGGGATTTCTTCATAAATTTAACCTCGTGCCTCATGTAGCAGCGATGAATGCCGAGGGGAGGATAATGAAAATTCATAACAAAGGGCACAAAGGACACCTCCGCTCCCATATCTAGGTAAATCTTGAGGTCAATTGCCAGTGGCAACCCAATGTTGTCACAATCCATTGCAAGCACATTTTGAATCCCTTTGTAGTTAATCCTTCCAAATAATCCCATCATGAGGAAGATGATTGTATCCCTAGACTCTCCCAATTCTAGTAGAGAGCCTACAAACTATGATGAAATGTCAGTATTTATCTTATAGCGGTCCTCACTATGCAGAAAATCTTCCCCAAGCACCCATTTTATAGTAGTGAGGACTAATTTTTCATCCATCCTAACCAACTTGACCATCCTATCATCGTCTATGTCTCCTAAGAGAGATCTTGAGGTAATAGACTGGTCAATCTTACAAGAGTGTCCATGCTTCTAGGATAAGCAAGCTAAATCTTTGCTCAAACTCTCAAAGCTTGCAGAATGCTATGCCACCTTTTGAAAGCATTACCCTTTTTATAAGAGAAAGTGATTATTTTTGCAAACATTTTGCATTTAATTCATCTGAGATAATATCTTTTTAATATGCAAAAGTACCCTGCCCATTTTTTGAGAGATGCCACTAGTCCATTGTTAGAACTTTGAGTCAAGTCTTTGATTGTTGATATTGCCTTCAGAGGAGATCCGTACACCTTGAACTCCAAAAAGGTAAATACATTTATTGCTAGCTTTAAATGAAAGATTATTTTTTATAATCTCTATGTACTAACACATTTTTCATAGCATTTATGCATTAATGCTAGTCATTTCATGGAATTGGTGATATCTAGCCTGGATTTTGCACGCTTCACATTTAAATACCTGTATTAATGAGGATGAGATGTCCTTCCCTCACACGCTAGATGAAAAATTAGAGGTGTCCTGCTACCGCCTTAGTAGCCAACCTAGAAGGATGATGTCATAATCATTCATGCATACTAAAGCCAAAAGTGTGTAAAATAAAAAAGAGGGAGAAAATGCAAAATGCAAAAATTAGGTCATATTATAAACTCTACTAGGTCTATGGATACCCAGTTGGCAGTAGAGCAATATTAATAACTGTCAAGGTGATAACCTCATTAGGGATATGGATGCCTAACTAACAATGAAGCTCTATCCGGTCAGCTATGGGATAATACCTCATCTATGTAGTCTAGTTGGTGAGTGGAAATCATTTCATCCTCTTGGAAAAGGGAAGAATTAATCTCCTTGCACACACATGAATCCTTGGATGATCTCATTTCACTTTATGACTTTTAATCTAAATGCTTGTTCAAATTTTGTTGTCACCAAGAGTATCAAATATAAATTGTTATTACGAAGCTGAAATTAAATGCCTTTAGTTGCTTCCATTTCTTGGTGCTCCCCTTTCCTCTGGGGATTATCAATTAGCCATCCTGGCTCTTTGTTTAGAATTATTATCTTGGCATCTTATAGATAATGTTGTTTGGTCTTTCGTCTCATGTTTTCTCTCAGCTTCCTCTTGCAGTGGGCGTCATACTTTGAGTCCTCTGGTTTGACCTTTGCCTTGCTAAATGTTTTTGCTTGCTTTCAAGGGAAATCTTTGATGTTTGTTTTTTTTGTGCAGGTTTCATCATTTTGAGATCTTGATTCAAACAAATCATGGAGATAATTGATCTGATAAATTCAAGTTGAGTTGACTTCCAACCCAATGGATAGGGTTTTGGCCCTACGTAACTAGAATTTTTGTGGTTCGTCCTCGACAAGCTGAGATGTTACAACTAGAGGTTGTCGTTGCACCAAAAGATCAACCTTTTAATTTACGATACAACCACTAGACTTAGAGAATACACCGGAGGTTTTTAAACCATGTCACGAACCACTGCTATGCTGGCAATTCCAAAGAGATCAAGGGCACAATTAGTCTTTCTCGCCATTATAACAATCTCACCTAGTGCAAGCATTGGGTTTGAACCTATGACCAAGCTCTGATACCACTTGTTACAAGTAGCGATTGTCATTGCACCAAAAGATTGACCTGTTAATGCCTGATAAAACCACTAGACTTATAGAAGACACAAGAGGTTGTTAAACCATGTCACAAACCATCACTGTGATGGCAATGCCAAGGAGACGAAGGGAACAATCAGTATTGCTCACCATTGTAACATGAGATTGCCTAAAATTCTCAAAAATGTAGACTCCTACATCATCCATGTGCTTCGTGTACCACCTTTAGTCTTTGGTCGTGTAATAGTGGTCGCAACTTCAACAACCCCGACGTCGGTTGACATGCATCAACCCATCAGAGTTCCTAACTGCTCCACAAAGAATGAACTTATCTCAAGATTTTATCGGTCACCACATGTCCCCCAGGACATCTTTGCTTCAACAAGGCCCACAGACGCATTCCAAGGAATACTCTTCTTGGATGAAGTTCCACAACTAATGACTTTTCTAGACAAATGCTCATTTTACAATGCCCAGATCAATATATGCAATCATGGTGAATCCAATCAAGTTGCCATGATGTTTTGCGGTTGAACTAGTTGGCAGCCACACTATGATGAACCAACTAGATTCAAAATTTTGGCCTGTAGCATAGGGATTTGGGCAGTCCATGCCAAATTCTTCAACATGGCGGTGAATTGTAACAAATTTTAATCAGTCTGAGACCATCTCAACCGAGGGTTGTTATATAAAACCTTGCGACTAGTATTTTTTAAGGGGTTGGAAATATTAGACTTAGGTTTAATAGGGAAGGAAATATACTATACTATTTGTAGAGTTCTATTTTTATGAGAACAAGACCCTATGGATTGTAGTCCAGAGGTGTATACTGTAGCATATTCTTTCTGGGGCATTTTCTCTCGTCTTGGCATGTTTGTTCTTAATAAATCATTAGGACCATGTACTCAATGCCTTTTCCTTTTTATTAGTTGATGTTTCATGTGTTGAACTCTTATAGGTGTGTTCTAGTTTGTTTATGTAGATGCAATTATCCATTGTTAGCTTAGTTGAAAGTAGAGGATGGATTGTATCACCTACAACCTGCTCTCTTGGCATGCAAGTCTCATGAGATGAGGCCTTTTCTTACGACCCTTATTCAAACTATTTATATGTCTATTTAGGATAGTATCAAATATTGTTTCCCTTGCTGGGAAGATCTCCACTTACTTTAGGAGCAACCTGTCTTGATTTGGACCTTTGCAGATGCCTCTCGTAGTAGGATTTGATTATGTGAGCCCTATGTCAAGAAATTTGGCTTCTTGTTCTCTTGCCAACAATGAAGGTAACGTGGTGCACCGTATCTAGATTGAATGATGGCATAGAACTATGACTAGAGAAGGTTGAGCCCCTGCAAATAGGTCATTTGATAAATTTTGAGCCTACCCAATAAAGCTTTGATTCGACATTTCACCTCCCCTTAGCTTAGGTTGTTTTGATAGAAGGTAGTTTCTCCTCCTTTTCTCCAAACACCAACCACGAAGAGATAGCTTCTAAAATCCTGGAGGTCGTGTTGCAGAGCACACCCTTTCCCACTACTGCAACACTTCTGAAACTACCCCTCGAATTGGCAGGAGATGAATCAGGGGATCAATAGTAACCCTTGAGATAGCTTTATCATTCTTATACAAAATGTCATAAAGGTGAGATATTGATTTTTTAAATATCATGTTATTCCTTTTGAGCCATAAGTTTTAGATGAGAATAAATGTAGCTACATCCCAAATACAATGAAACATGGAAGAACAAAAAAAAGAAGGCCAACTTTTAAAGAGATCAAGAAAAGATCCATTAAGGGGGGCTAGCCAATTTAACTAACCTTGCAATCACTACCGATAATTTTGGCCCTTCTTCTATTTGAGAAAATGATAGACATAACATAAGATTTAAAAATGTGCTTCATATTAACGATTACAAGTCCACAATAGATGCTCAATAATCCTTTTAGTGGAGGACTTGATCCAATTTTTTAAAGGAAATATAAGAAAAGTAGAGCACACAAATCTATTCAACTAATTATATATTTGTATTATTTTGTTATATTAAAAAAAAATATTTAGTACAAATCTTTAAATATGTACATATATTTAAATAAATATACTAAAGTTAATGAGATATTCATTATCATATTATTATTAAAATTAAATTATGCTATATGGGTCTCAAATATCAAAATATGTTATTATTTTTTAAATGAATGTTGATTACAAAAATCTTGTTCATTCAAGCGTAACATTAGACCAATAAAGACTTCTAAGAAACATATATGGAAGACCAAGAGACACTACCTAGGAATCTAATGTTATTTAGAAACCACTTTATTTTAACCAATTAAGCTCAATGCCTTGAATACCAATATATATTTAAAATGTATATTTAACTAGTATACATATCCTAAATACATCTATATAAAGAAATGCAAATAGAGCTATTTTATTTATCATAAAATTAATTTATTTTATTGTGAATTACAATTGTTATACATAATGATATTTAAGTTTTATTATATTTATAATTTTTAATTCAGATTTTAAAATTTTGATTATTTAGCCTAATTTTTTATATTTAAATTTTAAATTTTCTATCATTATTAAAAGATATTAAAAATTAAAAATTATAGATTTAATTTATAATTTTTAACTTTAACCTAATTATTCTTAATATTATCCGCGTTTGCAACTACAAACTTGGCTATCGTGGCCAAGTATTTAGTCTGATATTTTAGAACAGAAGTTGGAATCTATGCAGGTCTTCATTGTCCCCTGCTACTGGACAAGAACAATTTGGTACTGAGTATTCATTGTCGCGTGTCATAAGTGTTTCTTCTTGTTTGCGGCAGTTTCACTTTCTCTGAGCTGTGGTGTTCCATCATTCTGGCTGCACAAGTAGGGAAGCGACATTTGTAACAATCGAAAACATTTACAACAGTGCTGTCGGAATCATTCTATAGTAACAGACGTGCCATTCTAAGTTCATAGAATTGATATACAGGCATTGTTAAGCGGAAAGCGAAAATTCAGAGGCTTCTGCGATAAGATCGGAGGTCGAGTTGCAACGGTTTGTGAATTGCAGGAAAGAGTGGTGTCCTCTCAATTTCATCCAGATTTATGGGTTTCCTGGACAATTGAAATTCTCGGCAGGGATAAGAGTAAATGTCTGCACTGTAAAAGTTGTGACGATACTGGTGTGAAATGCGAACTTTTCATCTTAAAAGGAAGTCTGCTCTCATTCAGTGGCAAATAAACCTAGGTCTCATGCACTCGAACCCTAGGAAGGATGCTTCTGATCACAATAAGGCATTTCTTAGGGCTGAGAAGCCCAAATTGGTTTCTGAATCTCCAAAGAAGAAAGAGGCTTTCATCAGTTACTGTTTTAACTGTTGGCTCTATGGCCATAAGAAAAAAGAGTGCAAGAAGCCTATAAAGGAACATCCTACTTATGATCACCTGAAAGAATTCACAGAAAAACAAAAAAGATTAGCAGATCAACAAAAAAGATTAGATAGGGAGGAGAATCCTGGTTATGCACTTAGAATAAACAATTTAATCCCTAAGCAAACAGGGAATGGTAAGCTAAGAATCTTCTCAGTCAAGGCATTGGACAGACAAATAAATATCTATTCCAAGACTAAATATGCAAAATCAGGCATAAGCATCGGGGCTGCTAAGGTGGGAAGACCTGAGTACAATCTAAATTGTAGAACCAATGAACCCCTATCTGCTAAGGGGGAAGGCAGGATCTTACCTACTCAAGCACCTCCTGTTTGCATAATGAAGAATGAATCCACTTGGCAGACAATTAAAAATAGGAAAAAGGTTAACAGGTATCAGCTATCTCATAGTCCTTTTAATCTATCTCTAAATAACCCATTTGATTTTCTTAGAGAGGAAGATAATGGGAGATATTCACCCCCCCAGAAAGGCCATAAGGCAGGACAAAATAAGTTCCATACCAATGTCTCAGAGATCTACCCACAGAAGGATCAAACACACAGAAAGAATCCAAAAGGTTTAACAAGTAACAATGTATTAAGGAAGTTTCAGGAACAAAACATACAGGTATGCATGCCCCCTCATAAGTGTAATAAAACTATGGAGAGTAACAATGATAAAAGAATAGGTAATTTCTTTCAGGATCCTAACATGATTAGAATAGATCTAGATGGAAAATGCATAGAACAGAGACAAAATTCTTTTGCAGATACAGGACTGATTTGCCGATGGTCTGGAGTAGGAACTTCTACCACAGATCTGATAGCCTGGTTGAAATCTCAACTCTCGAATGAGGTAAGTATATCTATCTTATTAGAAAATTTTATTTTCATTAATTGTAAAGATGGAAATGTTAAAAGTAAAATTAGAAATGAAGGGTTAGCTAAGTATAAAGACTCTGATTTTTATATTTTTGACTGGGTTCCCTTGTTCAATCCAATTAAACTTAAGGACTTCCTTGTAGAAAAAGCTATAGTTCTTAAAAATCTGCCTATAGAATTATCTGATGTAGAAACTATCAAATTAATAGGAAAACAAATTGGTGACTTTCTAAGCATTATTGATAATGATAATAACCAGTATGAAAAAATCATTAGAGTAAAGATCAACTATCATCAAAAATGGATACATCCCATTAAAGTATGCTTTAATTCTAACTCTATTATTATTAACCCCATTATTCTAGAAGATTTTGTAGAAAGACAAACAAATGATCTAGAAACCAATAATTTAGGACTAATGGACACTCATATTCAGAAGACATCAGAATTGAAGGAGAGCTTTAACCCAGAAAAAGGAGGTTTCACTATGACTTCTCCTAAGAAAATTAATCCGATTAGCATCTCCTCACAACCTTCAGACTCTGAGTGTCAACCCCCTTTTGCTCTAGAAAAGGAAATTTCAATAAATAAGACCTTAAATGTTGAGGTCAAATCTCCCCTACCTTTATCCATAGAACATGAGAATAACCTTAGTTCTCAGAGTTTCAAGCAAGAAATTAACACTAAAATTACCTCTTACAGCCCGAATAGAATCTCCAACAGTCCAGAAGATAAAGAAAGATCACCTCTTAAGGAGAACCAAAAAATAGAAAAAGAAATAGTTGAGATCACCAATGAGTTAATGGACACCCTTATAGACGAAATATGTGACAAAGAGGAACTTGAGCACCAAAAAAGTTTGCTAATTAAAAGCATTATAGAGATGTCGGCATCAGATAATACTCAGGAAAATGGAGAAGAAGACATGGAAATGGAATGCTTTCCAAATCTAGATGAGATAGGAGACATGGAAAGGGATATTAATGAAAGAGAAGATCCCTCGTATGGTAGGAAAAAAGAAATTAATAATACAAGGAATCAGAATGAGGAAGAGATCAGAATTTGCCTAGAAGATAACTACAATGAAGATAGACAATTAGGAATGGCAACAACCATTGATGGAATCAAACCCAACGGCAATCTCTCATTGGTTAAAGACTCCATAGAAGGCCTTTTTGGCATCACCAACCAAGATAGGCAGTTAGGAACAGCAATGAAAAGAGGAAGTCTGAGCACCCCTAATATCAATAGAATTAAAAAGAAGAGGGGGAGGAAATCCGAAGTGGAGTTAAGAACTATAAATGTTAATGCAGGAACCCAAATAGAGATTGCAGATATTCCTAATATTGATAAAAACTCAGAACTCATCCATTCTGAATCTTTCCATCAGTTAAAAGAAATGCAAAAAGAAGAAATGGAAAAGTCCCCCTTAGTGGAGACCATTGACCAAGGATCACTGCTAGACTTTTTAGGTTTAGACCCTGCCTCTATTCTGGAAGATTCTAGGAGTAATGATATAATAACAGGAGTATTAGGCTCTCTATCGAAAGAGGAACTCTGTGAGGAAAACAAAGAGAACATCGTTAAGAACAATACAGAAACTTTAGGTTTAGGAAAATCTATTAAGGGCAAGTTAGAAGCTGATACGGGGAAACTAGTCAAACCAAGAGGTAGAAAATCTCATGCTGAACTAAGAGCTAAGGAAGGAATGGCGCTAGGTCAGGTTAAAATTACCGATATTCTATACTTTGGGAAGGGGAAGATCCTTCCCGAGTCCTCATGAAGATCATTAGTTGGAATGTTAGGGGTTTAAATGCCCCTAACAAACGAAGCCTTGTAATAAGGCAATTAGCGAAAATTAAACCAAATATGGCTATGATACAAGAAACTAAACTTTCTAATGAAGGATATGAGAATTTAAAAAAGAGCATAGGGATTAGAGAATTAATAGGTTGCGAGGCAGAAGGCGCTTCGGGTGGGATTGCTTTTATTTGGGATCCAAGAGAAATAGTTTTCAATATTCATGAAAAACACAAAAATTGGATGGGAGGTCAAATCAAAAGTTTAAAATCAGATTTAAAATTTAATCTAATAAACATGTACGCTCCAAAATTCTTACATGAAAAGAGAATGGTATGGCAGGAGGTTAAGGATTATATTGAAAGATTCCCGAACGATACATTTATACTAGGAGGAGATTTTAATGCTATCCTATCCTTGGGAGATAAACTGGGTGGGACAAAACACATATCAAAAACTACTTTAGAATTTCAGGAATGGATAAATAATATAGGGGCTTCGGAAATTGAATCAGACAGAGGGAAATACACCTGGACTAACAAACGAAAAGACACAGAGTTAATAGTAGAAAAACTAGATAGGTTCTTCTTTATTGGGGAATTGAGAAATTTTGACTTTGATCTAACTAATGAGGTACTACCTATTGCCAGTTCCGACCACTTTCCTATAGAACTAGTAATTTCAGAACCAATCAGAAATAAAAAGATCCCATTTAGATTTGAAAAAATGTGGTTACTTAATGAGGAATGTTTGGATCTAATTCAAAAATGGTGGAAGGAGACAAGATTTGAAGGCTCCAAGATATATAAAGTCATAAGGAAACTAAAATTAATAAAAAGAAATTTGTCTCAATGGAGTAAGAACACTATTGGGGATATATTTGTGAAAAGAGATCTTATAGAAAAAGAGTTGGAAAATGTGAATAAGGAGATTACTGAAGAAGGTAAACAGACTTCAGATGATAACAAAGAGCAAGAACTATTATGTAAATACTATGATTCTCTTTCACAAATTAGCGCCTTCTGGGGGCAAAGAGCAAGAGAAACATGGCTCAGGGAAGGGGACCGAAACACCAAATTTTGTCACAATAGCGTCAAAGCTAGAAGGAATATAAATAAGATTTCCAAAATCAAAGATAGCAATGGTAATATAATAGAGGATCCCGAAGAATTAGTAGATTTAGCAGTCTCTTTCTTTGATAAATCTCTGAATAACTTAGGGAGTGTGGATTTGTTGAACCAGACCAAGCTATTAAGAAACATCCCTTGTATAATAACTTCGCATCAAAATAACCTCCTAAATGTTGCATTTACAGAAGATGAAATACTCAAGGTTTTAAAGGAAATGAACCCGGATAAATCCCCTGGTCCTGATGGATTCCCAACTTTTTTCTTTCAAAAGTGTTGGTCATTTATGGGCAAGGAAATTACTGATGCTCTAGAGGGAATGAGAAACTCAGGACATATTCTTAAAGAGCTAAATAACACATTCATTGCTCTTATTCCCAAAAAGGTCAATGCAGAGAAATTTAATGAGTTCAGACCTATCTCCCTGTGCAACACTTTGTATAAAATCTTCTCAAAAGCTTTGGCAGGCAGATTGAAACAACTTCTTCCATTGATTATATCCGAAGAACAAACAGGATTTGTCCCTAATAGGTCAATTTTGGATGGAGTGATTATTGCTCATGAGGCTATACATTCAATAACAAATAATAAGGATCTGAGTATGTTGATTAAGTTAGACATTAGTAAGGCGTATGATAAAGTGGACTGGAGATTTTTGTGTAAATGTATGGAAGCTTTTGGATTCTCAAAACAATGGATCAATATGATTTTTGAATGCATCTCCACCCCTCACTTCTCAATTATGGTGAATGGGTCTCCTGAAGGCTTTTTCAGCTGTTCTCAAGGTTTGAGGCAGGGAGATCCGTTATCTCCTTTTTTGTACATTATTATGGCAGAAGCTTTAGGGAGAGGTATCAAGAAACTTCAGGAAGAGGATAAGGTTAAAGGAATCAAGATTACTTCGGGAGTCGAGGCTACTACTCATCAACAATATGTCGATGATAATCTCCTCTTTGGAAAAGCGCTTTTAGAAGAAGCTCAAGCTTTCAAAGAAATTTTAAAAACTTATGCTAACGCTTCTGGACAATGTATAAATGAGGAAAAATCAGAAATTTTTTTTATCAATACTGAAGAGAGATGAAAGAATGAGATTAAACGTATTCTAGACTTCAAAGAAGGTTTCTTCCCATGTAGATATTTAGGTTTACCTCTGGATAAGGGGGTCAAATCAAATCACTTATGGGAAAGCACAATTCAAAATATCTCCAAGAAACTAGATCAATGGAAAGGTAAATGGTTATCAAATGCGGGAAGGGCTGTTATGATCAGGTCAGTCCTCTCTGCAGTTCCTATCTATCAGATGATGAGCATGAGAATCCCGACAGGTATTAATAAGGAGATTGCTCGAAAGTTAAGGAGATTTTTCTGGCAAGGGTCGGAGGAGAAATCTAAACTAGCTTTAATTGCTTGGAATAAGATTTGTAAGCCAAAAGAAGAAGGAGGTTTGGGAATAAAAGACCTTACGCTTCAAAACAAGGCCTTAGGGGCGAAATTAGTATGGAGAATGATTAAAAACCCAAAGGAAAAATGGGTTAGAATACTAAGATATAAATACTTACTAGGAGAAGAGGAGGAAAGTGTTTGTTGTTCTGATAATTATCCAACAGGCTCACGCATATGGAACTTCATAAAAGAATGTAAAGACATAGTATTAGAGTCCCTTTCTTGGGATGTGAAAAGCGGGGATAAGGCTCTTTTTTGGGATGACTCATGGGGTGGAAAATTGGCCCTACGTGAAATTCTTGGGAACGATCAGCTAATTGAACTAATCAAACAAAGTAAGGGAGAGCGGGTTAAAGACGATTTCCAGAATAAACTTAACAAGGCTCTACAAGAATGAAACTTCTATCCACGCTCTGGGGAGGACACAATTATATGGGCTGCCTCAAAGAGTGGTGTATACAACTCAAAAGAAGGTTTCAAAGTTATTTCTGGATTAGATAATCCACCCACCAGTCTTCCCATTGATCTATGTTGGAATAGAAATTGTCTTCCTAAGGCAGGTCTATTCTCATGGGCAGCTTTACAGAAAAGGATTCTCACCGCTGAATGGTTTGAAAAAATAGGGTACCATGGTCCTTCTAGGTGTGCCCTGTGTGAGAAAGAAAGTGAGACGATTAATCATATTTTGTTAAATTGTGAGTATGCCAATAAATGCTGGCTTTGGGTTCTGGAGAAATTAGATCTGAAGACTGCTCTTCAAAATGATATCATAGAAGTTTTTATTTCATGGCAAAGATCATGTAAGGAGGATTTATACAGTAAAATGAGATACATAATCCCATCTCTGTTAATCTGGGAGTTATGGAAGGAAAGGAACCGTAGGATTTTTCAAGATAAAAGGATGAACATTGAGAGTTTTTTGAACAAATTAGAGGCAAATATAGTAGAAATTACAAATAATAGAAATATGCTGGGACAATCAATGATGGAATTCTCACTAGAAGACAACAGCCAGAGAAAGAAGTGGTATGGCTTGAAAGTTCCTCCCTGGATTGGATCTAGCATTGACAATAAATCCTTATCAAGGGCAAATTGTAAATGGAAACCACCGAAGCAAGGATGGATTAAGTTGAACTTTGATGGGGCAGCTAGGGGAAACCCAGGGGTGGCGGGTATAGGGAAATGTTTACATAATGCGGAAGGAAAGTTATTAGGAAGGTTAGCAAAACCTATAGGAATTAAGACAAATAACGAAGCTGAAATAGAAGCTATAAGATTAGGTCTGGCTTGGTGCAAAAAATGGAGGCTTAAAAGAATTACGATTGAAGGAGACTCAGCTATTATTATAAATGCAATAAGACAGGGTAGAACGTCGAACTGGAAACTGAATAGTGCTATTGAACAAATATTGGAATCTCTTGAAGTTATAGGAGATTATACAGTGAATCACATTTACAGGGAGGGCAATATAGATGCAGATAAGTTAGCTAACCTAGGAGCTGACGGGCAAGAAATTGAAGAAATTCATGAGAGTTTGAAAGAAGAACTCGGAAGGTGAAGAAAAATGATTTCAAAATTGGAAATCAAGATTAGATGTAAATAAATGTAAATGAATTTAAAGGTAAACAAGTATAGATACATTTGCGAGTATAGTATTAAAATGCAAAAATACACACACAAACACGCACAAACACACACACATATATATACTGCCCTCTTACATAGCAGACTTCAAGATAGGGAATGTAAGAAGTTAACATCTCATTTAGGCAAAACAATCATCATATATTAAGGGCATGCCAACCTACAATGAAGTCTCATCGATCACAAAAATGATAATCTTTAAAACAGAAAATGTTATGACAAATTAAAAGATTCATAAAGTACCCATAAATTTCTTATGTTCATAGCATGACTGTCAATAAGAAATGGACTCATATTGTAATGTTTTATTTAGTAGACTAACTCATGGATTAAGATTTGAAATTCCTTAATTGCATCAATACCTAACCTGAACTAGCTTTATGAGGATTGGATCATGAAAATGATTAATTAACTGTAGATTAGGAGAATAGAGGTCGCATGGTGTCTTTCTATTTTGCAGGTATACAGGGAAAGCATAACAGACCAAAAAGGAAAAAATAAAGAAAAAGAGGCTCAAGAACTTATCAAAGCTAAGACAAATACTCGAAGAGCGAGGTTGAGAGAAAATAACATGATTTTTCAAAAGCACAGTTAAAATTAAAGGAAGGCTCATTAGTTCTAAAGATAAGAGCAAGGTATATGTAATCTCAATCTAAATAAATGTACGACACAGGATGGGAATGCTTATCAGTTCTTCTGAAAAGACCATTGTATATAAAAGATTAATATATTTGTGTTCACTAGCATGGAGGTATGCCTCCATTAATCTGTACTAAAGAGGGAATGCCCTCTTCGACTCCATCAAGTGGAGCTATGTAATCCTACGCTTGTAGGAACTCTAAACTTGATTTATTTCTGGACAAAAGTCCCGGGCCAGACTGGAGGTTTTCTTCCCCGTTCTTTCCTACCAGTGCCCACACGAATGGAGGAAAATGTAAAAAGATAAATTTTAAATAGATAAAATCAAGGCTTCGGCCGTTTATTGATAAAAAAAATAAAAAATAAAAAAATAAAAATAAATATTTTAAAATTAAACTTTTATTTTAATTTAAAACTCAATTTTGCCAATAGTGACATGTTGTGATGGTTAAGGTGTTGTGTTATTTTTTTTAGCCATCAAGGTTCAAATCCCATTTAAGATGAGGTCCCTATTTGTGGCTTCGGGTCAAAGTGTTTACCCCTCTTAAAAAATATGTAAATGATTGTCAAATTTAATGTAAGAATATGTTTTAACATTATTCACATCATTAACAATGGCCCAATAGAGATTTGAACCTAGGTAGGAATGACAACAACACCACCACTTAACCAACACACTAAGTGGTGAACCTAATAATGATTTAATTATGATATAATTATTTAATAATTTTTAAGTAAAATAATAAACAAATATGATATCTCTCAATCCTATTTTACCTATGTTCCTTTAAAAATATGTGGTTGGACACTCAGAGTGCATAGGTTTCCATAATCCATGAGATAATTGTATGTTGCTTTTGAATTCCATTGCATGAGTGTTTTTTGCATCAACGTTTGGGATCACACTTTCTCCTTATGCTCTCTTTCATCCTTATGATGGATCATGCTCTCTTTCACTCTATAATAATTAAAATCAATATTTAAAACAAAACAAAATTGAAAATAAAACTATTATCTTAAAAAATAAAATCATATAATTAACTGTGTATTAAATCATTGATTACTTTCTCCTCTTTCTTTGTTCTTTTCTGTAATTCTCAGTATTAAATCTATAATCTAATTCACATTTGCTAATGTAATTCTCAGTATTAAATCTATAATCTACCATTTTTTCAGTAGCTTGATTTTTATAAGGAATATAAAAGGCTATTGAAAACGATAAGTGCATATGCAAACATTATTCAGTACCATTTTTCTATAATGTTTTTTTTATGTAAACCTTATTCTTTATGCTATATTGCTTATTATATGGAAACATTATTCTTTATGTCTCATTTGATAGTTGAATTTTATTTCATGATTTCGCATATGCTCATGTTGGTTTTGTCTTTTCAAATGTCTTCATTGCAGAAATGCTTACATCACTAAATATTGCTTCTGATATGGATCAGTACGGACACATGCATAATAGTACACTAATTTGAATAAATGCATGTTTCTACACATGGACTTATCATGTTCTATTTGAACACAAATAGGCCTACTATGGCCTTATCATGTTCTGTTCACATTCGTCTTAGATACATTGTGTAGTATTGTTGATGATATAATATATAACTAGTAATTGCAGGTTAGTGTGCAATAGTACTCTGCAGAATATTTTAAAAGGACATGAAAATACTATGTAGCCGTGAATAAGGTAAAATTAGTGTTACTAATATATTTCATGTAGTGGCTAGTACTTGCCAAATTCTAGCTTTTTGTTTATCGTTATATGAGTACATAGTTTATTTAATTAGAGGAGGAAGGTTTGTACCAAACACTTCGTAAAAAGTCACAAGTTCATCAATAGCCTTATTTGTAAGAATATCAACAATAAAATTAATTTCTCTATAACAATGAGAAACTGCATAAGAATTAAAATAGTGAATTTGCAATGGAACTTTATCTAAAAGATATTAAAGCTTCCAGTTGTGGATACCATAACTAAATAATATTAGCATTAAAATCATAAATTAGGATAGCTGATTTGGTTGGATTAGATTTGGAAGTGCCATCATTTTAAAGAAATATTATGATACACTAATTAATAATTAGAAAATCTAATTTAAACAGTGACCGCAATCATTTTCATCACGTAAAATTTATGTTTTTATATAAAATATTATACATTTTTTACTTTCTTTTCTTAAATTTTGGCGAGTGCCTTTAATTTTATAATTAACTAGTAAGATTTTATAATAGTTATAGTTATACAATAATATATTAATAAGTATAATATAGTATATAAAAACTCATAGTTTTTTCAAAACTTTATATCAATAGAAATATAATTATTAAATATAAATTTATAAAATTTTATAATCTATAATTAAAAAATATGTGAAATAATTTATATTAAAATAAATATTTATTAATAATAATTCTATTTTTAACATTAAAAAAATTGATATATGTCCGACATCTTGGTTATTAGAAGTACTATTGCATCCGTTTTTGGATTTCTTCCATTAACTAGTGATTAAAAAATCACATTTCTACCAATTAAAATTATTATTTTATCAAATTTGTTACAAAAGTAATAATTTGTATAGTATACATGCACATTTTTTATGTTTATAATTCAACAAAATTAATTTTGAGCTCTTCTATTGGTTTTAAAATTTAGGCTCTTATACACTAATTTTGTGGAAGCACTACCTCTATTACAATTTTAGGCAATATTATAGGGGCAAATACTTTACCATGCCCTTAAAATAATTCATATTTATTTTTAAAAATATGTTATAATATAAATGCATGGTTTTGGATATAGATTATTTATTAACTAATGTATATTAAATTGAATAATAAATTTTTTTATATGTATTATAATTAGATGTTATATATTTACATTATATAACATAAATTATAATTATAATCTAAATATTAATAAACTTAACTTTTTCATTATATATTTTATATTAATTAATTTATGAATTAGTGATAATAATATCTATTATTTATAATAAATAATTATAAGTTATACTTTAAAATACTAAATAATATGATTTGACATAAGTTATATGAACTATATAAAATATTATTAAAATTGTTCCTAGTTAATTAAATTATGTAATTTATTTTGATTTTAACAATTATTTTTTAAAATAAGAAATTATATTATATTAGATTAATAATTTATGTGAAGTATGTAAATTTTAATTAATAGTTATATTTTTAAAATATCTTATAATATATTATATTGATTATTTATGTATAAATTATTTTATTTCAAAAATTAATAATTATATTTAAGAAAAATAATTTTATTGATATTTTTAATTATATATTTTTTAAATATTGATAATATATAAAATTAAAAAATTAAAAAATTATATATAAGATATTACTTGAAATCTTTTTAAAAATTAAAGATAATTTATGTACTTCATTAACATAGATATATTCACTTACATTTATAAGGATTAATTTTCTTTTGTTTTTATTAATTTGATTTAAAATATGATAATTAAATATCTTAAAATTGTAAAACAAAAGAGTAAAATATTTATAATTATTAGACTTCACCTGTTATATCATATAGCTATAACATTAATTACATTGTGATTAATATCAATTATACTTGTCCTTAGTAACTACAATAATGGATATTTGTTTATCTTTAACTTATCATTATTAACTTAATATCAAACTCCTGACTAATTAATAGTCATAATACAATTTGGAAGAATTTTATTATTATTATTATTATTATTATTAAGGCAAGTACTTTGCCACTACGTGCACTTGTTAAAAATAAAAATAAAGAAACTATTCAAAATAGTTTTAAATGAGTTAAAAAATAATAATGTAAGCAGTTGGAAGAATTCCACAAATTTGTGTATAACACTTCAAATTATTTAGCCAATCAATATTTTCAAAATAGTTTTAAATGAGTTAAAAAATAATAATGTAAGCAGTTGGAAGAATTCTGCAAATTTGTGTATAACACTTCAAATTATTTAGCCAATCAAGATTTTAATAAATAATTTGTATATATGATAAAGTTAAAAATTTATCATTTTTACTATATAAAATATATAATATATAATACAATAAAAAATTTAGTAGTTTTTTTTATTGGTGGAGAGGCATTGTAAACCAGGAAATGCAAAACTCATTACAATAGTACTTGCTAGCCTATCGGCAAGTACTAATAAAATAACCATACTATTATTTTACTATTTTACATATCCAAACATTCTTTCTCAAAAATTACTTGCAAAATTCAAATCTAGATAGAAGAACTGAGCAACATTATTTATGTTATAAATATAATTTTAATTAACAAGATAAATAAATATAAATTAAATTTATTACAATAAACTTTTAAATATTATTTAAAATTCAACTACAAATAAAATATACAACTACAAATAAATGATTTACATATAGTTTTTAAATTTCTCTAACCTAGATATAATATATCCTAACATTGCTTACCATGATCCTAACTACAATCATAATTGTAGACCCTAAAACACAATCATAACTCTAACAATGAACTCTAACCATAATCATTTAAATAAAATAATGACTCATTGAATATCAACATTAAAAATAAATATATTAATAAAAAATAAATAATTAGAATATTCAAACATGTTCGTCATCAATTCTTCTATATCGCATCTTAATCAAAAATCTTATATAAAACATAATATTCTCTAAAAAATCAATTTCCAACAACATAATATTCTAAATAAAGATAATGTATTAATGTTAATAATGTCCATTATAATAAATTTAATTTATAATTATTTATAAATTTAATAAACATTTAATATTTAAGAAAAATTCAATGAGTATTATAAGTAAAATACAAAGTCCTCCCTTTACAAAAATATAAATTTAAAAAACTCCAAAATTTATTATGAATTTATAAAAATTTAATTATAAAATACTAATTTACTAATACATGAACTAAATATTAATTATCCACTTTGAAAAATATTAATTGTTGCAATCTCTCATATATTGGTATATGGTGACTCATGAAACTTGATACATTTGTCATTTGTGTTATGATCTATTTGTTGATACTTTATGAGCATTCATGTTCAGGTCTAAGTTGTGATTATGCATATCTTACTGGGGTAACAGGTTACAACATTTACATCATTTCATGGACTTGGGTGCAATCTCATATATTGGTATATGGTGACTCATGAAACTTGATACATTTGTCATTCGTGTTATGATCTATTTGTTGATACTTTACGAGCATTCATGTTCAAGTCTAAGTTGTGATTATGCATATCTTACTGGGGTAATGGGTTAGCACATTTACATCATGTCATGGACTTGGGTGTGCCCAGACCTCTCCAATAAGCATATGTCATTGGTTCCATCATGACTATGAAATCTACATCTATGTTTCTAAAGCTATCTAGTGTGTTTGAGAGTCTAGTCCATGCAAAGGAACCATGTCATATGTGCTTTTATAACACGTGATGTATACCTCCTTCTGCAAGATTAAACTAGGATGTGCTCTTTGATATAAACACAATATAATCTCATGAAAGTCATATAGATAGGATACATTTTAGGTCATATTGCATTTTAATCTTGGCAAGATTCATATTTGTTCCCCCCTCCCTACAACTAGATGAATGATCCTAACGGTTATGATTGGCAAATTTGTCCTAGTTCGCATCCTCGATCATTACATTCGCCTAGGTTATTTCATTAGTTGCATGATTGTATTGGTGATGCATTTAAGTATTGACTTCAAATTCGATGTAATTTCATCACCTAATCCTAATTATTTAGCCACATTTTAGGTTCATTTTGCATAATATTACTCATTATTCTATTTTACATTTATTATCATTTATTTAGTATCCATTACTCATTAATCATAAACATTAATCATTATTACATATTATATTTATTTTCATCCATTAACCATTATTTTTCATTAATCATTTCTTTATCTTTTATTAATCATTACATTTTATCAATTGCATATTACATTAATCATTACAAATCCATAAACACATTAATCATTTATTATCCATATCATTAATCATTTGCATCATGTATATACATCCCATAAATAAATACATAAAATCACATATAAATATTATCCATAACCATAGATAACCCATCATATGTACATATATTTGTATCGCATATGTCAGAGTCCTCATATACTCATGCCCATCATACATCACACATGTTAGTCCATAAAATCATCATACATTCACATATGCATATAGAACTCAAAAGCATACACATCATAACGATGGATGTGTGATGGCCCAACCCATCATGTCACATCACCCCTCTATCTTGAGGAGGTCTCATCCCTATTGAGGGCCGTGAGCCCCCTCCACCTATAGTACGTGAGACTAATATCTCACTGTACACTGCAGCCCTTTGACCCTCATGCACAGCCTCATAGTATAGATAATCATAATACTTCATCTCTTAGATGGTTCTAGTCTCCCGTCTATGGGCAACAAAAGTCTCCTACATCACCCTTGGACCTATCACAACCTATAAAGAGATCTCTCATTGTCCTTTGTACTTATTAGCCTTGTATTGATAAGTGTCCCTCTCCTGGATGATCCCCTGCAGCTCTGCCTTCAGGTCATCCATCTAATGCTACCATGTTGCCCCACCTATCTAAGTCTCCATGAAAGTAAACTCACCACTATCAACCTAGGCGTGCAACCTATCCAGAGTACTCCGAGCACTATCTACTCTTTCTCACTCCCCCACCAACAATCCTTGTACTCTCACTATCTCTATTTGTAAGTTGAGCTTTGATGCCTAGGCAGTAGCTAAGAGACCTTATACCCTCCCCACCTCTGTCTGTAGGTTGTCTCACTCTACAACTATTGTATTGTGCACCTCATGTGCTATATGTCCCAGTGGTGGTCACTGTACCTATTTTGGGGCTGGTGGTGGTCCCTATACTTGTGATGGAGCCAAAGGTGGTCCCTATCCCTGTATCTAGGCTAGCTGTGGTCTGGGTACCTGTACCTATAGGATCACCAGAGAAGATTTTCCTACTAGTACCTATACACCCCCTGATGCTATAGTGTTTCTACCCTCGGATGCCCTCTACCTCCTCCTCCTCTACCCTCTCCTCCATCTCCCCCATCCGCCCCACCATCATCACCATTTTCTCCAGCCCCATCTCCTCTCCTAGTTGGTTGCTCCACTATTGGCACTACTCACAGTACCGTGAGTCTAATCGGTCAATGTATCAGCCACCACTATGCATAGACAGGTGTCACTCCTATGTCTCGAACCAAGTCCTACCCCTACTGCCATGGAACTATTGGCCATCCCTAACCAGGATGCCCTGGCCCCCTCAAATCCACTCTGATACCCCATAGAGTGCCCACCTCCCATGTGACCAAGGGATGCAAAAAGGAATCTGGCACACCATCTTGTACCCGCTTGAACTATCATGATACCTTAGATGACATGACTGGGAAATCATGTAGGTTGTCCATCCTATGAGCCAGTAGTCTATATAATCAAACCCAAGATAGTAAAATTCCTCCCAGCTATCCTCAGTATAATCATGTTGTTGTACCACCTAGTGTCCCCAGGTCTCACATCCTATGTATGGGGTCCAATCAAAGACCTACATCTCATCTAACTATCATCGCTAGTGCCCAATGGAATCTGTAGACTCATACCAAATCAGTAGCCTCTACCTACAGGCATATGGATCTTAGATTGCATGGGTCTTATGTAGTATGATAGGGTGTACCACGATGATGTGCTCCCATGCCCATACTAATAATAATGTCACCCCTGCTCCCAGATTCTGACCTTTCTTGTAGGCACACATATGCAGATCATAATAAAGCTGCCCCAAGATGGTGTACTCCCATCAGTACCTCTTGCCTTTTTCCTCCAGCGTCACACTAAGAACTCACAACCACCCTAGCAGAAATCCATGTCTTGCCAAGTCTAACATCAATCTGCCTCTGACTAATCCTACCAAGTACAATGTGACCCACCTCAATCATGGTCATGTTGCCATCGCTAGTCTCTAGGGAAACCACTATCTCGTGGTTGGAAACTGATCATTTTCTTTCCTAAATACTTCCTCTAGATAGGGCTCTACTCCCTCTTGAATGTACTATGGGATCTTCCCCCGAATGGGAATGCAGTATATACGCCAGATGTCAAGGAGTGTGATTATCGCCTCTCTTATAAGAAGATGGAAGGTCGAGGTTGAACTATGCCACCTCCCAATCAATGCATTATGCACTCTCAACCATGGCCATAAGTGAACATGCTCCAAGCCACATAGTGCGACCTATCCCTATTCTATCAATGTCAGCTTCTTTGTTAGGCTCATGGTATCCGACTAACTCTCCCTTGATCAAAACTATAGCTCCACCTCCTACATTCATCCAATTCACCCTTGTTAGTCCTTGCGAAGCATTCTGGGGCATCCTTTACCCCTTCCCTGTTCTCTTGTTTTCCTCTCTAGTGCCCTATCCTACATCTCTTTTGGGTCAATCACCCATGCCGATGTTGATCAAAACTTACGTTGATCTACGAAGATGCCTATTTAGGGCGGGTCCCTTCACACATGCCTGGTCAACCCTATTGATTGTGTCCTCGTAGATGACATTGATGTTGGCAAGTTGACTACACTATTGTATATGCCTAGATATAGTGTTGTCATTATGGAAACAAAGTCATATAGAGTTTTGGAGTCAACGCACATTATCATAAGGTCAGAATATGGCTAAGTATAGAAGACTAGATAGTTAGCAGAGCACTAGTAGATCAGAGCATCAGTGAATGTGTGTATGACCGATTTATGGTATGTACCCTTGAAGTTAAGATGGTAAATGTGTATTCATGCTAAGTCTAAGAGTGCATGATTAGATGCGACAGTATGACGAAGATATAGACAGTTGAAGTGGTACAAATAGTATATGCCAGAATAGAATAGAGTATGCAGCCAACTATTAGTAATTTGATTAGCAGCTATAATAATGTTTTGTAAAGGCTATGTGCCTATTGTAATTAGGTTGTAGACATGTAAACATCTTTTTTTGTAAACACGCTTGAGCCAATTCACTTGGAAGCATTGTATGTAATCGGTTATAGGCCCACCTAGTTATTTATTTTGTTAGCGCATATAAATATAAGATGCATCTTTGTAATAAAGTATGGAAGTGGATATAGAGATAAGATAAGTAGAGAAAAGACATGTGAAGTGAAGATAGAGTGAGTTAGAGATTTACAAGGGGCTAAAGCATCAGCGCACAAAAGGAACTGATAAGACAAGCAGTGTCACAACAACAGTTCATCCAATAGATATAGTGTGTATCTGAGATCGGAAGGTTGCAGCTTTCACCACTTGAGTAGTAAGCTCTAGGATAGTGTGCCCCCACCCTTATCAGGGTTATTGTAAAAGAATCCTAACAGGGTCTGACCTTTGACCAGGTCACTGTACTAAAAGCATTGAAAATAACAACTCCTAACAGGGTTGCAGATCTTCTAACAAGGATCATAAAACACTAGTGTAGTTCTTAGTGGGTGTCAATTCCCATCAGGGTTTTTACCTATTTGGGTTTCCCCGTAACCATATTGGTGTTATGTGTTGTGATTGTTTATCTTGTTTACTTTTATGTTCATATCAGTACTTAAGCAATCAAATTAAGATTCAAGAGTAAAGTAAAAAGAATAAGATATAGTGAACACTGATTCACCCACCCGCCCCCCCCCCCCCCCCTGCCCCTCAATGTTCCCATTCCTAACAATTGGTATCAGAGCTCTGGTCCTCTGAAGAAAAGTTTAACCACTTGAGGAGATCAATGGGTTTAAAAGAAGAAAAGAATCTGAAGAAGAATCTTATGGAAGCTCTTGAAGACCTTGACAGATCTGAGAAAGAAGTTGAAGAACTGAAATTGAAAATCAATGGTGCACAAGTTTTCATCAAGAAGCTAAGAAAAGATTTGAAAGATTGTTCAAATAGTGATTTAGGGAAAATGGTTAAGAAGTTGAATGAAGAGAACACATCTCCAAAAGATCAGATTGAAGGGTTGGATGAAAAGATAACTAACAATCAAGAAGTGTATGATGAATAGATCAAAGAGAACCTTCAACTGAATGAAGAATTGAGGCAAGCAAACATGGAAATCTTGGAGCTAAGAAACATCAAAGAAAATTTGGAATCTAAGTTGAAAGAGGCAAAGAATCACATTGAGAAATTACACACCACTTTTGATTTGATAGAATCACATTTATATGCATGAAAGCTTAAAGGAGATATCGGCGGTGTTGGATTCAATGAAGCACAAAATCAGATTGATGACATGTGAGCAAGGATGAAAGCACCAGAAGACACTACAGATGCTAAGGAGACTGGAAATCAGACTAAAGACAATTTTGAACCATCTAAGGATGAGCACAAGCCAATAGACCAAACTTTTTATGCATGTAACAAGCATGGACATATAGCAAGGAATTGTAAAGAGGTAAGACCTTTCAATGGTTACTGTTATTCATGTAATAAATTTGGTCATAGAACTATGAATTGTAGAATAAATCAGAAGAACAAGACTCAGCAAACTTGGAAACAACCAAATGAAAGGAGTTCTTAGAGTATTACATGTCAGATATGTAATTATAATGGTTACTCAGCTAGACAGTGTAAAATGGTAACCCATATCAATGCGCTAAGGAATTTAAGGCCTCCAGTTATTTGTCACTCTTGTAACAAGGCTGGACACATCTCAAAGTTTTGTAGATCAAGAATGCAAAGTCAGGAAATCCCTAAAAAGCCAGAAGAATCAATATTGGATACTGAAGGAGAAGTCAAGTTTGTGAAAGCTTCAGAAGATGTGAGCTTGACTTGGACAGAGAAAAAGAAGGATAAGGTTGATGAGTATGTATTGGATGCATCTGCAATAGATGCACCCTCTACATCTGGATGTATGACCCTCAGGGTCATAGGGGGAGCTAATTTAGCTCTAGACCCTTGTGCGGCTAGTATACTCATCCTTAGAGTATGCACCTTTGGATTTAACATTTTGGAGACTATTTGATGCTATGTGCAAGAGTGCACTACCTGATCAATTGCAGGATGGAAGTTAGAAATTCTCAGTCAAATTCTGGTTTACATGACAAGCATTAATGGCAAAAATTTTACTTTATAGTCTATGAAAACTTACAGATCACTCATTGCATTCAAGTTAGAGTGATTGGAGACCACATAAGCCCTAGCAGTTGAATTGTGCAGTGTTGAAGCTTGATTTACCAGTGAAGAAGTGTGATTGATCAACTACGAAGCCCTAGTCTGACACGATGATTCAGAAGTCTTTGGAATCTGATTTGAAGTGTTAACCAAGTAAGTCATGGCTACACTAGTTGTGTTTAATGTTTCTGAGAGAAAAATATAAATTTTTAAGAGGCACCCTTTTAAGTCAACCCTAGATGACCTAGAAGGAGCATTTTCAAGAACCCCTATGGGCATAATGCATGTAGAAGACATTTGTGCATACATATATTGTAAGAAGGAACCAGTTGGACTTGATAGGATAAGGTCGCACCTTGAGTCCATGATGAAACTAGATAGAACTTTCCTAGATGAGTTCACACATCTGGAAGACCATCCCATTGTTGAGTATGCTACGACATATACGTTCTATGAATCCGAGTGGATCAAGATCTTGTTAAGAAGAATCCACGATGACCTATTTTGGATAGGTGAAGTCCCAATAAGAATCACAGGAGATATTATTCATGAGATGACAGGCCTTTCTAGGACAGGCGTCATTCTTACAGTGGGCAAGGATGTAAGGAAATTAGTTGAATAGGCATGTAAGTCCAGAAGTGATAGGCATGGTATGACAATTGAGCCTATTGAAGAGAAAGACATCAAATTGATGTCTATGATACTAGGTTACAGGTTTCAGCACACCGACAGGGTGAATAGTGTGTTTGCAGCCACTATTCTTGTAGCAATCAGAATTGTTAAGGAAAATGGAGGGTTCAATTTGTGTGAGATCTTGCATGCACAATCAATTGATAACATTAAAGCCATCAAGCATGATAAGACCAAAATATTCAGGTTTGGGTCTTTAATCATTTACATGTACTTCCATATACTTGGAAAGGTTTCAGATTTGTACTTAGACAAAAGTATACCTACAATGCCTCAAATATCTCTTAAGGCATCTACTAAGAGAACTTTGAAGGATTACATGGAGTTTGAACTGAAGACATTTAGGATCAAAATGCATATAAGGTACAGGATACCAGAGAGTATTGTTGAGAAATACAAAGACAACATTTACTTTATGGTAGAAACTAACATAACATGCATGGAAACCATAGAGCCTAGGACAAAGTGGATCCATCCACTTGGTTATGAGGTAGAGGAACAAATTTTGGAAGCATATGCACAAGTATTACTATCAGCACCTAAGGACCCTAATGAACCTAGGTGGGGTACTTATGAAGAAAAGACAAGGGAAGTTGATGCAGTTCTGAACAGTGCAACAACTAAGAGGAAAGCCTCTAAGATTACATCTGAGATACTCAAAATTCATGGTGTAACACAGGCAGACCTAGACAAAGCAAGATAACAAAAGATAGCATTGGAAATTGAGAGCACATCCACAGTGGAGGCTAAGAAAGATAATCCTAAAATGAAGAAAATCAAGATTGAGAAGTCTGATGATCCAAAGGATAAACATGGTAAAACAAATGTTATCCCTCCTGCGCCCAAAGAGACAATTGATCTAGATACAACATCACCTCTAGAATAGAAAAGCATGCCAAAGAGGAAGAAGGAAACCAGCATAAGTCACGCATCCTAGTGGGCAAGCAGAAGTAAGAAAAAGAATGCTCAAGCACTTCTCGAGGTAGGTTTCAGACCTAGTCTTCAAATTCTGAGAACAAGGATTATTGATGAAGGCATAATAGATCAGATAGGAAATTTTTATGAGAAGTGCAGTGAAATTGATAAATCATAGATTCATGGCATGATCATAAAACATATGATTAAGTTCAAGAAGACAGTCTTGGAACTTAAGACAATCATTCCAGACAGTGTTTAGAATATCTTGGAATCCTTGAAGAAACAGGCTATTGAAGAAGATCTTAGAATAAGGGAAAATATTCTAGATGAAAGCCTCCCTGTATGTTCCTTAGAAGAGAAAACATTATTATTAGATCTGGTGAAGCTGCACCTCAGAACAAAGTTGAGAACACTGCACATAATGGATAAGAACTTTGAGTTGGCAGCTAAAGAGACAGAGAAAGCTTTTGAGAAAGTCTTTCTGGATAGGCACATGTACCCACCTGATGTGCCCACAACTCAAGTGCCCTCTAAAGAAGCCAAGGAGTCAGAGACTACCAATGCACCAGTAACAGGTCCTCATGATCCAATGCCTACAATGGTAACACCTATAGAGGCAATGAAGTCTGCGCCCATGATAGAGACACAAAAAGATGACACAATCATCATTGATAATGTAGAGATAGCAATGGTAGCCATAGATAAAGACTTGGATAAGTTTGAGGAAGCTTTTGTGAGCACACATGAGGTTGAAATTCTATACGGTGACAATTCACCTAAGCTACAAGAAGAAGTACTAATAGAGGATCTAATAGGTGAAGAAGAATAAAAGGTAGAAGAGGAGAAAGGAGAAGAAGAGGTAAAAAGAAGTGAACCAACATATGAGCCATCTATTGAAATACCTATGAAGATAAAGCAAGAAGTGATGGACAACACTCCTATCACTCCCTTACCCTCAACATCATTATTGTCGAGTTTGACACCAGACACCACTAGCTTGGACTCTTGGGGAGAAGAAGACCTGAATAAGATCAGTGTCCTAGCTATGGAGAAAGCAAAAGAGAAGCAAGTGATGAGGAACCCTCTATTTATTGAATCAGTCAACAAACTGAACAACATGCAACCTTCAGACACGAAAGTGTCTAAGGTTCATTTAGTTGATGATGTCAGTACCATACTGACAAACTTCAAATCAAAATTTTCTAGCTTGGAAGAATTTGCATCACAAGTTGTAGAAGAAAAATATATGAAGAAGAGATTGAGTGAAATAGTTGGAAACTTTGCACTTGACCTCAGTTCATTGAAGATTGGTTAAGAAAACTTGAAGGAGTTCGCAGCTAAGGGAAGGAAGATCATTGATGATTGTATGAACCAGGATAAGCTGACTGGTGATCACTACAAGAAAATCTAGGAGGCAGAAGAAATGATAGACAATGTAAGGAAATCAGTGGAAGATCCCTCCACCGATGTGAACATGTGCAATAATGTGTACCAGGGCCAGATAGAAAAAATAGAAAAGGCTGAGAAAGAGATGTCTAAGATAAGGGCAAGGCAAACACAGCTCAGGAATGCTCTTGTGCCCTCTCTAGATGTACTCAATCAGAACATCAAGGAGATCAATGCCACTATGGTGACATATGATCAAGGTCCAAGTATAGACTTGGAAAATATGGAGAAGCTACAATATGCCTTATGCGCCCATCTATAGACTGTAAATGCACTAATAGCATTTTGGAAACAAGAGATCCAAAATTTGTAGATAGCATATCCAGATGTCCTAACATTGTAAGTACTTGTAGATAAACCTTTTTTAGCACCTTTGTCATTAATGTCAAAGGGGGAGTATTGTATGTATAATATGGAGTATTATATATGATGTAAAGAAAAAGTATAGTACAAAATATAAGGGAGATATAAGTTAGAGAATTTTGTATAAGGGTACAGTTAGTAACTTCACCATATTCCTTTGTTTCCATTAATGAAAAAGGGGGAGATTGTTGGCAAGTTAAATATACTATTGTATATGACTAGATATAGTGTTGTCATTATGGAAACAAAGTCATATAGAGTTTTGGAGTCAGTGCACATTATCATAAGGTTAGAATATGGCTAAGTATAGAAGACTAGACAGTTAGTAGAGCACCAGTAGATCAGAGCATCAGCGCACATGCATATGACCGAGTTATGGTATGTGCCCTTGAAGTTAAGATGGTAAGTGTGTATTCATGCTAATTCTAAGAGCGCATGATCATATGAGACAGTATGACCAAGATACAGACAGTTGATGTGGTACAGATAGTGAATGTCAGAGCATAACAGAGTATGTAGCTAACTATTAGTAATTTGATTAGCGGTTATAATAATGTTTTGTAAAGGCTACGTGCCTATTGTAATTAGGTTGTAGACATGTAATAATCTTTGTTTGTAAACACACTTGAGCCAATTCACTTGGAAGCATTGTATGTAATCAGTTATAGGCCCACCTAGTTATTTGTTTTGTTAGCGCATATAAATATAAGATGCGCCTTTGTAATAAAGTATGGAAGTGGATATAGAGATAAGATAAGCAGAGTAGAGACATGTGAAGTGAAGATAGAATGAGTTAGAGGTTTACAAGGGGCTAAAGCATCAGTGCACAAAAGGAACTAATTAAACAAGCAGTGTCACAACAATAGTTCATCAAACAGATATAGTGTGTATCTGAGATCGGAAGGTTGTAGCCTTCACCACTTGAGTAGTGATCTCTAGGATAGTGTGTCCCCACCCCTAAAGGGTTATTGTAAAAGACTCCTAACAAGGTCTGAACTTTGCCTAGGTCACTATACTAAAAGCATTAAAAATAACAACTCCTAACAGGGTTGCAGATCTTCTAACAAGGATCATAAAACACTAGTGCAGTTCTTAGTGGGTGTCAATTCCCACCGGGGTTTTTACCTATTTGGGTTTCCCTGTAACCATATTGGTGTTATGTGTTGTGATTGTTTATCTTGTTTACTTTGATGTTCATATCAGTACTTAAGCAATCAAATTAAGATTCAAGAGTAAAGTAAAAAGAATAAGATATAGTGAACATTAATTCACCCCCCCTCTCAGTGTTCCCATTCCTAACAATTTTGCCCCTTCCTAGTCTTCCCTGCAGATAATGATCTATTGATTTTCGTATCTATAGACGATGATCCACCGATCGTTGTCTTCGTCCTGATGGTTCTTTTGAGCTATTAAATGCCCCTACATACCGTAATAAATGTACTTAAAATAAATTCACAAATCTTGTTTGGGGTACTCACCAGTGGTCTTGTGTTTGTGGCCCGCTGGTGTGTTTGAACATGCTCTCCAAGATGCATGTGGTCTCGTGGGTCATCCATCTCGCTCCCTCGTCGCTTCATCTTTTTTCTCGTTGAGGGTTAAAATGAATTCTTCTACAACCCTCATGGACTATTTATAAACCCCTTGGGCCTCATTTTTCATCTTGGACCCCATTTTTCATAATTCTCTTATAAGTCATGCAATTGTTCATTTTCTCTTCTCTTCTACCTCTTTTTGAGAAATTTACCCAAAATTTTAATTTTTTGTATTGTTTTCTCAAGGGGGCACTCTTTCACTCTCCTGGCCTTAGGACTTTTTCTTCCCTCTGGGGCATCTTATTTTTCTTTTCTTTGACACAACACCATTCTCGATGCCGCATCAAAGAGGGGTAAAATGTAGACTCTTAAAATCATCCCTTAACATTATAATTATTTAATTATTTTTGTTATATTCATCTACCTATTTAATTAAATTTATTTAATTGAATTGGGTTCATTATTTCTATAATATTTAAATTTAATTTAAATAACCCCTCTTTAAGAGTATTAAATTTTATTAATACCTTTCCTCTATTTAATCCCCCTTTAAATAATTTTAATTTATTTAATTCCCCTCACATTCTATTATTCTTCTAAACCATGATTAATCTAATTTTTTATTAGTTTAATTCTAAATCTAGACCTAGATCCTACCCTACTCATATCACTCTCAACAAATAGACCTACTTGCTAATTAACAAAGGTTAATGAGGCTAATTTTTAGATTCCTACACCCATTAGTCCTAATTATTTGCTCACACATATGTGAATAAATTTCCAAAAATTGCCTAAACAAGGGTTCTTTCAATTTTTGATGACACCTCTTACACCTTCCAAAAGTACATGAAAATGGACCTTTTCTCTTACACATACTTACACATGTGTACTTGAAGTACACATTGAGCCATCACATCTCAAGTTGCTCACACATGTGTGAGAAAGATTAGACTCTTGCATGGCTTATGTGTCCCTCATGTGGCACCTATGTGGATGCCACATGTGATCCACCTCACCCCAGTCGTCCAAAATTCTGTAAATGGGAGCCTTGCCAAGAGTAAATCATCCATTATTTTGCATTTAGAGTTATCATGATAGTTTTTTTATTGTAGTCATTTCATTGTATTTAGTGATTTTTATCTAACATGTTTGGTAGTTGTTTGCATTCATGGTAGATAGTTGCATTTAGTTCATCTCTACTTCTTGTATTCACATTGAATGCTTGAGACTAGTTCTTAATAGCTAGTTCTTGAGTTCATTCAATACCATCTTCACCTATTTTGTTTTTAGTTTCTTTCATTAATCATTTGTTTTCAATCAAAGTGGGATTTAGTTTATTGTTTTGGGAGATCACAACCACAACCATCTCTAAGAGCTTAAATCAAGCAAGTTGTGTTGGAAGCCTTGATTTTGGTTTTATAAGTTTATATAAAATGTTAGATTAATATTGAATATCTTGTTTATCCCTAACATTTGCATGTTTGAGCTTGCTCCCAACAAGTGGGTTTTTCATCATACACAACATGGTAAAAGGAGAGGATGGTGCATCCATAATATAAACCATGGAGAATACTTTTCCATTAGTAGCAACAACTGATCTTATGCATCAAGAAATGTTCACCAATGATCAAGTCAAGAACATGCAACAACAAATAGACCAGTATGAGAAGAGGGAAATTAAAATGAATAACATTATGAAAAAAAAATTGAGAATGCGTATTTGAAGAAGAAATTACAAGAGTTAAGTGACAACCAAAATAAAGCCATTGTATTGCATAAGGATGCTCCTCCTTAACCTATGGATATTGACGGGGAGGATGAAGATTAGAAGGAAGAAAGGAGAAAGTATGAAGAATTAATTAAAGGGTTAAAAACCACCAATGAGGGACTTTTGCAAGAAATTCCCAAACGTGTATATAGTGCAATGGAGCGAATTTTACTTCACAGGGTGAATTTAGTTATTAGAAAATGCAATGATGTGTATATTGGGTACAACACCATATTGGAGATGTAGAAAATATTTCAAGATAATATGCCCAAGCTTTAAGATCTTGTGAAAAGATGGAAGCCTTCTTATTATTCTTTTATCTAGTTATGCAAAGTCACTCAACAAGATCCATATGCACCTCCTGAGATAGGGAAAACTAAAAGAATGATCAATATGATCAGGGATAAACTCAAGTATATAATAGGAGAGGAAAAAAAGATAAAGGAAAAGATTTCTACTTTCCATACAATTAAGCACTGGTCCATTCCTGAATTCATTGATTATAAGAAGGTCAAGCGAAGGGACTAGAGGAATGGGAAATTGAGTATAAGAACATGGTTCCTCGGATCATATCTCATTTAAAAGAAGAAAGAAATATCAATTTCCAATATTTCAACATATTTCTTAATATAATTATAGCATTGGATGTTAATTTTTCTGAATTTGTGTTGGAATCAAGTACAATTTCATTTAGGAAGTGGAAGGACCACTTGAATTAACACATGCATTCCATCCTCAATTACCATTGACATGCATATCTTTAGATTGCATAGTGGATGGATGAATATCTTGTACCTCCAAAGAAAAAGACCCAAATGGAAGAAGAGGCACACAAGGAAGTCCCTGGAGAAACTCAAGAGACATGATTTTGTGAATTATATCATGTGGCTTTATTGTATTTTGTTATATTTTGTGTTATAAAAAATGTTGTTAAATGAAAGTAATTAAAGATGATTATAGTTATGAAATGATTCTTTGTAATGGTCTAAAACTTTTTGCCTCTCCTAATTTCATATAAAGGACATACCAAGACCAAAGTTCAAAATATAGAAGAAATAGTATATAACACATAATACACAAAAGAAATACACTTTGGTGATTAGAATGTACTTATTTCAAAATCTCTAAAGATAATAGAATATATCCCAAGTTCTCCGATTTTAGTTATTTGTTGGTGTTATTAAAGAAAATATTGCTTATTTGTCTCCAAGTTATTTCCTTTTAATTATTTAAATTAGAACATCACTGATATTTCTTCTTTATCAGGTAGTTTTTTCTACTTTGTGTGTATTTGTATGGCTCTTGCACCATAGGATTAAATTCATATAAGAGGATCATAGTAATTAAGAGGTAATGAATGGATTGGTAAAAAATAATTAAGTATTATTACATACTTGCATGTTTATATACCATATAGACACTCATATGCCAAGTAACTAGAATTATAGGCGAGAAATAGGATAAATTCTTGACTCTACAACTGTTGATAAGGAACTGATCACATTAAACTTTCATTTTATTAAAAATCAATTCATTTGTGTTTTTGTAATTAGAAAGTTATAGGAAGAGATAAATAGATGATAGTTGAAATTAGAAGTAGAAGATAAACAAAACTAAGAATCAAGATAGTTTTAGATCAGAATCAAAGAAGTATAAGTAGAAAAAAGATAACCAAGAAGTTATAAAGGGTCAAGAAACCAGTAAGTGAATCAATTTATCTCAAGGGCACATGCTATTTTGAGATAGATATTAGGAGTAAGATACAAGTAGGAGATATAAGTCTTCTATAAGAAGCACCAACTTAAAGACCTAGTTGGTGAGGAGGTGTACCCACCTAGGTCCTATAGAACCTAAAGCATAGGGGAGTTTAACCACATTTTGGTTAATCTTGTTCGTTGGCCAAGTCAGTTGGAAGGTTTAAGAATAGATCATGGAATACTCTTAGAAATTTCCAATCTATTGATTTGCGAACCAACACATCTCAAATCATCCATTTCCAACATGTTTGAATTATGCTCCTCCCTTTGATAATTTTATTCCAAGTTTTGGAGCCGCCAAGATAAGCCTGATTATAGAGATTGTAAACAAATATTTCAAAATTCAAATATTTTACATTAATAATCTCATGCTAGTCATCCTAATGGAGAGCCAATTTCTTCCCACTTTTTCCATGATAGCTTTATTTATAGGAATAATCCTCCTTATACCTAATTTGCCTTCTTTTTTGGTTTTAGACCATATTCTATTTTACGAAGACTATTCTCCTCTTTCCCTCCATGTTTGTCCATAGGAACATTCTTTGAATTTCCTCTATCTTGTCAACAAAAAACCTTTAACTTTGAAGAGGTATATGAAGTAAATTGGTATACCTTGCATAGAAGAAGGTGAGAAGTTGGATCTTTCTAGCATTACTTAGGAGTTTCCCTTTCTAGACTACAATATTTCTTTCAATTTATTCAATGAGGGAATTATAGAGAGTTAGAGAGACCTCTTTGACAGTGAGGGGGAGACCCAAATAATATCCTAGGAAGGAAGTAGTTTGACATCTACTAATTTTGTGTATCTTGCCTTGTAGAGACTCTTTAGTGTTGAATAAATATATGTTATTATTGTCAAAAAGGTTTTCACCCTTGTTTAAGTGATGGTTAGTGATGTAAACAACCTTGTGAAAAATGGAAAAAATCTCTCAATGTGGGACTTGATAAATGAGATTGAATCTCTGGAGAAGACCAACTTCCTTTACAATTGGGATGCACCTAGAATCTAATGTCTTGAAGGGGAAAATAGAAGCAAGATTGCATGAAATTAAATGTTTTGATTTCCTCTTTGCCTTTGACTGCACTTGAATTCAATGAAAATTGTATAACTACATTGTCCCAAAACACTTATCAACCTAAAACCAATATGAAGGCAAAAGATTGAATTCAAACCTACAAGGAATACAAACATTAACTAACTAGGTATGGTCAATCATAGATTGCACAACATAAAAAGCTTAAGATGGTGAAATACATGAAAATATGCAAGTAAGAGATAGGATTTACACAAATATTTGCACTGGAAATAGGTAGAACCAATAATCTCATTAAAATCAGCCAAGGTTGTTTACAATCATAGAGAAAATGGTACATCTCCAAGAGAAATAGAGAAAATGCTACATCTGCAAGAGAAATAGAGAAAATCCCCCTCCATCCTTGAAACTGAATACATCATTTCATTTTAAAGAGTTTAGGCATAACTCTAATTAAATACAAGGTACAAACCCTAACTAGGGTAGAGTTATAGAAGTGGAAAAAATATTGGATCCAAATTCGATCTCTACAAATGGAGTTACTGTCATAAAAGTGACAGGAAGTCATTAATTCATGTCACTCCAACAAGGAATGCCTTTATAAAAACTCATATTTTCTCCCTAATTTTGTCCTCTACAACTTTAAAAAGGCCAATAAAGGCCTCTACTACCATTTAATTTTCACCATCTTAATCTGCAACTAAACAATCCTCAAAAATATATGCAATTAATATCATGACAAGAAGATCAGATTAATCTATTGGAAGCTCCTAAAAATTAAATTCATTTACCCTCTGGTTCTACAATGAAATGGTAGTAGGTAACCGTTTTCCTTTTAAATCATTTAAATATTTGAAAGTTTTAAAAATCATTCACTGGTAAAAAATATTTGACCTTGATAAATGATTAAAAAAACCCTTAATCTTAGCCTCTAAGGTACGCGGGGTCAAATCAGATTAATGCACATGGCCATCGGGCCCACCCTCTCTTTTATCATCATATCGCAAAGGTAGGTTTTTCAACAAGAAGAATCCTTGTAAAATGGCGATGTTGACCTTAGGTCCATTGCTATTTCACAACTATCGATATTAAATAGAACTTAAAATATGCAAAATGAAAAAAACCATTTAACTCATCTTCACTTCATGTCGTTGTTTCACAAAACCTAGTTTTGAACTTGGATGAGTTTTTTGTGAAATAGAAAAATATCATCCCATAACTTTATTGAATTGGGCCCTCCAATCCACGTGGCCTCATTCCATTGACTTTGTATGATGAGAGGGTTCCACCCCTATTGCTATATCGCAAACATGCGATTTATTTTAAAATAAACTTTTGCGAAATGAAAACTCATTGCCATTTCACAAGTCTTCATTCCTTGACTTGAAGGCGAGTAGTGAAATATGGAAAAGCAATTTTCATTATCATGTCAAGATGGTTGAAGGGGCTAGTTGTCGATGATGAATGGTGATTTTAGGTGGTCGCTTAAGTGATTCTAACTGGGTTAGCTAATCAATTGAGTTTTAAAACATAAAGTATTATTAATTAAAATAAACCCTTATGGATTATGGAGACTTTGATTTAGGGATTTTTTCCCTCTCCTCTGCAAATCTACAATCTTCAAACTCTACAAATTGACCCAAGATGATCTGAATATTCTAAAATTAATGGCGGATGAAAGCCAACATTTTTGGCAGCTTGGAGGACATTAGCCTGCTAAAATGATGAGATCAGTAGCCTTATGTAAATTGTTGGGCATGGAGTCAACTTTATAAAACCTACAACCTCGCTTCTCTATGATTGACAAAAATTAAAAAAACTACCACTTTCTGGAAGTAGTTGTGCTTGTGCACTTACAAGAAAATAGGAAATCTAAACTAATATGTACATAACCTTAAAATTTTATCAAAAGAAAAGTTTAAGGTGAATCTCATTAACTAGAATGGGAAGAATTTCACCATCAAGCCTAGATAGCTGAAAAACGTTGGCTTTTTTGAAACTGGTAATGATATAAGGGCCACTCCACATGACATCAAACTTGGAATGCCTTCCTATTTTGGCTCTTTCTTCATCCCATTAAGGACAAGATCATCTTCTTTAAAGCCCCTAATAGTAGCTTTATTATCTAAACTCTTCTTGACATGTTGTTGATGTGCTTCAAGTGTTCTCATAGACTGATCTATGACCTCCTCAAGCTCCATTAACTCTGCTAATCTAACTTCCATGGAATTATCTTCAGCTAGCTCCAATTGATGAGATAATTCAAGAGAATGAAACTTAAGTGAAAGATGAAATATTGCCTCTCCTCCATAAACTAACATGAAAGGTTGTGCAAGGGCACCTAGGACTTAGGCTTGAAAGTCCTACTTCCATTTTGTCTTGTATTGGTCCTAGCCAGACCATAGGGTAATAAAGGGTCCCAAGAGGACCTACATGTGTTAGGAGAGTATCTATTTGAGTTAGCTTAGGGATGTGTTAGTTAGACTAAGTCAATAGGCTAAGGTGTCCTTAGGACCTAGCTTTGTCCTAAAAGTTGGAAAAAGGGCACAAGAGTGGAAACACGAACTAAATGTTTGATTTTGGTCTAAAATGACCCAAAATGGCCTTAGATAGGTTTTAATATATTTTTAAGAGTCTTAGAGTGGTTTGAATGAGGAAATGAGAAACTTTGTAAAAGTTGCTAAAAAGTTGTCATGACAACTTTTGCAATTTTGCAAAGTTACATGACAACTTTTGTCCTAAAATGACCGACCAAGGTTTTAGGTCATTATGGGTCCTAAACACCCAATACCTCGAGGCTAGAGGCTATATAAGCCCTAAAAGGTCCAAATCTTGAGGTTAACATCATTGTCAATTTTGGGTTTTAAGAATCTTAGCATTGTTACATGCTTTTGTGGACACAGTCTAAGGTTTTCATGCAACAGTAGCATCTAATGTAATTGTTTTTGCTTGGGAAGAAGGATTAAATCCACATTTTGTGTTTCACTTACATTATGTACCATTTTTTTTTGTTTTGTAGGTGTTTTGGTAGTTTTAGTTTTTTTTCTTTTGTCTTTGCCAATTTACTGGATTGTATATAGCTTGGTGTAGAAACATGGATCTGCCATGAAACCCTACTATGTGTTCATCATGACTAGTTGAGGCATGGAAGAGGAGAATATTTACATTTTATATAGCTCTTTTGGAGGTTTGGAAACAAGCACGACCAATTTTAAGACCTTTCCCTAGGTGAGCACTGTCATTCCCTGGTTAGGGACAAGGAGGTGAGAAAGTTGTTTTACTTCCAGGGGTGACTAGAAAGGCACACTCAAATACTTTGGAGACCAATAAGAGGATTATACAATACTTTTATGGAGATCAAATGGCTTGATCAATCCATTTCACAAGCCAAAACTGACTTTGTGGAGTGGACTCCTAGAAGCCACTAAAACCCTCTTTGTCTTTGTAATAATAAAAACTCTACCTAAATCTTACCAACTCTGTTCCTCCAATTTTAATCCTTTTCCTTTAAGTCATCATATGTATTTCCTAGCTTGTTCAATTCTTTCTCTAATACTTCACTTCTTCCTCTGTAATTGTCTACGGTGGCAAGCCACCGAAGACAATACCTATATATATCTAATATTTCCTTCACACAATTCTTTGTTTCACCGATAACTCTGGTCAGTTTCTTCTTTGCATTCATACATTTCTTTTCTAGAGACTACTTAACCACATCAAAATATGCACCATACTACAATAAATTGTTTTCAATGTCATTGACTAATTCAACTGGTAACGTACAAGACACACTAGACATTGTGATCCTTTTACTGATCAAGTGATCAGTCAACAACTCCATCACTGAAGACTTATTCATAGATGAACAACCTATCCACATTTCACCAATCCTATCATATTCACCATCTTCTGCAAAGTCTGGACCTTATAAGAATCCACAAAATCAGATTCTATTATAGAAACCACATCTTTCTTCACCTCTTCTTCCTCTTTTTCTTCCTTTTCTTCTATTTCCTCATCTTCCTTATCTTCTTCTTCATCATCTAAAATGGTAACAATTTCCTTCCCTTTATCACTTTTTTTCTTCTTCTTTTGGTTTCTAGAGAGGAACCACCAATAGCCACATCTATGCTTTTTTGACCAGAGGAGGAACCCTCATCACCATGACTTACCGCCACCATACCAAAAATGACTAAACCAGAACAAACACTCATTTATACTAAAATAAAATATGCTTTACAAGCATCTGCACAATTTGACATCAATGATAACCATTAATGAAAACATCATGAATAACATCAATGCCACATTCTAACAATTACTAGTTTACAATATAGGCATATCATCAAACACTTTGGGTGCATTTATTTTCAGAATTAGCCATCAAACCTTAGTTCTAAATTTTTCAAACTTTTAGCATGCTACTTGAAATCTCTGATATCTTATTTGAATCTTATGGTATGTTGTATAGTTACCTTGAGCTTGCATAGGTATTATGTCATAATTAGAGGCAAAAAGAGATAATTGACAATGTCATGGATATAGGAAGCTCAAATTTGAACATCCAAAATAGCATTCAAAGATAGTATTTATACATAAACAAAATTACACATGCCTTGTAATTTAGTAACAAAGGGAATACCTCTATGTCATAAAAATTGCTTACGTAGAAATAGGTGAACAAATAGTCTAATTAAATCAATTCTAACCTTTTTCAATGGTTGTAAAGGATGGCAACAATATTCATAAGTCAATATCAATCAAGCTTTTCCTTAGCAAAGATGACCTTGTATAATCCACAACTTTTAAGCATGCACTCATAGGGGACATCTCACACCAAAATGAATATAACACAAGGGAATGCACATTTAAACCATGAGGCCTTCAACTCCACATATTCTATCAAAGGCTAATGAATACACATTTTGTGTTGTAGAGTTGTGATTGGTCAAAGAATATGAACTTCTCCAATAGGAAAATTGACTTAAAACAAAATCATTCAACAATTTGAGCATTATCGTTAATGAAGGAAATAACTCGAGACATTGAAAATAGATTTTTTCCAAGACTTGAAGACTATTACTGTATGCACCCTAAAATGGTCGCCTAGACTTTGGGCCCCCATTCAGCAATTTATCAATCTCTTGAATCAACATTTTCAATTATATCAATTTCCTTGATCAAATCCTATTTTATCATTTTCGATTATTTTCTTTGGGCTAACCATTTTATCCTAAAGTATTTATTTATTCAAAAGGAATATTTCCTCCCCTTTTAATAAATAAAAAGCCCCCAACTTTTCCTCTTATCCTAAGTTGCACAAATAAAGCATTATTCCTATTTTATAAAAAGAGGAAAAACAATTTTTGTCTTATATGGGACACAAAAGTCAACTCTTATTTTCTCATTGGAGGATACTTGTGCACATGGATTGCTCCTCTTTTATGCTCCATCGTTGATTAAATCTTTTGCCTCTTAATCTCCATGGTCCATTTCTCCTCATTTCCTATAAAGGAAGAGCTCTCTTCTTCATTTTAGGTCATTCATTTTTATGCTAACTTTATGCTGCAGGAATTCTTGAAGACTTTGGAGCTTTTTTGGAGATCATTGTTGCATCACATCTTGGCTTCCTTCATTGCTTCATAGTTTAGCTTTCATTCTTGCATAGTATTTTCAATATCATGGCATTCATAGTTTAGATTTCCTTTCATGCTTTAGCTTAATCTCATCTAGTTTAATAGGAAGGATTGTAACACTTGCTATTTCCATTTCATAGTTTAGATTGTACTTTCATTTTCATAGCATAGCTTACATGTTTTCATACTCATATTAATCTAGCTTGCATTGCATTGCATTCATAGTGATTCTTGGGGATATTGGCATTCTTGCCCTTGTCTTCACTCGAATCTCTCATTGTGTGGTTGACTAGCAAGGTCATTAAGCCTATTAGCTCTAGTTGAGAGCAATTTTAAATCTTGCAACTCCATACATAGAGAGCTATGGATCAATTTTTGAGACCTCACTCTTGAGTGTTCTTGATTGTAATGATCCATAGAAGTGCACTATTTTGTGTGTACAATCACAAGCATATCACAACAACATTTATGATTCATATAAGACTTTCTATTAGGCTCAACAACAGTTCCTCCTTTTATTAATGGAGGTTCCCCAACGTATGTTTAATTACATCACCTTTCAATATTTTCCCCACAACTATATAAAAGGCTCAATACTATGAAAGAATGATTCCAACCATGTCTCGTATATGTTCAAGTCATTAATAAACACGTTCAATACTTTGCTCATAATATAAAATCTTCCATGAATAATGTTTACAAAATATTAATGTATTACACAAGTCTCGTTATCATATCTTTCCATAAATATTCTAAGTTTATTTCTTGAGAATTTAAATGTTTTCCAAAATACTCTTAAGATCCCACATTAATAGATGCCCACTCAAATTAAAAGTTAACCTTTGTTTATGTAATGAAAAGTTCCAAATATTTGAGACTTAACTTACACATGGATATTTTTTCCATAAATATTAGCATCGACTCATATGAAATATTATATCAGAGCTCATTATTAATGAATTTATTTCTTTCATTGTTATGATTAAATAATAAAATCCATGATATATATGTAAGCCTAAATTGATGCCAACATATAATAATTATAATAAAATATTTCTTTATTTCTCTAATATTATAAACAAATATTTTAGACCCTCTAAATATCTTATTTCTCAAAATTCATCTTTGTAAGAGACTCTCCAATTTGGCACAAATTTGAATTCTGTCATGAATCCACTCCTAGGAAGAACTAGGTTTATGTCTAGCTCTTTTGATCACTGAAGGTTTCCAACCTTAGCGATTCTCCAATGCAAAGTATCAGATGATTTATCAATTTCAAAATAGCATCTCAACATCCCTGAATAAACCTCTTCTTAAACTTTTATAGCATTCTCTTGGAAACTCTTGGCCTTCCATCAGTCAATCTCTTGGTATTCCATTTCTTGGTCTACTAAAATTAAGTAAATTTTATTTTTTAACTCTAATTGATATAAAAAGTCACTTTAATTTCTCTATTAAATAATTAAATTAAGTTGTCATTATATTTTGACAACTAAAATTTTAATTATTTTAATTTCAATTGTCCCCAAAAGGGGACATTATATGGAGGTATATGGAAATTTGCAGAACATCTAATCTATATGTAGAAATGGGTTCCCAATTTCAATAGAAGAGCATTTGATACCTATGAGGAGCCTAAATGGATCAAATTATACAATATTCCCCTTGAATACTAGTTAGAAGATTGTATGGAAAAAATCAGTAGATCTCGTGGCACTTTGATTCATATTGACATTCCTCTATTAGACAACCATATTAGGAAGATGCGCCTAAACCTTTCATTTACATACATTCACTATTTATACTAAGTTTACATTGGAGCATGATTTTTTTCTAAACTTCCCACAAAGGTTTGGATGGGCTAGATAATCATGTTGATAAAGTTTTGTTGTAAGATCATGTGTAGATTTGAAGATATTAAAGTGTTTTCTTTTGAAGTTACTAAAGATATTTTACAAATTCAATTTTGAAAGCCTTAGATGTTCTTGAATGACTTGAAAGTTTCTGTAACTAGCATACCTAGTTATAGCTTGATAGAGAACATCATGATATTTTTGGCACTTTGAATGGTTCATCAATCAGACACCTAATTCAAAAGTTATGACCTTTAGAAGTTGAGTCTCTTGAAATAAGAAATTTAAAAATGTGTTGAACACATAAATGAGTTGTAAAAGGGATTTATACATGGTGGCATGTTCTTTGACACGTCATAGGGAATATTTTATTGAAGATATAAAATGGGTACCACTTTTTAGATGGTTTTCATCCCATTGTTTTGCAATATTGTTTGACGGTTTTATATATTGTAGCTCTTATATATTAGGTGTGTGAGAGTCTTATAGGTATTGAGTTATCTCTAAATCTTTGGTTGGTGATAGTCCCGTGAGAATATTTCTCTACAAGTATATTATAATTTGTTATTGATTTTTGAATAATATATTAGGTAGATTTTGGAATGTGGGGTTGTTCTCTTGAAAGGGTTTTCCCCACATAAGTTACTTTGTTATGATATGCATTTTATTTATGTTATTTTTGTTAAGTTTCTATAACTATTGTAAGACTAGAGAAATTTTCTATATAACCCACCTTTAAAGGTTAGTGTAGGAAGTTGTTTTGCTACCTTAATTTCCTTACAAGTGGTATGAAAGCTTGATTATCTTTGATTTCAATTGTTGGTTGTTTGATTTTTTGAGCAAGTCTAGATTCGAGTGGGAGCTTGTGCAGAAGATACTTTCTGATCTTGTTGCAGGAATTTTTAGAGGGAAAGATTATTAGGGAGAATAGAGGTGAAGAAACTTTTTGAAAATAATTTTGAAATGTGAAAGCTAAAGATGGAGGATCTATTAATAGATTGAGATTTATTAGATGTTGCTGATGAGAATGTCATGAGAGCTACAAATCTAGCTGGGGTTGTTGAATATAATGTTATAGACCATAAAACCAAGGGTCTAATTAGATTGTACCTAGTAGTTTTTTTCTAATCAATGTCTATGAGGAGACATATGCAAGTAAACTATGGAAAAAGCTTGGCAAGATGTATCAAGCCAAATCTTTAGTAAATAATATTTTATTGTGTAAGAAACTATGTCCCTTGAGAATGAAGGAGGTTGGGCAAATTATAAACCACTTGGAAGCATTTAATATGTTGGTGGATCAATTTACATTAGTTTATGTCAATATAGATGAGGACAAGTGTTAGATCTTTCTTTGTTCTTTGTCTAATTCACATGATTCTCTTGTTATGGCCATTAATAGTACTTCTATTATTTTAAAAACTAAGGGGGTTCTTTGATTTTTAAAGAAATGAGGAGAAAGGTATCCATAAGTTCCAAGGAGTGTTAATTACCATCACTAGCTTGTTTTCATTGATGTCATTATTTTGGTCAGTTCAATATTATTATCTCTAGTTTATCTCTGGATCCGACAATAGTATTATCGATAGTGAAATCATTGACACATGTTTATCTCTAGCATGACATACAAATGTTTTCGTCTAGACTTATGATGCTTAGCATGAAATACATTTTTGATATGGATGACTTCACCAACATGTTTTGGTTGTGTACTCACAAGGTTTTATCTTCAGTCCAAGTCGATATGAAAATATATCATACTGATGATGGTATGTTGGAAGCGACATCAACACATGTAGATAGATGACTATGTTGAGATGTTAGATAATATGCGATATGTAAATGCAATTTATTGATGTGTATAGTAGACTATTATATGGAATTTACTAATTGTATAGAAGGATACATGCACTTTAGTGAGAACTGTATTTTGTGCATATATAGATGCATTTGTGATAGTTCAAATTTTGTATTTCATACTCTTAACTATAATATCTATTTTTGTAACATGGGAAATGAGCCCCACCAATAGTGAGCCACACTAATAGTGATCCACTCCTGTATTTAGTAATTGGTTACCTAATACTTGAGAGTTAACCCTCTCTATGGTTTTTCCTATCTTGGGTTTCCACGATAAAAAAAAATTGGTGTTATGTGGTGTTGCTTTATTTACTTTATGCTCTTTCCTTTTCTGAAAGTTTGAATTATGCTATGTGAAAATTTGTTTAAAATTTTTAAATTTTTCAAGGGAATATTGATTCACCCCTCCCCTCTTAGTACTCTAGATGTTCAACAATCAGTATTAGAGTTAGTTCCTTTGGAAGAGTCTAATAGCTCGAAGTAGATATAGAAGGTTGAACATACTATACCTAGATCTACCATGAATGAAATAGAGCTCATTCCCATATATAAAAATATTTAATCTGTTGAAGATGAAAATAAAGAACTATCAAAAAATCTTCAAATGGCTAATAACTACATCCAAAAATAAAATAAAAATAGATCAAAAAATTCAAAACAGGGCATAAAGTAGTTAGTAATGAACGCAAGCTAGCAAATGATACTATCATTGATCTGAGAGCGAAAAGTGAGGGAGATGAAAATACTAAGAAGCATTTGAATAACATGATCAAGAGTGAATTTGATGAATGCGTGAAGTTATAAAAAGAGGTAAAATCTCTCAAATCAGTTTTGGAAGAATCAAAGAAAAATGAAGACAAATTCAAAGATGTTTGAAGAAGATTGATGAAATAATTAATGCTCAAAGATCTTTGATAGATAAGAAAGGGCTCACTTATGAAGTTGGTGAATGCTCACGTAGAAAACCCAAAGAAAAGAAAGATCTGGATAAGGTAAGAGAAGATAAGACCAAATCTGACAAGGAGGATAAAGGTAAGACTTTGATAAACCCTTAGGTAAGTAATAAACCCTTTTCTTTTATCAGTAATTGTTTCAATTGTAATAAATTAGGATGTAAAGAATTAAATTGTAGAAATAAAAAAATCAAAATGACATATCTTACCCTGGTAGATGTTTTAACTGTAATATTTATGGTCATAAGGAAAATCAATGTAGGAAACCAAGTAGAAGCAATCATTTTATTGGATATTTTTATACTTTCTTTTCATATGGACATAAAGATAACCAATGCAAGTCAAGATAAGAAAAGAAGACCAACTAGTATTACAAGTGCAATAAGTTTGTGTACATAACAAGATTTTTCAAATCTATTGAAGTCAAGAAAACCGAACCAGAGAATAAGATAAACAAAGAGGAAGTTAAGACAAACATGAAAAAGATCTAGAGAAAGAAGGAAGATAGTGGTTCCGGCTTCGGTACAAAATTTTATTCTAGTAATTAGCAGCTTTTTTAATGTTAAAAATCTCAGGATTAATTTCAAACTTTATTACTATTAGGTAGATTGTCCACTAAAGCATAAAGGTTTGACAAAGTGTTGGGATATAATTAGTATTTACTAATTGTAATGTAGGGAAATGAGGTGTTCACTACTTTATGCATGTAAACTAGGAATTAGACCCATTCCCACTTGATTACATTAAATATAATGGATATACTTGGCTCAAACTCAAATATGATTAAAATGGATTGGGCATAAAGTAAATCCAATCACTCCTTGTTTGAGTTGAACATGATACTACAAAGATGTGGATGGAATGTGAGGATTAGGGATAGAAGGTGCAAGGTTGAAAATGAACAACATAAATAGATAATTGCAAAATATATAATCAAATAATCAACCCTTTTCTAGAAATAGGATTTAGAGAGGAACCTATCGCATAAATTTAAGCTAAAACTAGGTGGTTAATGTCACCTTGGGTGCCTTTTGTCTTGTCGAGTGAATTTCTAAGCACAAAAATTGAATAGGGAACCTTGGACCTTATTTTTAATTCCTACCAAATCTCAACTACTTCTAGGAGGTTGATGGAACCCTAAGTATACTTGAATAGGATTATGGTACCCCAAAAACCCTTGAATAGATCTATGGCACTCCAAGCACCCAAGACTAGGCTTTTGGCATTGATCTTCCAAGTAAAGTTTCATCTTTGCCTTCTGATCACTTTTCTATCTTCAATCTCCATCAAAAGCCTATATTTGGATCTGGATCTACCCACAAGAGGAGATAAGTGGTGTTTAGGTCTATATAAGAGTTTACCTTAGTCAAACCCCCAAGCTAGGACTCAACCATACAACAATGATGAATTGATGTAGAAATTTGAATTGAAGTGATTATACTTACAATTAATGATGCAATGTCCTTCGGATAAGTCTTCCATGTGTTGTTGCAATAACATGATAAATAATCATGAAATCATAATTTAAGATGCCTTGATGTAGTTTGTTTCTCCTTGAATTAGATTTTCTCTTGAAGAAAAATAATTGCTCTTGAAGTGTTGTGATGATGTCTTGTGTTGATAAAATGTATTAAAATGGATGCCTTATATAGTGATTTCAAAGTAAAGTCACATTTTGGACGACTTAGAATTATAATATTTTTTCATTAGAGATAGTTTTGGAAAGGGAAAGACTAAAATAATACCCTTCTGAAAATTCAACAAAAATAGAGAGGTCCACATTGATCTGAGCGATGTAGACCCGACTAATTGGATCAAATTTTTATGGATGCAAGATATTATAGTCTACATGTTCAAGTTACATTTTCATGGAAAAATATAATTTTTAGATGCAATAAACTTGTCTTGATACTTTAAATGAGGTTGGAAGTTTATAATAAAACAAAATGAGAAAAGATAAAGGGCACACCTAGAATTAAGGGACCAAATAATAACGTGTTGATGTATTAAAATTGAATATGAGTCATAATATTAATTAAATATTAATTCAAATGAATTAAGGTCCTATAATGCATAGAGGAATGATAAATACTAAAATGATAGCTAGGAGTGTGAAATTGGACACCCTAATAAAAGGTGTACAATTTTGTAAAGCTACATTTAGCTCCCACTCTAGTGAAGTATGATCTTACAACCAATCTCGAGGTGAAGTAGAAATGAATAAATATAGCATCTAAGAGTAAGAAAATCTCAAGATAGGATAACACTAAGGGATGATCAAGCCCCCAAGCATAGGATCCTATCAATCCATGCAAGTAACCTTCAAATATACATAAAGAAAAAAATATTGGCACTAAAACAAAAGTTCCAAGTCACCTAGTTGAAGGGACTTGGATAATCAAAATGTCTTAACCACAAATATCATTCTTGTCATGTTATTGGAAGAGCATCCTAAAAAAATAGTAGTTGCATTCTCATCCAACAATCTATTTTATTCTAGTCTCATCCTAAAAAAATAGTAGTTGCATTATGATATTTAAGCTATCCTTAAAATGCCAAGGATAACTAAGCAAAACATTATCTACAAGGAAATTTGAAAATTAGTTCCAAGGAGAGTCAAATGGTTTGGTGAGTTGTGTTAAGCAAGTCAACTCGTCCTTAAAATTTTAAATGAAGATAACAAAATAAATAAATATTTGTAAGGTAATCTTGAACCATTTGAATAAGGATAACAAAACAAAGCACATTGTTCATAAGGAAATTATACAACATTTGGATAAGGATAACCAAAAAAAGAACATTTTTTATAAGTAAATCCTACAACATACACAATAAGGAGGATGCATATATGCCCCCCCAATATGACATTATAGAACTATGGTGGCACATTAAGGAAAAGAACATGGATAAATACGTTTATCATCGAGGAGATATCCTTAAGAAACAAAGTACATGAAATCCAAGCCAAAAAGGGTATAACTCTTGAGGAAAATAAGAGACTGTAAAGATATATCTTGCAACAAGTGTAAAGGTATCCTTTTGAGAGATGCAAGGAGGAAAGGAGGAAGAGATATTTTCCCTCAAGAGGATATCTTTTATGAAGATAACAACATTGAGTAATATTGGGAAGGAGATAAGAAAATATACACCTTCCCTATTTTCAGGTAAAGGGATTCTTAGTAAAGGATAATGAACTTTCAACCCCAAGTAAGAGAGCATTTATAATAGATATACACTTTCAAGCAAGGAAGAGGTTGTAAACAAGGATGTAAACCTCCGGAAAAAGGGAAAATCCTCATGCAGAACAAATAATTCCATGTGAGAAAGGATATCATGTTATAAAAGATGAAAGTCAAGAAAGGGAAAGTGGATCCTTAGGAAGGATATAAGATTGAAACACCATTCTTTCCCCCAAAACATGAAGACAAGAATAAGAAAGGTTATTATGTTTCTCATCGAGTATGATTTCAATTGAAATTTTACCACCATAAATGACAACGAGGCCACAAAATATAAGCTACAATGTCACATAGTGAGGAGTAACACAATAGGAAATTATTTTTTATTTAGAATGACCATGACAAATATGCCACTCATTGTCACTTGTTACTCTAATAATACCATAATCAATGAATTGTTGAATTTTGATATGCAAAACTTGACTTTTATTGGTGGAATGACTATGGAGTTGATGATACATACAAAAAAGAGAATTGTCAAGATCATGTCTATGTTTCTTTCTTCATTTGGTCCAAGTAATCAGTTTGACATGAAGACGGTTAGATAAACTATTATCTTGTTGTAATAAAAAATTGATAGTAGAAGAGATAGACACACTAGATAATGGGGGAGAGGATGTTGACAAAGGAGGAGGTTAGAAACCTAAAATTTCTTTAGACAAGAGTGGTGTATATTTCTCATGAATCTCAAAACTTTGTTGCACACATCCCAAACCATGTCCATTGTATCCATACTTGAAAGGAATTGGAAACCAACTTCATAATGTTTTTCTAAATCAAGCTTAGGAGTTGAAGGAGAGGATACACTCTTAGGTTGAATCAAATTGAATTTTAAAGAGGCCCAATCAACATTTAGAGATGTGTTAGGATAAAAAGTTTCGAGTCTCAAATTCAGGGACTTTGTATTTTTTACAAAAGGAGGGTGTGAAATATAATGATCCCAAATCATCCTCTAAAATTACCCCTTTAAGTGAGGGATTACATTTAGTAGGAGATGGTGAATTTTTTTGTATTGGATAAATGATTGAATATGATTGATATTGTATTTGTATGTTCTCACCAACTTCCAAAGAGTACATCTTATTGTTGTAGATAAACTTGGTTTTGCGATGAAGAGTAGAAGGGATTGCTTACATAGAATAAATCCAAGGTCTAAATAAAAGAAGGTTGTATGTGAAAGTATTTGCATTAACATGAATAAGTGTAGGTCTTATTTTAATAGGTAATGTGATTGTATCTAAGAATAACTTATCAATGTTTTTGATTAAGGTAACTACAGGTTTTGAAGGGACCCCAAAACCCTTTACATGCTAGCATAAGATAGAAACATAGTGAAAAAGCATAAGAATGACTGCTGCCACAAAACACTGACATAACCAAAACAAGGTCAAGACAAAATTATAACAGTTTAAATGCTCTAGCCCACAAAAAAGAACAACATCCAACAACTAAAACAACCAATAGCAAAAGTACAAAAAAGAAGCAACCAACAACCAATAATAACAATCAATCCAACATTTTGAGGAACTCCTTGGAGGCCTCCTCCAGATAATAGATATTATGGATTGACTCTTTTGGGCTCATCAACTCCTTGGGAAGGGTCTCCTTCCTCTTCTTGGTGCTTGATCTAGTTCTTGTACCTGGGCCAACAGTTTTCCCATCCAGCTTGATTGGTTCATCTTCCACAAGGATAACATTCTTTTCGACATAATTTCCCTCCAACAGGGAATAAAGAGCATCCAGGTTCATCACAATAGTTTTTATACCTTCATTGTTATGGCAGAGAAGTTTTCTGAACATAATATCATTATTTTTAATCTTGCTATAGATAGGCGACAACTTCTCCTCAATTATGCTTGAGACATTATCAACCTGTATGCTCAAAGTGTTATTATCCTTAATCAAAATACCTTTACCAATAACCATTTCATTTCTCAAATTGTAAATAGACTCTTCCAACATATCATGTTTAGCATCCATAGCTCTATGCTTGATGCTCAACTCATTAATTTCATGAAATGCCCATTTATCAATGTTATCAAAACCATGAATAGGAATAGAATCAAGTTGAACAAGAGAAGTATCCAATTTTACATCATGCAAGTCAAAGCTACAAAGATAAGAGTTAAACTATTATACTTTATATTACATCTTATACCATTACCATTGATAAGGACAACAATCATGATGAGATAACATTGATTTTGAACTTATAAATAAGGTAACTCATGTTTGTGGAGCTCAATTTTTGCTTTTAGTTCATGCATACAATCAAGAACAATTGCTAACTCATTTGACTTAATAGGATGTGATGTAACTAGTTTTTGTAAGGCTTCTTGGAGCACCCTTAGGTATGCAAGAAAAGTTTTAAAAGTCCCAAAGGGAGATCTTAGCTAAAGTATCATGAATTTTATCAACAAGATCATACACCTTAACAACATGTTGTGAATGATGAGGGGCAAAGGATTATTGTTATATGTGTGAGTTTTTCTATATGATTATCAATTTGTTTAGCACCTTTTACAACAATCGCTATTTTCTTTTGAGGTTTAGAGACATCTTGACAAAGGTGGACAATAATTTTAGGCTTCTTATGACTTCAAAACATGGACAATATCGAATTGATTAGGTTCTTCATTATCCAAGGTTTCATCTTGAGAAAGAAGAGCATTGAGAAAATTGTTAATGATATCCTCCTCTTCTTCCAACTTGTATCCTTATGAGTAGGACAAACTTTAGAAAAGGGATTATGATTATCCATTAATGCTTCATCTTTGGAAGAGATGTTATTTAGGTGTAATGAAGGTAAAGTGGCATTAAGAAAGGTATTTATAATATCATCATCTAGCTCTAAAATATTCTCACAGGGTGGGCCCATTTTAGGAGAATGATCAACATTATTCCTGAAAACCCCATCCGTAGAAGGGAGGTATTTGAAAGAAGTGTTGATAGTCTCTTCTTGCATCGAAACATCCTCATGGATTGGAGGATCTTTTGGAGAGGAATAAAGTGATATAAGGGAAGCTATGCTACTATCACCTTTATGAAATACATGCATCATGAAACACAATGGAAAGAAATTGCTTTTTCAAATACAAACACGTCTTAAGTGCATTAAATAAAAGATAACAATGTACAATTTTTATATCTTTTTCACTAATTTAAGGACATAAAAAATGAATTTGAGAAACGAAAGCATCTATATTTGATATTTTTTTTAATGAAAAAATAGGTTTTGAAGCTAAAAATAAAAATTATGTAAGAAGAGTCAGATTCACCAAAATGTAATGTAGGGAAATGAGATGCTCACTAGTTTATGCATGCAAACTAGAAACTAAGCCTATTCCCACTTGATTACATTAAGGAGAGTAGATCCACTTGGATCAACCTCAAGTATGCTTGAAATGGATCATGCACAAAGTGAATCCAATCACTCCTTGTTTGAGTTGAAAACGATAATGCAAAGACATGGATGAAATATGAGGATTAGGGCTAGATGGTGCAAAGTTGACAATAAACAACATAAATAGATAATTGCATAAGCATTGATTGAAAAGAACCAACCCTTATCTAAAAGACGATGTAGAGAAAAACTTTTGACATAAATTTAAGCTATAACTAGTTGGCCAATGTCACCTTGGGTGCCTTTTATCTTATTAAATGAATTTCTTTGCACCAAGAGTAAATATAGGATTCTAGGACCTTATTTTTGCTTCATACCAAATCTTAGCTACTTCTAGAAGGCCAATGGAATCCCAAGTGCCCTTGACTAGGACTATAGTGCTCTAATGCCCTTTACCATATCTATGGTGCCCCAAATTCCTAGACTAGGCTTATGGCATTGAACTTCTAAGTGAAGTTTTGTCTCCATATTCTAATCATTTTCCATCTTTGATAACTATTAGAAGCTAGTAGATGGACTTAGATTTTCACACAAGAGGAGTGAAATGTTGTTTGGGGTTGTATAGGGTTTTTCCTTAGTCAAAGCCTAGGTTGGGACTCAACCCTGCAACGATGATGAATCGATATAGAAATCTAAATTGAAATGCTTGAATGAAATTGCTTAGTTGAAATGATTATACCTCTTCTTGTCTTCTTGTCCATTCTGTTGCTCTATGCACAAAATCTGATCTTACTTTCTAACATAGAAGAAGTAGTAGTTTTAACAGCCATAAGACCGATCATTAACACATTTATACTTTTCTATTGACATATTGACATAACATTACACTTGATCCAAATACAAATACTAATTTAATATTTAGCAATTAAACTATATAATATGAATATTGCATATAAGAATGATGTCTCACATCTAAAAGCATTCTGATAAAAAAATAATATTGTCACACATATCCCATTATTAGTTGCCAATATCATAATTAGTTAGTTGCCAATATCACAATTAGATGACTAGACAAAATAGGTGTTCCAATATCGCAATTAGATGAGTATGACTAGACAATATCACAATATAGCAATATCAATTATATGACTAGACAAAATAGGTGTTGCATTTATATTGACTTAATGTAACTTCTTTATACAAAATGAAAGAAAACTTCGTCCGAGTGGAGAACGAGGGACTCCTTAAATCCTGAGAAAGCCCTTGAATGAAATTCAAAATCCAATCTCCCCCAGCGTTAATGTGTTGGGAAGAGACGGTGCAGAGCAAAACGTATATACAATTACAGAGCTCCGGCCTCTATTAAGTACCATAATTTTTCAAGTAAGTTTGATTTCGAATTGGATTAATCTCATGCCTGCTCCACGTATTGGTCATTTTGAACACCTGTATTGGTTTGTGATTTCATCGTAACATCAAACTTGATAGAAATGATTTATGATAGTTACAAGTTATGTTAAATTTTTTCTCCGTGCCCACAAATGGGTGCCATTTTAAAAAGTCTTTTCTATACCACTAGTTTTGGCTCTGATCATTGTGATATACTCCCCAGTGTCTGTTTCAGCAATAAAATCTAATGTATGAGCTACCCGTGTTTCAGTGGGCATTCCGAAAATATGTGTTTTATCCTAAATTTTTATTTTCTACACAGAATTGGGTTAAGTCGGATTTTCGTTATTTAAACTTAAAACTGTTGTCTTCAACTTTTGCTTGGTCTGCCAAACTCTCTTGGAAGCAGCGGCAGAGCCTCAGGTTGAAATCCCGGTGAATGCGAAGCACCAGGTTTAGCAAGTGCTTCAAGATTATCTTTATTATCCAACGGATTTTAACTTTACTAATGCCAGAGATATTAGTCTCTTATACACAAGCTGTTATCCAGTGTACATCAATAGAAGAATATAACCCGAGCCTTTAAGAAACATCTGCTTTATAATACAATTAATGAGATTTGAATCCTTCTTTGAAAGCATTGGTATAAAACCTTGTGATATCGATAGCTTGTTGCCTCCACATCAATTGTTTATGAAGGAAAACCAAGCTTGATCACAACTGTGTCAACTTTGAGCAACATTGGATTTCCAACGCCGGAGCTTGGGAAACTTTATAAAGAGCACCGAAATATATTCAGTTGTTCTTCAAGAGAATTGCTATGTGAATTTTGGAGTTAGTACGGCTTCTGTGGTGAGAATCATAATCTGTTGTCCGTTAGTTCTTAATGACGATCTAAATAGAAACTCCACGGTAGTTATTATTGGTTTGAATGGTTTCCAACTGGAGAAAAGCAGGATCTTCTGTTTGATGGAAATAGATCTGCACAACATGGTTACTATTTTAGAAAACTTCACGCTTTTAGTGGGCACTGGTTCTCTTGGGATGAGATAAGTCATTTCATACCAAGAATGACCTCCTTAACAATGGTTGAAAAGAATCTCTATGCTCTATAATGGAATTTACATCAAGTCGTGGAATATAGAAGAAAAATATTTGCAGCATTTTCCTTATGTCTCCCAAAATTCTGAGTATTGAACTAGTCAAATTATGGAAATAGTTGTTGCAACTTGCAAGTGCTGGACTATACCAGGAGGCAAGAGAGGAAATTTATCATTATAGGGTAAATTGATTAAGCTTCTTGAATACAAAATTGGAATGATTTTTGAATAGCAAAAATTTTCTACATTCATTAAAAATGTTTGTTGATGTTTTGTAGCTTCAGTCGAATAAACACTATGAGTCAATACTAGTGAAGATATGTATATATATATTTAGTATATATGAGATATATATATATATATATATATATATATATATATATATATATATATATATATATATATATATATATATTATTATGTAAATATTAGAGAAATTAATATAATACTGAAGAGATATTATATATATATATATATATATATATATATATATAAAATAATTGTCATTATATTAATTACATATTAATGAATAGACATGTCTCATGAAGGGACATGTCTCTTCTTGGCTCATTCTCAATATAAATGCAAGAGATTGTTGCATTTGGAAAACACACACAATGAGATAGTGCTATTACATTTGCAATGATCCTAAAACTTTAACATGGTATCAGAGCCAAGTTGCAAATGTAAGAGAGTAGTTTGTTAATGGTGAATGTGTGACTGTCTCAGAAAATTACAGTCTCAGTACGAGGACCATATCTCACAAATGAACCGTTGGATTTTGCTGAATTTGAGATATGTTGGTGATAGACAAATTTGGAAGAATTTCACTGGAGCGATTGGAAAGAAAATATCAACTTCAAAAGTTATGATCGAATGTGTACAGGTCTATGCAGATTTTTGAACAAAGAGAGTTCTTTGATTAAAAGCTACAAACACTTTTTATAGTGCAAATAAGAAAAGGATCATTACATTAATCAAGAGATGAGTATTCCATGTTGATTAAAGTTCATAAATATTTTTATGTAGTTATTAAATCATACTATAACATTGGGAAAGAAAATATTGTATGCTTTTATCATTAATATTTCTTTGGGATAATATAGTTTAGTGAGCTATTTGTAATGTCTCTCTGACATACCTTCAAGACAAAAAGCACAAGATAATTTCATTCAAGGGAGAAATAACTTGATGCTTGAAAACAAATTGATGATTGAGACTTGATGCTTGAAAACAAATTGATGATTGAGACTAGATGCAAAGAGAGTCTAATATTTCAAAAGAGGTCAAGAAGTTGATAAACTCGAGCTTCAGAGGGAGTAGATGGTTCAGTTAACTTATGACAATCTTGATTGAGCGGGAGTTCACTATTGAAGGTGAAACATTTATGAGGTAAACTTGATATAATTGATTATTATACTTATGAATTATGAATGTTTTAAATGGGCCTACCCCCTGTGTAAATCATGAGGAAGTGACGACTTCCAAATGATTATCACTTGTATTTGCATAAGTTATTGGAAGGTGACGATCTCACAATAACTTAAATCATGATATACATTATTTATAATGTTGAAACAGATCATGATGAATTAATGCAACAACTAAGTGTTAGATGTCATTAAGTTGACGGTCTATGAGTTGTTTGCATAAATATATCTTGTAAAGCAACAACTAAGTGTTAGATGTCATAAAATTGACGGTCTATAAGTTGCTTGTATAGATACATCTTGTAAAGCAACAACTAAGTGTTAGATGTCATTAAATTGACGGTCTATAAGTTGTTTGCATAGATATATCTTGTAAATCAACAACTAAGTGTTAGATGTCATTGACGGTCTATGAGTTGTTTGTATAGATATATGATAGGTATTTGGTGAATATCATGTGTTGATATTCTGCAGGCCAGTACCTTATTGAGTACTTGGAGAATATCATATGTTGATGTTCGGATAGGCCAATACTCAGAGTATTTGGTGAATGTCATGTGTTGACATTCTGATAGGCCAATACTCATGATATCAAATGGATAGAATCGCCGATGGAGGCAATCCACCTGAGAACGTGTGGATAGAATTGTTGATGGAGGCAATCCACATATTGAGACTATGTTTCTATTGATTACATATTGTGGATGATACCTTTATTTCTTACATCATATGATTGATGTTGTTAAGTGTCTTAAGTGTTGACATTGGATTGATTTATCCTCCCTAGCTAAGAGGGAGTGTTGATGTTTTGTAGCTTTAGTCGAATAAACACTATGAGTCAATACTAGTGAAGATATGTATATATATATATTTAGTATATATGAGATGTATATATATACTTAAATATATGAGATGTATATATATACTTATATATATATATATATATATATATATATATATATAAAATTGTCATTATATTAATTACATATTAATGAATAGACATGTCTCATGAAGGGACATGTCTCTTCTTGGCTCATTCTCAATATAAATGCAAGAGATTGTTGCATTTGGAAAACACACACAATGAGATAGTGCTATTACATTTGCAATGATCCTAAAACTTTAACAATGTCAAGAATGTGAAGCCAATTACTCTATTGTGCAAAGATGATCGAGAAAATATTCAGTTTATGTCATTAGATGGAGTAGATGTAGTTGATAAAGCCAGTCTATAAAATCCAGAAAATATTCACTTTATGTTATTGGATGGAGTAGATGCAGTCAATAAAGCCATTCCAGAATTTTTTTAAAGCATACTGACAGAAGGAAAGGATTTAGCTAATAGGAAGAAAGACCTAGTTGTTGACAGCTTTCAACAAAAGCATTTTGCAACTGTTCAAGAACTATAAGTTTGGGAAAATCTAGAGAGCCTTATCTTAATGCATAAGTTAGCACTTTCTTGAAAGTACGCTTAGCTAATTTTTTTTTTGTAAAATGACAACGTTGGTAGAAGGATCACATATACATCGAATTAGTTGCATGAGCGACTCAATTATTTGCTGGACTTGGGTTGACCTTTTGAGCTCTTTGTAAGATACTCTGTGCGCAACTTGGTATATTGAACCAAATTTTGTATCCACTTAATCGGAAAGTTGATTTTCTTTACAATTCTATAAGCAACCCACTCTAGGTCCATGAATTATATCCAATGTACTTGACACAGTGTCTTGAGCATAGAATCCTATCCAGTTTCAAATATTATCAATGTGTAATGTCCCTGAAATATTTTAATGACTTAATTAAATTAATTAATTTAGTTGTCCCAAATTAAAACAATATCTTACGGACCCCTTTAATTATAAAATAAAAGTAATAGAATATGTCGGCCTATTTGTAACTTTTCGGGAAACTTCTTGGAGCTCTTCATAAGGTCGTGGTTGGCATTGTAGGAAATCATGGCAGAGTTTATTTTCTTGTGTATTTGCAATTCCAGTTGGGATTTAGTGTTGTTCGCCATTTCAGAGGTGCAAGATCCTCCCTATTCTAGTATTCGCATTTTCGGCGGGGAGTCACTCCTCACCCTATTTTGCTTGTTGGTCCGAATTTGTGAAGTCTTTAGTTGAAGACACATTTGTTTTAATTTGAGAAATATCTTCATAATCTGAGAATCCAAATATTTTGTTCTTGGTGATTCAGTCCATCAATAGAGTATGTTCATTTCTTGCATGTGCATTCTATAATATTTAATAAAGGATTTGAAGATAGATAACCGCTCTCTGCGAACTGAGCCATTTCATCTTCCAGGCCGTACGGGTGTAGTACTGCACATAGAGGATTGAGTGTCATACGGGAGTGGGAGTTTGTAGGTGTCATATGAGAGCAAGTGAAAGTGTCGGTGGAAGTCTTGGGTTTGACTGTATGAGTCTTGTGTTTGACTGTACAGGTGGAGGGGTGAGGAGTGTTGATGTATGTAGCATTGGTTAGATAAATAAAACTGATTATATAATTATTATGAGAATTGATATATATATATATATATATATATTTATATATATATATATATATATATATATATATATGAAGTTAATCTTTCACTTATTCTCATAATGATTATATAGTTAAATTAATAAATTAGATTAATGAATAGACATGTCCCATGAAGGAACATGTCTCTTCTTGTCTTTACCATGTATATATTCAAGAGATCGATGCATTTGGAAAGTACATACTTTTACGGCAGTGCTATTACATTTGCAGCTATTTCAAACTTAACATGGTACCAGAGCTAGACTACAAATGTGAGAAAGAATAGAAATGATATGGAAGAGAATTCATACAAAGGAGGAAAAGAAATTGGACATTTGATGTTGATGAGAAATCATCCAAACTGAACAACGATATGAGAAAGAAGAGCTCGCAGAAGACATCCATACTTTCCCAGCACAAAATTCATTTAGTGCAGGAATCATTGAACATATAGTCAAATAAGTAGAGGCAAACACCATATAAGATGTTATTGCATATAAGGACTTGTTACTTGTAAGTGATGGATCTCATACTGGATTAAATAATATAACTTCAATGGGAACAAAATTTTTATTGGCATCATTATTTGAGTGGCAATAATATTCGAGGAATTGGTAGTCAACAGACATAAGCAAGAAAAAGAATTACAAGCCCGAGCGGTATCTAAAGCGAACCAGATTTATTATAATGACATTTCAATCTCCATGATTAAACAATGGCCAACAATTAAGTATCGAAATTGGTTATCTCTATGATCCCATGTGATAATAGGTTGACTACTACAAGTTGCGTTTTGGGTTGTGGATTCACGGGTCTTAGCAACCCCATACGCATCATATATTCAGTAATCTTCTAATGAATATTGAATGTGAGGATGTGTTCAATGTTTTGGATAACTAGTGGCTTGAAGATATTTATTGCAATCAATACAGATTATCACACGTGCCTCATAAACTATTTGATGCGGCATTGACAGTTCGATAAGCATTTTTTAGAATTTGACAGGGAGAATGACAACCCTCTTCATGCTTCCTGAATTCCCTAGTCATGAGTTTAGAGGCACTAAGACCTCCATACTCGACATGAAAGTAAAGTGCCAATGGTGAGAAAAGGTCAAATGCAAGATCGTGATACATACGTAAAATTGCTTCTTGAGAATCAGAGTTGTTGAATTTGCACACCGATATGTATAGTTGGCTATGTTTGTGGAGAATTGTAGAAAAGGTGTACATTAGATCCTTGATTGAAGAGGAAACCATGCATCATTGATTTCATATATTATACAATAACTTTATCAACTTTACAAGGAAGGACAAATAAAAGCATTCAATTATTATATATAATTTTCTAAATTATATTTCACTTACCATGACGGTGCTTGGTGCACGTCATTTGAGTCTTCCAACTATATCTGTTGTTTGATAAGCATTGATTTGGAATGTTACATTGTGATCTCCGATTTTAATATGTGTAGGAGATACCAATGGAGGTTTGATGCAGTCACAAGTGCATCAACAAAGCAATATATTGGCGGAGTGGATTTGGAGTCTGAAATTCTGTTTCAACATCGCCAACAAATTTTGTATGAGAATGGACGATTCAAGGCATCGGGCCCAAAACAAGAAGCCAAACAAATAGGTGGTGGAGCGATACAACATAAGCGGGATATTTTAAATAACTCACCATATCGGCGCCGGTATAAATATTTAGATGCTTATGGGAAGTAGAAAAAAATAAATAAATAAAACACGAATGGAATGATTTTCGCAGTAATAAAAGATGTACCATCAGCGAACACTCCAACAGGGACCATCTTTGTATTTGTGATGAATATGTGTATATTTTTCATACCCGACATCAATAATGAACTATCTGACTTGAGTTAGCAACTATAACTTTGTTGACTGTATGATGCTCTTGACATCGGAAGGGTGTAGACTTCGTACCAGAGGCGAGTATCAAGCCATCTCATCAATTGGGAGGAACAAAGTAGAGTAGCAGTGTATTGCGAGGAATAATAGAGACAACTATTATTGGGTCTTCTATTTGTTTGCAGTGGATGGGAGTTATATGGAAGTTTGAAACTTCCCCAGAAGTCTAAACTGCCTAAATGTGTATTGTATTTACTCTGAGATATATGTGGAAGAAGAACATTTGAAATCACTGAACAGAGAATAAAGAGTGAGTCAAAAATCAGATCATTTAAAGATATTCTTTAGAGATTCTGAAGGCCATATACAATACTGACAAGCCTTAAGAGTTCATCCTCTCTGTGTAAAACTGAAAGCTATGTCTGCATAGATTTGGAATATTGAGCCTATAATGCAAGTGACATCATTTGCGTTGGGAGAATAATCTGCAAGGGTTGAACAAATATATCTATACTGCCACAAAATTTATACTTAGCACCTCTTAAGCTAAGGAATAATATTTCCTTTGCTGCACTATGGTATGATGTATGAGATTGTAGTTCATATTGTCATTCTGTTGAAGACATAATCACATCTTGAATTAACACAATTGGATGTACAAGGAATGGTGACATGTAAACATCGTTGCGTAATGCAATTATGGAATCAACAAAAGATTGAGGCACTAAGAAGAATGACATGAAAATATTGTATTACCGGAAAAGTGAGACTTATGACACAAAATAGAAATGACACTAATCTGTAGACTGTAAGGTCCATTGTTATCGGAAGGTGATTTTTGGAAGTATTCTTGGTGCTTAGTAGTGCGTCCATCTAACAACCGAAGGTTATCATCGACACAAAAAGTAATAGGTGGTGCGGCTTGACATAGACCGTGTATAAACTCATCGAATGGTATGAAGACAACATGGGCTTGACACATCTCTGATGGACATCTGAAATATTAGATTCCTTACATAGAAATAATGAGTTGTTCTGAATGTTGAAAGTCCCAAGCGGAATCCTCAGTCACATTATTGGCCGGGTAGAGGTCACTAGAACATCCAGAAGGACATACGCGCACAAGCTTATTTGGGAGCATTCATTCAGACTGAATTAATTTCAAGACTACCAGGACTGGGGTTTCAGACAGCTAAATCAAGCGATCAACAGATTGTTCTGAGTCCGCATGTCACTCGATTAGGAAGGAAATTTCTGCCTCCTCTCATTGATACAGTTGCAACTAACAAGTCGAGCATGGAGAGTGGGCCCAAATTCAATGCAAAGTGTTTTTTTGCTCTTGCCGAAGACTTGTGTGTTTCTCATGGCTCAAGAGTTAGAAAACTTATAAGCACACTATATGCTATAATGCTCAAAGTATACGAAAATGAAGGTTATTGTTTGAAGGGTGTGCATCTATGTTAGTGGGAGCAGTTGAAGAATATTCTTTAACTACATGAGACCAATATTTTCTTTTGAGTTCAATTTCTAAGTATTGTATTTCTAATCTCTTATTTGTATTTCTATACATACTATAAGAGCTATCTGCCTTAATCTTTTCTTTTCCCTCCGAGGATGTGCTTGCAGGAAAAGGAGTTGAGTTGAGAGTTGATATCAGATTCAGAGGGAGTCTGCCAATGTCAAGATGGAGCATGAACTTGAGCTTCAGAGGGAGCAACTCAAGGATTTGCATTTGTGAACATTTGAGGATATTGATTTAGAGGGAGTAGACCATGTCAAGATGGGTTCCTTAGTGATCAACAGTTAGAGGATTGCGATTCATAGGATGGAGGTTCAGCATCAGTGATCCATAATTTTTATCTTATAGAGATTCCTTATCACTATGTAATTAGAGACGTAGTAGTAAGGAATGTGATCTAGTTGGAGTATATTAATACGAGCAGATATTCTTACCGAAGCACTCTTCAAAGTGAAAGTTGATCACTTCAGAAAGAATATGGTTGTACGAATATAATAAAGATGTTTAATGTGTAAACTTCTTTTGTCAAATGTGTGACTTTATGGGCTCACCCATCCTATGTACATTTCTGAGAGGTGACGACCTCTTAGACAATGAACACTTGTATTTGATGTTACGAGGTGACGATCTTGTAATAGAGATTCGTTATGGTAGACATTGATATGTCAGTGCACATACCATAATAGGGTTATATGTAAGGGAATGTAATGTTCCTTATTACTATATCCCGGTATCACGATTTGAGGTGATATAAAAATTAGGTATCACGATTTGAGGTGATTCCTCATATCACGATCTGAGGTGATATGAAAATTAGGTATCACGATCTGAGGTGATTCCTCATATCACAATCTAAGGTGATGTGAAAACTAGGTATCATGATCTAAGATGATTCCTCATATTACGATCTAAGGTAATATGTAAAATCAGGTATCACGTGTGAGGTGATTCCTTATATCACATGTTAGGTGATATATATATATATCATATCACAGTCTAAGGTGATGTGAAAACTAGGTATCATGATCTAAGATGATTCCTCATATTACGATCTAAGGTAATATGTAAAATCAGGTATCACGTGTTAGGTGATTCCTTATATCACATGTTAGGTGATATATATATATATATATATATATATATATATATATATATATATATATATATATATATCACGTGTTAGGTGATTCCTTATCTCATGAGTTATGTGATACTTATCATCACGTGGTATGTGATATCTGCTTTCACGAGATATGTGAGATTTCTTATCACAAGAAATGTGATATATGATTTTATCTTCCCTAGCTAAGAGGGAGTGTTGATGTATGTAGCATTGGTTAGATAAATAAAACTGATTATATAATTATTATGAGAATTGATTTATATATATATATATATATATATATATGAAGTTAATCTTTTACTTATTCTCATAATGATTATATAGTTAAATTAATAAATTAGATTAATGAATAGACATGTCCCATGAAGGAACATGTCTCTTCTTGTCTTTACCATGTATATATTCAAGAGATCGATGCATTTGGAAAGTACATACTTTTACGGCAGTGCTATTACATTTGCAGCTATTTCAAACTTAACAAGGAGATTTAGCCGTACGAGAGGTAGAAGTTGTTTTCTGTATGAGAGAGTTGTGGGTGCCATACAGTGGAGGGAAAGCTTGTCGTACGGGTAATGAGCCAAAGGTGTATTTGGCCATATGGATAATTTGTCTGTACGGGTGGAGAGAAAGGATTGTATGGGTACTTTGGCTACACTTGGAGGAAAGTTTTTATCGTATAGAAGGTGCAAAGGGGCTGCACATGCAACACTAGCCGTAGGCCTGCCGTACGAGACATTAAGAATGGTTAAGGGTAAAGAATGCTCTTAAGTTCGAGTTTAGTGTCTCTTTCATTATTAGGCCATTAGAGAAAAGCTTTGAGAAAAAACATGTAATGCTTTACAAAGGCAGAAACTATTCCAGGCAATGCTTGCTCACATTTTAACATGCTTCATCTCCTCAAGAAAATATTGAGTTTATTTTATTGGATGGAGTAGGTGTAGTTGATAAAGTCAGTCCAGAAAATATTCAAAGCTTAAGGATGGAAGGAGGAGATTTATCTAATAGAAAGAAAGACTTAGTTGTTGACAGCTTTCACAGAAGCATTCTGCATCTGTTCAAGAATTACAAATATGTGAGAATTTAGAGTCTTATGTCAATGCACAAGTTGAACATTTTCTTCAAAATAAGCTTAGATAAAAACTTTGAAAAGATGACTAAAGTTTTTAAAATGACTGAATGTGAATTTGATAAGCTGCAGGAGTGACTGAATCTTTTGCTGGGACTTGGATTGCCTTTTTGTGCTCTTTGTAAGATACACTGGTTGCACCCTGATATATTCACCCCAAGTTTGCATTCACTTCAAAAGAAAATTGATTTTCTTCGTTATTCTCAAATGACTCAAAAATTATACCTATAATATCTGTTTCGCTAGGTAATTGTAGGCAAATATCACTATCCATGGCATGGGCAATAACTATATAGAAATCCCAAGGCCTTACACTATGAAAAGCAACAATTGATATAGGTAAAATAGAAAGACTGGGACTAACATTTTCAGCTATATCGAGAGTCAAACCATTAAATGACTTTTGTATTCTAGCATCATTCTCTTTTGAGCGGTACTCTAGAAATCAAAACAATCCATACAAAATTATCAGAAAAAAAGAGGAGGCTTGATTACAATCACTCTCACTATGAAAAAGTGAGATATGCAATTGTCAATCCAATCTCTTCTACAATCACTTTAAATTTAATTTCAAACTACAGACTTTACAATATTCGTCTTCGAAAATTGTCTTTCTCAACCAAAATCATTCAAGCCTGTTTGGTGTGTTGGTGAATACTTAACAATTACAGCCCCACCAAAAAAGGGCAAAAAAACTCACTTTTTTAAGAATAAAGTTGTGTAGATCCTTACGCCAATGCATGGCAAAAACATATGCAAAAGATCAACATCAACTACAAGTAGGAAATGTTACTGGCCAACATCAGTTGTAAATTTAATTATTCTACTTCAAGACTATCTTTATCATCAATAACATTTTTGTTTGTTATATTATGCATAACAAAAAACATTTGCACTTAGCATGTGCTAGAATATTTGTCAATTACATGAATTTCAAATACACACAAATATATGGGTTCCACTTCCTTCCACTTCCCTCTTTACTCTAATGCTAATATTACTTGTTGTAGAACCAAATCTATACTAAACAAAAATCAATATTGAAACTGTCAATGGGCATGAAATCGAATATTGCTACAATGATGACACTCACCTCAAGACTCAACACCTACTATTGGATGAAGACCTGTAAATTATGAATACTAATTGTTACACAATTATAATGTTGTATAAATAATTTTAAATACTACTTACAAATCATTAAATTCAAATATAGAACTCCTTTCAAACAAGTTTTATATGAAATACAATCGACATATCCATTGCACCTCCTTATGTTGCAAGTGCTAGTTATATACACCTTAGGTACCTTATTCCCATTTAATTCAATATAAATTACTTTTAAGTAAACTCCTTAATAAATGTCAAAAGCTATTTATTGCACAAGATTTGTGGAGTTGCTATCATTGGAAAACAAAGGAAAACTCCTCACATTGCTAGCCGCACACAACTGCATAAAAAGCAAGGGATCACAGGTCAATATAAAAATAGTTGGATATACACAGTTTACAAAGGCCAAGGTATACATCTTCAACCATCTAGATAGTTATATGTAGTTTTAATGATTCCGTGTTTCAACTATGTCATGCATTCGATCCTTTTGTTATTTTGTCTGTATTCTTAAATGGGGTTTTAGGGGTTCAAGTGCCATGAAAAAGGTTTCATGGTTTCGTAATTCCGTTTTTGTCGATCTAGGCTTTGAGGGGTTGGAATGTGATGACATGTTAAAGATTCTAGAGAATGTCCAAAAATATGGTTGGGAAAGAAGATGGCTTTAGATGGGTCATAAGTGCCAAATATGGTGGGGAGTGATAATAGTGTGGAAGCAGGTTCTAGTAAAATGCATGGGCGGTATGAGAAGTTGAAAATGAGGACAAGGAGAAGGCTGAAGAGGAAGTGTAGGCACTTTTAGGATGATTAGGACGATGATGTGGGTGTTATTGGTGAGGTATTGTATTTAGGATTGGAGGTTTGAAATGGATGAGGCCAAGGGACCTATGTGAGTCCCGTTGGAGAGGCTATAAATTGATGTCAGTTGTGTGGAGAAGCTAGAGAATGTGTAATGTTCCTTCATGCCTAGCACATCAATAAATAAATAAATAATAATGCTAGCCTATTAATTTTCTCCCCTTAGGCTAAAGCATTAAGTTAATAAAGGGGATAGGTTATAATTAAATATATGGGTGAAGAAGCTATGGTTATGGTTAATAAGAATTCAATTATTCATGTGCAATCATTAAAGGGGGCCACTTGATTTACGATTTTATCTTCCAAATCTGTTTTACATGGTGATGAACATTTTAATAAGAAGCAAATAATATAATTGCCTAAGTCGTCAAAGATCAGTGAATTAAGGATATGATCACAGCTTTTTGGGCTGAGGGTATAAAGAGGCATAAATGGGAATTGGAATTCATTATGAATCATTTTGAGTTTTGTTTCTCTATGCAAGGAAATCGAATAGCCAACTTTTTCAGGACGCAACCCTGAGAGCTGAGAACTCCATGCTTGGACGCAACCCTAGGCATAATTGCTGCTTTTTAATTCATTTGCAAAGTACAGAGGTGGCTGGAGCATGTATCTGGATCAAAATTCAATCCCAATTTGAGCAGATTCAGATTGATCATCTTCAAAATATCAGAACGCCTATTTAGCTATACAATTGTCAAGAAGAAATGACAGCTTTTTGCAACCACAAAGATCGCAGTGCATGAAGACGGCATAGATAATAAAATTGCAGGTCTGCAACTAATTGAGATAATCTTTCTTACCAAGCGATCAGGTTAGTGACTGATAGTTTCAATCTTGTAGTAATCTTTTGCAAGCTCTGAATGTGTGACTTGATTTCCCAATTTCAACAAAGGGGATATTACTATTGATTATCAATGCATCTATTTTCCATCTATATTTCTTGGCTTATTGATGTAATAAATGAACCCTTATTGTTGTGAGACAAGTTATCTAAGCAAGTAGTACATATTACCATAAGTTTCATTAAATTTGAGGAAAGGATATTTCAGTGGTATTAGAGTTGGTGATCTTGCCAGCTTGTTAGGGCTTCGCAATTGCATGTGTGTCAAATGTTATTGCATGGCAATTTGGTGAATACCCAGATGATTTTATGTCAGTTTGGGAGCAGTTTATGAAGAGGGTTACCATTGCATGTTATTTCTGAGCAATCTTGGTTAGTGGATTTGCATTGCGTGTCGGCTTGGTGGATACCCAGATGGTTGCATGTCACTTTTGATTAGTTTGTAAAAGTGGGTTATTGCATGTTAGTGAAAGAAGAGCTGAAATTAACCCAACTAAAACAAAGATGGGTGAAAGAAGAGGTGAAAGCCTTCCTAGGGACTTAAACAATCAGCTTAATGATTTCTTGATCACTTTTGCCCAACAACATCAACAAATGTTACAACAATTTCAGGATCGGATGATTACAACTATGGGTCAAATGAAAATGGATCGGACTAGGTCAAGATGGTCAAGTAGTGAGCACAACAAAAGTGATGCTTGTTAAGTTTTGAACCAGAATGCAAGAACAAAAACACAATAAAAGATGACAATGGATTATCTTGGGAAAACCCAACACTTGAGGATGAAAAACCCAGCCCCACAAAAGATAGTTCCTTTATTAAATGCTCAACACAAAATACATTGATCTCAGGCTTATGATTGTTAACTCTAAATAGACAATCAATAACCTTTTTCACAGTTCGATCACTTTTATCATGCACATACAGATCATACAAAACTGCAAGTATCTCACAAATACCTCTCTCACAGAAAATGAATTACACAAACAAATTAATCATCCACAGATCATACATAAGACTTCATCAAGTTTGGTGCTTGCTGAAGCAGCAAATCGCATTCTTTAGACACACAAAATATGCACCTGTTACTTGCAATACTTCATCAGAATCACAATGCAATAATCTCTATGCACATCGAACATCCAACAAAAAAAATAGAACTGTTACAGTCACAGAACTTAAAATAGCTGATGCACTATACTCTTCACAGTCACTCAAGAAGTGATCACTTTTCTTAGCTGAAGTTGTATATTAATCTACTAAACACACCGTCAATATCCTATAAGTATGCCAGCTAGTCATGGCACCGCAAATTGAATAAGATCTTGGAAACTTAAGAGGTTCCACGGTTACCAAGATGAGTCAACAACAGTTACAAAGAGGAGACGTAGGAATCCACCCAACGATGCCACATCACACGAAAATGAAAGAGGAAGACATAAAACTACGCATGACATGACCACCCGAGCTCAATGCTTAATGATATTTGTACATTGTCTTCATTAAGGCTGGACAGTAGCAGTTACACAAGAATTTGAAACATCTCCAGAACATATTAACAATATACATTTACTGCTGAACGAAACCATATGAAAAAAGAAGGCATATTGGAACACCAAAAAACGTCTCCAATAATTGAGTACATGGCACAACAACAAAAGACATTAGAGAAAGAATACAGCAGGGACGAAATAAGCTCATCATCATCATCATCAAAATACTATAGTCGCTGCCAGGCAAAACATTGAATGAAAAAACTCAATTGTTGATGCATAGTAGCTTCGGTCAGATATAAGGATGATTGTTTTGATTATTTAAATATGAGTATGTATGTATGTATGTCAGTTCACTATGTGAACTGACATACATACACACATGCGCATTGCTTGTGCTTATAAGAATAATCATTCTAAATGTTTTACAATCATCCTTGTATATGATCGAAATACTATACAACTATAATAATCTGTGTAATCAGATTCCTTTCATCTTCTCTTGCCATGTATCGTGCAATGAACATTAGCGGCTGCATTCCTTTACATACTACAGATCAAGTAATGATCGTATATCATTTATACTAAGGATCGAGCAATGATCCGATACTATCATAGTAACGAGAATCGCCCAGAAATCGCGTGAATCGCCAGTTTGGCGATTCGATTCGGGCTTCCCGATTTTTTTTTGAATCGTTGAACTAGATCGGTGATTTCATCGCCATGAATTGCCGATTCAGCAATTCATCCAAAAAATTGCTAAAATCGCTTGCATGAATCGCGAAAAATCGGCTCGCGTGGCTTGATAAAAAGTCAAGTCAAATTTAAAAAAAAACACATTTTTTCAATGTTTTTTTTGCCTTTCCTCTTTGTTTTAACCCTAAAGGGCCTTCTAATTGTTTAGCATGAGTAGAAGAGAAGAAAAGTGAGAGGAGGCTATGGCTCAGTAGTCCTCTAGGACTTACCTTAGACGCCTTTGTAGAAGGTAGACAGGATACTCAGAGGCTGAGGCTGAGGCTGCGACCGAGCTTGAGGATGATGATGAGGCTTGAGCTAGAGCCTTGTTTTTTCATTTTGTTTATAGATACTGATAGACATACGTTTCATGGATCTTCATCTTACTTACATTTATGATTTGATCTCTTATGGATCTTCATCTTACATACATTCTATGATTTGACTCATTATGATCCTATGATTTCTATTTACTTCAGGTACAATTTACATTTTACGTGTAATGTATGTGATGGATTTATCATTTATGTTCCTTGTTTATGTATGTTAGCTTCTATTTGATGATGGTATAGTGTGTTTAAGTTATATTCAATAAAGGGTGCATGAAATAAATTTTAAATTGTTAAAATCTCTAAATTTCAAGGGTTTTTTAAATTTTCCAATTCGTGGCCGATTCGATTCCGATTCATGCCTGATTTGCGATTCAATTCGGCCTTGCCGATTCCGATCCGATTTCGATTCTCATTACTTTGGATACTATGCACAACAGTATAGTATGTAATGATTAAAATGTCATGTAGCAGATCAACGCCCTTCATGATATCATTTGGTTATTGTGTTAACTAACTGATTATGAATCGGATCTCTTGGAAGCACCATTTGGTAATAAATAATGTTGTTTGGCCAAGGGCCATGCCATGAATGGACATGGCTGCACATTATGGAGACACGTCCCTTCATAGCATGTCCCTCCATTAACACACACACACACACACACACACACACATATATATATATATATTTCAAATAGAGAAGCATCGAAATTGATAAATGCTCTTCTCTCCCTTTGATCAACGATTTCAGACTTGAAAGAAATAAGTGTTTCAACATCATACCAATACTATATCATTATTGATATTCATATTTGTTAAAGATTTAATTCTGAATTTATCCTGCAATCAAGAAAGAAGAAAATTAGTACATTGAAATCTGCATAAGTTTGCTATAAATTTAATTTACTTTAACATGGTATTAGAGCCATGGTAAAGAAGATCCAAATTAAATTGAGATATCAGACTATCATCTATTGATATTGCAGTCACATTTCATTCTTCACAATGTCAAATATGATTAGATTCGAAGATTGACTTGAAGGAGCAAACAGCTTCACATCTTGGAAGCTCAGAATCATGATGCTACTAAAGGAGAATAAATTAGACTCCTTTGTAAAAGAAAATAAAGCTGAACCCAAAGATGACCCAGAGAAAACTCAATGGATCGAAAGCAATGAGAGAGCCATGAAACTCATAGTAGATGCAGTTAGAGATCACATTGTGCCTGTATTGGCAAAACATGAAACTGCATATCTTATGTTCAAATCTCTTGAGAGTGCTTTTGAAATAAATAATACAGGTATAAACCTTTCTCTAAAGAGACAAATGAATAATATAAGTATGAACAAGGGAGAATCAATCAATGCATATTTCATGAGAATTACTGAACTAAGGGATCAACTATCAACAATTGGATATGAAATTGATAGCCAGGAGTTGGCACTAATAACCTTAAGCGGTCTACCAAATTCATGGGAGTCATTTGTTCAAGGGATAAGCGCAAGATCCAAGCTTCCTAAATTTGATCGATTAAGATCCGACTGTCTACAAGAAGAGTCAAGGCAAATGATGAAAGGAAAGCAAAAACCTATAGATGAGGATATACATGTTCTTAATACAAGTTCTCATAAGAAAGGTAAGAAGGAGAATTTCAAGAGGAAAAGAAATTCTCATGGAAAAGGTTCATCCAAGCAGAGGAAAGACCTGTCACAAATCCAATGTTTTAGGTGTGATCAATATTGACACTATGTAGTCAAGTGCCTAGATAGGACAAAACAATAAGCTTCGTTTGCTAAAGTTGGAAAGACAAATATAGAACATGATTATGAGAAATTTGCTTTCTACTTAGCTTTGTCCAGTCAAGTTTCAAACAATCTCAACACACGGGTAATTGATAGTAGATCATTGAGGCACATTACATGATACCGAGATCACCTAGAAACTATGGTAGAAGAATCTGATGAAGAGTTTACAATTGGGGATGATTTTGCACATCCGGTAAAAGGAGTCGGAACCTGCATCATCAAGTTGAAATCCAGGATCTCTATTCAACTCACGTATTATATGTACCAAGTATTAAGAGAAATTTAATATCTATATCAGCTCTTGAAGATGACACATACAAAGTTACATTCACGGAGGGTAAAGTCCTAGCATGGCCGAAGAATTCAAGCATAAAGAAGGCTCAAACTATAGGCATAAGAAAAGGGCATCTATACAAACTTTGCACTGAGACAAATCAAGCTCTTATTCATGAGACCTCTAACTCAAATGACATCTGACATCGAAGATTAGGCCTTATTCACTTTCGTGCCCTAACTTCTATGGATAAATTTGTAACTAGACTACCTAAACTAAATCAAACTCATAATGGTTCATGTAAAGGGTGTGCCTTGGGGAAAAACACTAAGGGTACTTTTCCTAATAGTTTGAGTAGAACTAAAGTTGTATTAGAATTAGTCCAGTCTGATTTATGTGGACCCTTGACTGTAACCTCCATAGAGGATTTTTGTATTATGTAATTTTTGTTGATGACTTCTCCAGGAAGATTTGGGTATACTTCCTCAAGTGCAAAGAATCGAAAGAGATCCTTAAAAGGTTTAAGGAATTCAAAGCTCTCATTGAAAACTCCTCCGGGAAGAAAATCAAAATACTTAGAACAGACAATGGGAAAGAGTATACTTTTGAAATCTTCAAAGAATTTTGTGTAAATGCTGGGATTAAGAGGGAGTTCACTGTACCCTATAATCCTCAACAAAATGGAGTTGCTAAGAGGAAAAACAAAACTATTGTAGAAGCAGCTAGGGCAATGCTTTATGATCAAAACCTTGAAACCTCATTTTGGGCCAAAGCATCTAATACAACTGTGTACATTCAAAATAGATGCCCTCACTCACACTTGGATAACAAAACTCCTGAAGAAGCTTTTACTGGCGTAAAACTTGATATCAGTCACTTAAGGATATTTGGTTGCCCAGTCTACATCCATGTGTCGAAAGAGAAGAGGTTAAAACTAGATCCTTCTGGAAGAAAAGGAATTTTTGTAGGCTATAGTGAAACTTCAAAAGCTTACATAATATACATATCTAGACAGAGACAAATTGAATTAAGTAAAGATGTCATTTTTGAAGAAGACATTGCCTTCAAGAAAGCAAAGAGTTCAAATGAGATAGATGTACTAGATTCACTTAAAAGTATGGAAGAGGATCCAACTCTTGAGTTTCAGAGGGAGTATCTAGATGAAACCACAAGTGAAAGTCAAATTCCTCCTGAGATTCAAGAAGAGGAACAAAAACATAAAGCAAGTTTTGTAGCCATGGGATTCTCTCAGAAGGAAGGTATTGATTATGAAGAGACATTTGCACCTGTTGCCAGATATACCTCCGTTAGAGCAGTCATAGCTATTGCAGCTGCTAAAGGTTGGAAGATCCACCAGATGGATGTGAAAATTGTATTCTTGAATGAGACTATTGAAGAAGAAGTCTATTTAGAACAACCTGAAGGTTTTGTGATTCATAATGTAGCTTCACATGTGTGCAAATTGAAGAAAGCCCTGTATGGACTTAAACAGGCACCTTGAGCCTGGTATGAAAGGATCAACAACTATCTATTGGGTCTTGGGTTCTCCAAGAATGATGCAAACCCTAATCTTTACTTTAAAGTAATTAATGGTGATATGTTGATACTAATCCTATATGTTGATGACCTGTTAATTACAGGAGAAGATCACCTTATTGTTTAGTGTAAGGACCTGTCATCAGATTTTGACATGAAGGACTTGGGCAGTTTACATTACTTCCTTGGATTGGAAGTCTGGTAGAAATAAGATGGTATTTTCTTAAATCAAGGGAAATACAATATTGATATTCTGAAGATATTTGGGATGTGGAACTGCAGACCATTGTCAACACCCATGGAAACCAACTTACATAAATTAAAAGAAGCAGCAACAAAATCCAAATTTGTGGATCCTACCCTTGACAGATAGATAATTGGATCACTGATGTACCTGGTTAGCACTCGATTGGATATTTGCTATGCAGTAAATGCTTTGAGCCAGTTTGTGTGAACCTTGAGAGATACATCTTGTCGCTGTGAAGCATATATTGAGGTACCTTCAAGGTACTATTGGATATGGTCTCAAATATAAAATTTTTGACCTAGATCTACATGGATACTCTGATTCTGATTGGGCTGGATGTGTGACTGATCGGAAAAGCACATCACGATGTTGCTTCAGTTTGGGATTAGCTATGATTTATTGGATATGTAGGAAACAGTCTTCAGTGGCCCAAAGTTCAGCAAAAGCCGAATATATTGCAGCATCTTTGGGAGCAAAAGAAGCAGTATGGTTCAGGAAACTACTTGTGGGATTATTTGGTGAGCCTCTAAAACCTACTATCATCCATTGTGACAATCAAAGCTGCATGAAATTGTCAGTAAATCCAGGATATTTTGTTACACTAGATATTTGAGATATATATATATATATATATGTATGTATGTATGTATGTATGTATTCCATGATAGATTGAAACATATAGAGATTCCTTATCACTATGTGAGAGACATGATAGAAAGGAATGTGATCTTGTTGGAGTATATTAATACAAGCGATCAAACAACAAACGTTCTCACCAAGCCACTCCCTAGAGTGAAAGTTGAACACTTTAGGAAGAAACTTGGTATGGTTGAAATGTAAGTTATGGAGACTGAGTCACAAAATTGTTTATTTGTATTAATATATATAAAGATGTTTAATGTGTACTCTTTGTCATATGTGTGACTCTATGACTTATGGGCCTACCCTGTGTACATTATTGAAAGGTGACGATCGTTTATATAATGAACACTTGTATCTAACATTGTAAGGTGACAACTTTACAATGATTAGTGCACTATCATGACGAATATCATGTGACTTGATATTCATGGACATGTCATGATAGTCAACATCTCTTGGGCTTATTGATAGATATTATGAGACTTGATATCGTTTAAGTATCAATATGCTCCTTAGGAGATAATCACGGTGCATATTATGTCACATAATATCTGTGGAAATGCCATGACTTGTTATGGTAGACATCATGAGACGTGATGTCAGTGCACATACTATAACTTGGATGTATATGTGGAGAATGTCATGTGACTTGATGTTCTTAAAGCATCCTCTGATATCACGAGTTAGGTGATATCTCCATTGATATATACTTGATTATCTTCCCTAGCTAAGAGGGAGTGCTGATGCATAGTAACTTCGGTCAGATATAAGGATGATTGTTTTGATTATTTAAATATGAGTATGTATGTATGTCTTGAAATATTATACAAGTATGATAATCTGTGTAATCAGATTCCTTTCATCTTCTCTTGCCATGTATTGTGCAATGAACATTGGCGGTTGCATTCCTTTACATACTACAGATCAAGTAATGATCGAATATCATTTATACTAAGGATTGAGCAATGATCCGATACTATGCACAATGGTATAGTATGTAGTGATTAAAATGTAATGTAGCAGATCGGCCACTTTCATGATATCATTTGGTTATTGTGTTAACTAACCGATTATGAATCGAGTCTCTTGGAAGCACCCTTTAGTAATTAATTATGTTGTTTGGCCAAGGGCCATGCCATGAATGGACATGGCTCCACATTGTGGAGACACGTCCCTTCATGGCATGTCCCTCCATTAACATATATATATGTGCTGATTGCAAATAGAGAAGCATCGAAATTGATAAATGCTCTCTCTCCCTTTGATCGACGATTTCAGACTTGAAAGAAATAAGTGTTTCAGCATCATACCAATACTATATCATTATTGATATTCATATTTGTTAAAGATTTAATTCTGAATTTATCCTGCAATCAAGAAAGAGGAAAATTAGTACATTGAACTCTGCATATTGAAAGAATTGCATAAGTCTGCTATAAATTTAATTTAGTTTAACATCAATCAACACAAAATTGAGAAAGCTTGAGAGCAATCAGGTTTGCACAATCATCACAGGTAGAAATGATTTCTCCCGCAGCTATAAAACATTAACACTCCCTCTTAGCAAAGGAGAAATCATTTGCAGATATCATGTCATAGAGTCTCTCATCATGAAAAACAAAATGTGTCAACAACAAAACTTTATCACGGATTCTTTCGACATGATATTGTCATCTCAACATGATGTTCACCATGACTACTCCTAGAGGGTGAATAAACACAAGCTAAGTCATGGAATCTCTCACATGACATCCACCATGGCTACTCCCAGAGGGTGGAACAAGGGCTTTCAACTCAAATTTCTCTCACAGAGAAGAATGCATTAACAAGGGCGTACACCTCAAACTTGTCTCGCAGAGAAGAATGCATTAACAAGGGCTTGCACCTCAAACTTCTCTCGCAGAGAAGAATGCATTAACAAGCGCTTTCACCTCAAATTTATCCCTCTTAGAGAAAAATGCATTAAGCTTAGAACAACTGAATGCTGAAACCTCCCTCACAGTTAAGACTCCCTCTCAGTAGGGGCAACATTCTCATAGCTTGATTATTAACAATAAATTACAGATGACTTCAATGTTTGACCAAACAAGGATCTTTTGCAGTCACATTGCTACACGAGCTTGCTGATCCTCTGCATAGGACTTGGCACATTCTATCTGTTAGTCAAGCTCCCTCTAAATCTTCAAGCACTTGCATCAACCTTCCAACCTCCTTGTTCAAAGATTGCCTACAATACTTGCCTTAGAAGAATGGTTTTCAACACAAACCTCAGAACCTTCTGACATACTAAAGTTTAGGACTGTCCTCCTTGATCTCATCCCAAATCGTCCTCTATTGAAGGTTTGCGAAGCTATCAATATCAAATCCAGATAGACAGTGCAATTATGTTCTCTGCAGCACTGCAACCCCTTTAGCTTACATTTTTACTTCTTCACAGAACTCTCTCTGAATGTCATATTCTCCTCTTAGAAGTAGCTGATTGCAATGATAGGGACTTCATTGTTTAGTGTCCTCATCTTTCTCAATTTCCTTGCCGAAGCAAACTCTTCATCCAAGGCTGACCCAACCTTGTTATGAGACATCAACTTAGACTCATGACTGCAAGCTAAGATCCCATGAATGATCAAATCTCCAGCTGTCATAACGTCCACACTGGATGCTTAATTTCTTCCTCCTTATGCAATTTCAGATAATTAGTCCATCATCCTTTAACTCCTTGATCCATCCTGCAACCAAGAGAGATTAATAATAATTCATAGAATCAAACTATCCTAAAGAGAAATATACAGACCAATGCTAAAAGAATACATGAATAACTATTCTATAGAAAGAACTACAAAAATGATTCAAAAAGATTATTCAAGGATATGAAATGCTTATCTCTTTATAGGTATTAGTTTCCCCTTGGAACAAAAGTAAGAAACTCAAGCTCCTACAAGATTTTAAGGTTTGTTGAACACCTCCAAAGAACACAAATAGCTCTGCAACTAAATCTCGAAACTGCTGTAGCAAATTGTGCAACTTAAACAGGGTAACCGAGTCTTTGAGCTTCACACAATGCCCTCAAAATTCACTCAAATAGATGAAGTCAAAACAGCAGACTGCAATAATCTGAAAACTAGAGCCCTGCTAGTGTTATTGAATTCATACAAATTTGTCAGAGTCTCAAACATTTCTTTAGTCGAATTCAACTTTGATATGATAGGTACCAGATGATCCTTAATAGAATCAATCAAAATCTTTCTTGCCATGATATTGTTCTTCCTCCATTGAGCTTTCTCAGTGTCATCAGTTGGCTCAGCTACGTTAGTAGTCACATAATTCAGAAGATCATTTTCTTCAAGAGCAATGAGGACCTTGAATTTCCATGAAGTGAAGTTGGATGCACCATCTAGCCTGTCTTCAACTTTGAGTCCATTCACCATTGTTGAGAGCTGAAACAAGCAAACTAGAAGGAGAGCAAAGAATAATTTAAAGCTTAGAAATCCTGGTTCTGGATCGTTTCCTTAGACCCGCTTTAATGCCATGTAAAGTTTTGAACCAGAATGCAACAACAGAAACACAATAAAAGATAACACAATAGATTATCCTGGGAAAACCCTCCACTTGAGGGTGAAAAACCCAACCCCACAAAAGATAGTTTCTTTATTAAATGCTCAACACAAAATACATTGATCTCAGGCTTATGACTGTTAACTCTAAATAGACAATTAATAACCTTATTCGCAGTTCGATCACTTTTATCATGCATATACAGATCATACAGAACTACAAATATCTCAGAGATACTTCTCTCACAGAGAATGAATTACACAAACAAATTAATCATCCACAGATCATACATAAGACTTCATCAAGTTCGGTGCTTGTTGTAGCAGCAAATCGCATTCTTTAGACACACAAAGTATGCACCTGTTACCTGCGATACTTCATCAGTATCACAATGCAATAATCTCTATACAGATCGAACATCCAGCAAAAAAATAGAACTGTTACAGTCACAAAACTTAAAAATAGATGATGCACGATACTCTTCACAGTCACTCAAGAAGCGATCACTTTTCTTAGCTGAACTCGTATATCAATCTACTAAACACACCGTCAATACCCTATAAGTATGCCAGCTAGTCATGGCACCGGAAATTGAATTAGATCCCGGAAACTCAAGAGGCTCCACGGTTACCAAGATGAGTCGACAAGATTTACAAAGAGGAGATGATAGGAATCCACCCAACGATGCCACATCACGCGAACATGAAAGAGGAAGACATAAAACTACACACAACATGAGCACCCGAGCTCAATGCTTAATGATACTTGTACATTGCCTTCATTAAGGCTGGGCCGTAGCAGTTACACAAGAATTCGAAACATCTCCAGAACATATTAACAATATACATTTACTGCTGAATGGAACCATATGAAAAAAGAAGGGATATTGAAACACAAAAAAAACGTCTCCAATAATTGAGCACATGGCATGACAACCGAAGACATTAGAGAAAAAATACAGCAGGGACGAAATAAGCTCATCATCATCATTAGAATACTATAGTCACTGCTAGGCAAAGCATTGAAGGAATAAACTCAATCAACATGAAACTGAGAAAGCTTGAGAGCAATCAGGTTTGCACAATCGTCGCAGGTAGAAATGATTTCTCCTGCAGCTATAAAACATTAACAATGCTGAGCATGGAAATCAGGATAGAACAGCTTCTAATGCTGATAGGACAGCGAATTCAGGGTCTGATCGACCACTAGGTTCTACATTTTTACCTAGGAAAACTAAAAGCGAAGCAATTCCAGAGGTGGAGGAAGAAGAAACTAATATTACAGTTGACGTCATGGTGACCCATGATGAATACAGGAATCTTCCAGTTGAGGTAAGACCAAGGTTGTACAGGGACGAGGGTGCTTGGGTACTTCGGGTACAAGTATGGGTACAACTATTTTTCAAAATAGGGGACGGGGGTATGTGGGCACATCATTTTTTTTAAAATAAAGTCGAGAAACTTTGCAGAAAGCTCTGATTTCACACAGAAAATACAAGGTTCTCCCTGTTCCTTTGGAATTTGTCCATCGACATCTAGCAAAAGTTCAGGATGGAAGCTATTATTTATTATCCCGATGAACTGCCTGGGAATCAAAGAAAGTCGGGTGTAACTATCTCTGCGATGTTTTAGAGGGTGGAGGTGCCAAAATCTGAAAGTATGAGTCATGACATTGAGTTTTCAAAACAAGAACAGTGATAAAGTTTGCAGATGTAATGTATTGTTTTCAGTTTCAGATCTGCAATATGTTTGTAATAACATATATGCTAAATGTTTAGATGCATAATAGAGAAGGTAAACTTTAAACATGAACAAGAAGATCATAAATCATATAACAACATATTGCAAATGATAAACTTTTGACTTGAATAGTGATAAAGTTTAATAGTTTACTGTTAATCAATATTGTATCAAAGTTTTAAACTGATTACTTATTGAATTAAACTTGATAAACATCAAGCTGATACACAAACAAAAAACTGAAACAAAAATCAGACATCTTAATCTATCATCTAGTCTTCTACGCCTTGGTCATCCATATCAAGGTCCTCAGCTATGATGCTGTCCAAATAGTCATCGCTCTCAAGCTTAGGTTCCTTTGTTGGTAGAATAATAGAGGGTAAGTCAGTAAGGCCATCTACTACAACCTCTCCATCCACAAGGGCAACAATTCTCCATCAGGTGGAATTTGATCCCATTTTAATGAAGGACCCTCATTGTATCCATGATCTACATGAGAGAGAAGACGAAATGAGCTATGAATGTACACTAGGTTCTCTGCTTTCTTTGACCCTAAGCAGTGCCTCTTTAGTGAATGAATGAACTCGTAAGTACTCCAATTTCTCTCACAAGATGAAGAGCTAGCTACTTGTGAGAGCAAACAATTTTATTGCAAATGATTGCAATTCAGGAGCTTCACCTCTATGGTTCCACCACCACTTTATAGGGTCTTTCTTTACTTTTACATCATATAAAGCTTCCACGGAACCAAAATCGCCTTTCCCACGTGAAAACTTATTCCATTGACTCCTCAAAATTGAAGCATTCACACCTCGACCATAAATCTTTTTTACTGCAGCCCAAAATCCTTTCATTACCTCTCTTTCCTGATGTCGAGATCTCTTCCTAGTCATCTGTATATCATACCATTTAGGATTAAGAGCATATGCATCACAATAAAGAGGTGTGTTAAGCTTATTCCATCTTCCATGTAACTTCTCCCCTATCAAAGGATATAGAGTAGGATCTTTTGCATCAGTTATTGTCTTGACTCTTTCACACATGGAATCTATTGCTTCATAGATTTCTCCCAAACATGCCTTATCTGAATCTGCAAATCTGATCAGCTCACATATGGGCTTAATAAAGTCCACAAAACATTTTACATCCGCCCAAAAATACTCATCAAGAACCATGCCTCTCACCTCAATTGCAGTATCTGATGTAGATTGTCTCCAAGTTGTCCATGCATCACTAACAATTGTGGAACACAAAGCTCCTTTGACTTCACAAAGGCGGTCAAGAAGAATGAAGTAAGAAGAAAAATGTGTATCAGTAGGTTTGAGTAGTTCTACCTTGGCAAATTTATGATAGATGGCTTGTGTGTGGTGATGGTTGCATATGAACATGTGTATTTTCCTCCCCTTCTCTATGAGATCTATAATTCATTGGAACTTGCCAATGTCTTTGAGTGCATTATTCAACGAATGGACACAACAAGGTGTCCAAAGTATATGCTTGTACCTTTTTTGGACCAACATGCTCACTGTTTTACAAACAGGGGCAATATCAGTAACAACTTGGACCACGTGGGTAGCCCCCACCTCCTGAATGCCTCACATAGCTGGGTATTTAGAAATTATGCATTCTTCTCTTGCCCTGAACAATCTATTGCCTTAAATAAATAAGGGCCTTTGCTGCATTTTACCATGATATTAAGCAATGGACGATTTCTAGCATCTGTCCACCCATCCATCACAATATTGCAACCCTCTGTAGCCCACACTCTTTTCATTAGTGTAGTTCGTTCATCTAATTGAATTTTTTCTTTATCGATTAGAGTAGTGTGAAGCTTTTCATACCCAGGTGGTTTATACCTTGCTAATGCATTATGGATAGCTTGGACCATCTTAGTGTAGAAAGGTGAGCAAGCAACATTAAACGCTATTCCATTTGCATAAAAAAATCGTGCAATTGCTGCATCAACTACATCTCGACCTTTAGAAATAGGACCCCCTGCCTTTTTGTTTCGCTTGGCCTTTCTTTGGTTTTGTTTTCTCAATGGCTCGTGTTAGTCTCTTGGCCTCCTCGTGTTCCAAGCGAGAAGTGTAAATTTGGCTAATGTACAAAATTGTTTTGAAGTGCGAAGTCTCTTTACAAGGCCCCATTGCATCCAAGTGGAAGAGGATATTGAACAATCAAAGAAGTTGGTTAAGTGTTAATTCAAAAAACATGGAAAGGTGAAATCCCACTCAAAGGTTGAAAGTCCATCGTATGACCCCAGATGCACTTTGACCACTAATTCCCTGACACAATGAAATCCCGCTCAATGAGAAAAGTCCATGACAAAGGCTCGTATGTGTCCAGAGTGCTAATTCATGAAAGTCTAGGAGTCTCACTCTATAGTGAAAATTCCCCATGTGGCCTCAAACATGCCCAGAGTGTGACTTTTAATGAAGTCAAGGAATTTTAGAAGAGGAAAGAAATCCGCCATCAGGCCCAAAACGCGCTCAGGGCACAAGTATTACATGTTCATGGAATATTCTCAAGTTGAAAATCCCTCACTATAGTAGAAATGCGCTCTGAGCGCAAATATCTAAGGGTCTTGGAATTGATTCTATTGTTTAATCTCCTTCACTATAGTGAATGTGCGTTGTTAAATATTAAACATTAAAATCTCCTTTGCCATCGCCTATATGCGCTCATGGGAATGAGACAATTTTTTAAAAAAATGTTAAAAATCACTTGCCAAACTTACACAAGCAAGGAAATATTATAAAGTACAAAATCCTTCATATAGCTTCTTGTCCGCTTAGTAGCATGCGTCTTGGAGCATATTAAAATGACTAAATCATCCATATGTGTTGAGAGTGTATATTATACATGGTGAGGAAGTTTGTTTGCAGGATTAAAATTCATGACTATGGTGAAAAGCGTGAAATTTAACATGTCCCAAATTTTAGGGAGCATGGAAATATTATGGTTGATAAGTTGGAAGGAATGAAAATAGGTGAAGATGCTATGGGATTCTACGATAATGAATAATTCTAACTCATGGGAAATTTGGATTTGAATAAAGGTTGGGAATGATGGATTTTTGAAAATTCATTAAATTAATAGATGCATTCAAGTCGAGATTGAAATTGATTTTGAAAATATTGGATTTTTTGGAAATTAATTAAATATTGAATAAAACTTCCAATATTTAATAAACATTGGAAATTATTGAAGAACGGATTTAATTTGGATTGACATGGATTTTGGAAAATAATTAAATATTGGAATTTTTCGTCCAATATTTGATTAAGATATTGGAAATAATGTAATTGCCGAAGTAATTAAATTCCCCCACCCTGCCCCTGTTCAAGTTTGCACCCATGATGGAAATGTACTGAAGAAGATAAATGCATGGCATGGGATGTGCAGTTACATGCTTGGACACATGGAGGATGCATTGGAGAGGTTTGATGCTTCAGAGGTGTTCATGGAGGCTTTGTAAGTGTATTGTAATGTTTCATTGCTGAATAATACATTAAGCATTGATGCTTTTGGAGGCTGGGGTTTTCCCTCCATAAGGGTTTTCCTAGGGTATATCTTGTATTAGCTTGTGATATGTTCTTGATCTTTGCATTTGGTATACTTGTATGCATGCTTTTCTCTCAGGAGGTTATGTAGGAAATGGATTGATCATTTTCATTGATTTTCTTAACAAATACTGCTGTTTGTGTTTTCTAGACCGGATATATACATTCTGATTTAGTGGATCTGAATGTCACATTTGTAGGCTTTAAGTATTACTATTGTTTTGTTTTCAAAAAAGTATGATTTTTTAATCTATTTTTGTCTTCCAAAATTAGAGTATATCATAGAGGTTATGAGAAAATACTGAATAACATTATTGAGGCTTACTTGTGAAAAACAAAGGTTTAATCTGCATTAGTTTTTGGTATTAGAACAATCCACAATGACCAAAAGGGGAGTCTGCATCAATTGAGTAAGAAGGGGCCGGAGGAATGTAGGCCCTCGAAGGAACAGTAGTGAAGTGCTTAGACGATTAGAGACCTGTGAGGCAACATTAAGATTGGATGAGTTTGAAGAGGAACCAGAGAACTTATTGAATGCTGTTAGGACTAAGACCCTCTAGAGAGGCTTATTGAAGCATTGACTAAAGAAAGCTCCAAAGTAAAGGTACACATTTTGGATTTTAAAGGTGAGCTCAATGTTTATATATATTTTAGATTGGATCCAAGAGTTGGAGAAGTACTTCGAGATGGAATACATAGACAAAGATGATCCAAAAAGAGTAAAAATTGCTCCCTCGAAGTTGAAATCCCGTGCAGCCATATGGTGGCAAAATGTGTAGAGTTCGAGAAGAACAAAAGGAAAAGATAAAATTCAGCTTTAGCCTAGGATGCTGAAACATCTGAACACTCGAATTTTGCCCTCAGATCAACAGAAATTGTTTAAAGAATTTTAGAATTTAAAACAAATGGATCAGTTAGTGCAGACTTATCCTGAACAGTGTATAAGGTTTAAAATTTGAACAGTTATACAAGAGATTGAAGGACAAGCAGCAACCTGTTATGTAAATGGGCTCAAGTTTCAACTCCAACATGAGCTTGCATTAGTGAAAGTTCCCACTGTAGGTGAGGCATACGAATATGCCTTAAAGGTTGAGGAGAAATTAAATCAGAATCACAAAATAGTGAGTAAAGAGGTGAAAGCTATCAAAATAAAGGGAAAGAGGTTTCTTTAGAACCTACCATGAGTGAAGAGAGCTAGAAGAAGGCAAGAATGTGAAAGATGACTTTAGAGGAAGGGGAGTTTTGAAGGTAGAGGATGAGGATGACCACTTTTTGGAGAGTGGAAGTCCTTGAAGTGTTTTCTTTGCGTTGAAGCCGATAAGGTCATTGACTGCCCTTACAACCATAAATGGGTGATGGTAGCCCAAGATCAAGGAAAGCCTTGATCAGGAGAAGTTGAGGTTGAGTCATGAGAGAACTTGATGTTGAGAAGTACCTTAATATCTAGGGACAAAGAAATAATTGAGGTTGATTGGAAGAGGACGAGTGTCATCCAAATAAAATGCAAATGTAAGGACAAGGTGTGTAAGGTGATTATAGATGGTGGAACTACGAACAATCTAGTAAGTATAGAAATGGTTGATAAATTAAAGCTTGCTTGCATTCTAAAAGCTAACCCTTACAAGATTTCTTGGTTAAAGAAGAGCCATAGTGTGCTTGTGGATAAGTCTTGTCTTGTTGCTTTCCAAATTGGTCAATATGAGGATGAAGTTCCTTGTGATGTAGTGTCGATGGATGCATGCCATTTTTGTTGGGTGGGCCATGGCAATATGACTAGAATGTAATTCATTGAGGTAGAGAGAATACTCATGAGATTCAAGGATGAAGGAAGGAAAACTATCTTAAAATTGTGGAAAGAGGAAGGGCATTTGAAGTGGTACTTTGTCTCATCTCATGTAAGCTAGATTTGAGCTTGAAGAGAAAAGTGAAATTTTGGATCAGCCAAGAAGGGAGTCAAAGGAAAAATTTGGAGCAAAAGAGACAAATGATTTGGAGATTGAAACTCAACTAAAATTTGAGGCATAGCTGCAACAAGAGTCAACTAACACAATTATAGGTGAACCTCATAAAGTAGATGCTGAAATTCCAGTTGATTGTAATGCGGTTGAAGTGAATAGTGAATTGTGAGATATGAGCATGATCATAAAAAATCTTCCATGGATGTGATTAGAAATTAAATGAAAAGTGACTAACTAACTCAATATGATAGTGTTGATTTCAAGTGTGATTGGAATGAAGAAAAAGATTTCAAGTCTATTAGTAATTATTCTATGCATTCTTTTTTATGGATTTTGTGATGGTCCCAATCGGTGCTGAGAGGGGAGGGGTGAATCAACACTTCAGTAATCTTTAAAAACCAATCTGATATAATCTAACTAAAATTGCATGCAAAACTGATTCTATCATAGAAATAGCTATCACAAAATCAAAGCAATAGTGAACACCAGATATATCACGTGGAAACCCAAAGCGGGAGAAAACCATGGTGTGAGTAAACCTCACAAATTTTGCACTCTTCTGGATTGCACCCTATTAGGAGCCTTCTCTGTTTTAGAATTACAAACGCATTGTTAGATGCAACCCGGATAAGGGATTTGAGAAATAAGGCTTGTTAAAGCCTGCCTTGTTAGAGGACTTTAAAACATCTGCTCGATGTCACCCGATTAAAGGATTTGATACAAGGGACCTATTAATTTCCACCCAAATACTGAGATTTTGATATTGCAATTGTTAGAGAGCAATAGAGGGTTTGATCTTTTTAGATGGCTTAGCTGAGCCTGATAAGATCACTGTGTTCATCAACTGAGAGTCATCACCAAGCACCACAGGTATGTTCTCTCCATATTGTTGTGCTTTTTTGCACACTCTTCTCTTCTTCTTTTCTTCACCCTTTCGTAGCTGCTTTCAGAGTACAGGTTTACTCTTTTTTTCCTTAGCAGAATGAAGGCAAATGATATCCTTCACAGGTTGAAGAATAAATAGCCTTCTTGCTCTCCTTGCTTTTTGCATGCTTAACCTCCGCAAAGATCTCCTTTGGATGCATCATCCAGTTGAGTCTCAGTTCATAGAGGAAACATCAGATGCATGCAATATGCTTTTTTTGTTTTATAAAGGAAATGACAGATGTGTGGCACATACTTTCCTTTACACCTTAACTTGAGATTCCCTCATGTTTTAATGCTTTAATTGTTGACATTAAATCCTTCAATTGTGCCATGCACAAATCTCGATCAAAGAGTCACATAAGTGTTTGTCAATTGTGATTTTCACCGGTTCATCAGTCTCGATGATATCTCACTGATCAAAGATGATCAATTTACATCCTTAGGTAGTGTATAGGCTTTTTTCTTCACCCGTCACTCTTCTTTTCTCTATCTATACTGGTTTGGTTCCTTGGTTCCGGTTATATACTTTAACGGTCACTGTTCCAGATGCTCCGGTTACCTTCCTTGGTCACTGGTTGCTCCGATTACTGGTTAGTGACTTCACCAGTCACAATGTTCCTTCTTGCTCAATATGTCACTGGTTTCCTAACCAGTCTCTCTTGTAAACTGCAATTGTTTACTATTATTGTCAACTATTCCTTATTGAACAATGTTTGCATCCTTAGACATCAATGACAACACCTCTTTGGCATATACCGGTTACATCCTTACTGATTAATGCCAACATTTTGTATAGTTTTATTGATCCAACTGAATAGTCGAATCAACACTGGACTCCTCTAAGCAAGAAGATTAGGGTTTTGAAATTTTAGATTTTTATGGCTGCATGCCTTTTGTAATGGTGTTGGATGCTATTGTCTCATCCTTTCTTTGATATAGTTTCTTTGCGGCCCATGGTATGTTGGTTTTCAATATTTGGTGACCAAGCATTGGGACTGCCTTGTCTCTGAACATTGCAATGGAATCCTCATTTTTCCTTTGAGTTGTGCCTTGATATCAAATGCCGATGTAATTATTCTGAGCTATGCAATGTTCGATGTAGCTACACAAAGAATTATGTGGTTTGTGTGATGATCCAAAATTGTTGGACGATGCTTGCAATGCTTTTACTAGCTTTGAAATGATGCTATATACATACTCCTTGTGTGTTCCAGAATCCTGTCAACAAATGGTTTATGATTCCCAACATTGTGTAATGTTCCCTTTTTGGGACATCAAAAAATTTAATGCCAACTTCACAAAATATTAAAATTGACTTTATGGGAGCTTAATGCAAATTGATAAAAGTCACTCTAATATTAAAAGAGGTGTGGAAAGGGACAAAAGAGAAAGAAGACGAAAAGACAGAAAGGGGTAAATGAAGGGTCACAGGGGCTGCTCCTTAAAAAAACAAAGTGAAGCTCATTTGGATATGCTTGGATTATGTTTTGATTTCTGATTTCTCTTGGCGAATTTGGAAGCTTCAGCTTTCAACTAGTTTGAGGACAGAAACCCTCGAGCTTGGAGGCAGTGAACGGAAACCCATTGTCTGCTGGAGATATCACACGGGTATCTCACTTGTGCTTAAAATCTTTACTTCTTATTATCCAATTTGATTGTAGTTTCCGTGTTTACGATTGGATCTTGTTATTGTTCCGCTGAAGGATCGAAATGCAATATTATTTTCAGAATTTATATTTCAGCTGGGTATTTATATTTTGTGAATGAATTGGAAATCAATTGCATGCAAAATATTGTTTGAAATTTCTCTGTTAAAAATCGGGGTAAAATATCCTAGCGGGATATTATAGGGGTATCAGAGCTACTTTTCCTGCCAACTTATAAAGTTTTATTAGAGACACATTTTCAAAAAAGTTTTATCAGAGACAAATTTGAGAAAGGTTTTATTAGAGTTTGTTCCTGTGAGGTCTCATAAATAATAGAAACAGAGTAATTGCATTTCTGAAATATTTTTATCTGGTATGAGAAGATAATACTTTTCTGAATATTTAAATCTTGCTAGACAAATTTGCTGTAAGTTCCAGATTGGACAAAAATGATAGAGCTTTTATAATATGTATTGGAATAACTTATTCAAAGGTTATATACATTGATGCATGAAGATTTTAAAGTTGCTTGAGTAAAATATATTTCAAGTTTGAATGGTTTAAAGTTTAAACAGTGTGTGGGCTCGATTTTTTAATATTTTTGTATTGGAAAAATTAATTTTTAAAACCTTGCGGAGTATTTACATTATATGGTTACCAGGCTATATGTAGCTAATATTATTTGGCGGATAATAGTACTAAGCAGGCTGTATAAGTCTACTGTGGAAATCCTTTAGAAACAAATAACTGTGTTTCGTCTTGAACGTATCCGTCACAAACATCAACAAGAATTCCAACTATCAAGCACCTTGCTAATGGGCGTGTCTGTTTCCTATCTCATGCGAGGAGAATATGGTGGGTCAGAATCGGTGTTTAACATAACAATGAATCAGTGTTTAAAACTATGAGTCAGTAACGCGCCTATTTGTAACTCCCAAAATCCAAGACCTGTTACAAAATCTTTTTCAGTAATTGCTAAATAAATCAAGATTACTAGGAGACGACAGTATTTGATGGAAATTTTTTTTTTGATGTTTTCGAATAGGTAACTACAGGTTGCAGGTATTGGATTGGCTTCTGAAGGAAATGTTGTTTTCTCGGAGAAACTATCTTTAGGACTGAGAATAGTAGGTTGATGACATTGTTTAAATTCTTAGTGGTTGTTGAAGGAGAAATTTATGCAATTTGGGAATTACGGGAGTTCTTAGAGATAAGTGACTATCAACAGTGTGGTGGTATCAAAGTGTAAGGTCAAGTGTTGGGTGTAGAGGAATAGAGACTGTAGCTGCCGCTAATGATCATCTTTTCCATTCCGTATTCAACTAGAGTTTTTGAATCGTTTAAAAGGGGCATACTTCCTGCATACTTAATACATAGTCGATACTTAATACATAGTCAAACTGACCATTGAGAGATAAAGATGGAAACATAATTTTAATCACGAGAGAGAGGCACCAGAGAACGGATTTTTTGTTCGTATTACCAATTCGTGCTAGTATTTGATACAACATATATGAATTTGTGTTGGGTGGAAGTTGAGTAGTGAGCCGTTGACTTGTAGCTGAGTGGAACGAAGGGAGTTTTTCTATATTTCATCATCCAAATTTGCTCAAGATAATCATACTAAGAGAGTTTGTGGAATCAAGGATGTTAAGTTTTCAAACTAGAATAGCAAAACCAGAGAGTAGATATCTTAACCAAAACACAAGAACAAAAAAAAAACACAAAGATTTACCCTGGGACAACCCTCCTACTCGAGGGAAAAACCCAGCCACACCCAAAATATATCCTTTATTGAGTTTTCAAAATAATTACACAAAATTCTTTCTTATGATTGATGACTTCAAATCAGTCAATCAATAAGCTCGCCCCTTTTATTTTAACAAATGTCTCACAGATTCACAGTCATCTAAAACAATTGGTTACAAACACAATAATTCTAATAAACAGCTCAACGATCATACACCCAGATCGTAAGCAATAAGACGATACAACATATAAATGACTCTGCACTTGTATACTTAGTGCAAAAAACTCAGAACGCTAAAACACTGTCAATAATCCTTGCTACAAAGAGACTCGAGCTTTTTGTCTAAGCATATGACACAAGTGAGGTCGCAAAACTGAAGAGCTGCATGAATACAAAACGACGACAGTTAAGAATAACACCTGGCAACCATAATGAATGAAATAAAGCCTTTAATTTGAGAACTGTCAACCTTAATGAGAACCGTCGACTTCAATAAAGAAGAGAGTGAATTTCATTCATCAAATAAAATGTCAGATATTCAAGGTGAGACACCTTAGCACTCCCTTGATGCCACATCGTGCTCACTCAACAATGAGAAAGATACACATGAATATGAGGGAAATATCTCCCGCAAGAACATAAACGACACCTTGAATATGAACAAAACAACTGAATAGCGTCACAGCTCACAGAATTGCATGAACACGATAGAGGCATAACTTGAGCATAAAAAAGATACATACAAAGACAACCAAAACCAAAAACAAAGGATGAAGATCCTATACTTAGTGAGAACCAATAACAAAACCAGAACATCTTCGCAGCTCCAGAGCAAAACAAAGAACAAGAAATAACACCATCCATATCCACAATTATATTTATCTGAGAAACTCGAAGTAGATAATCACAGGTATGAAAAATGATCTCTCGCGCAGCTACAGTATCTTTAACAAAGGAAGCCACATAAAGACCAACGATACCAGTGTTGGTTGAACACTTAGAGGAAGCATAGTGGGGTAGTCATTTTCAGAAAGGTCTGTGTCTGGCTACAGATTAAAGGTTAGAAGATTGATGTATTCCTTCTTGTAGTCCGAAGATTTCATAGAGAACCGACATCAAGAAGTAATCATTGCAAAAAACGGCTGGACAAATCACGTTTTTAATTTGTCTTACACAAGACCGGGAGAGCAGATTTCTGTTGGTTGCGTTTTGGTGATTTGTGTATGATCGGAAGATTTAGGTCGATTTCGTGTGCAGCGGCAGAGTTTAGAGTGGTTGAACTTCGGGTGCTCCTACTGGACTCTGTATAGACTTTTAATGACTGTATCCATTCAGTATTGAGTTAAAATTCAGTTCCTTATATCTTTCAATCACGGGGTTCAAGAATATATTAGGAGTGTTAGTATTTTCATGTTATCGCCAAGTTGCATTGGTAATTAGCTTGTAAAGCCAAACTACAACCTATAGCTGTTCTTTAACAAAGGAAAATTATCTGTTGAGATTGATGTTTTACGGCTTGAATGAACTGAGGAAAGTCGTACATTAAAACAAGCACAAGATTTTGATGAGAACTGTCAGACGGTGGCCTTTAGATTACTCATAGTCGGTTTTTTTGTCATGACGTGAAACAACATATAAAACTGTTACTGGAAATGGAAGAAGAACTATCGTGGAGACCAAAGACATTCTTGTTGTTTCCTCCGGTCCCTGTCTACACTGCTGCTAGGAACTAAAGAACGATGACTTGAAATGTTTAGTCTATGCATTCATCTAATGGTCTAATATTGTGCTCCAACATTTTTAAGTACAACCTACAAGGTTTATTGACCACCTAGGAGGCTCTTGAAGTCATTGTTGAAGTCTATATACATTACTGGAAACTCACAGTGGGTTGAGGTTTTTTCTATGAGACACAAAATACCACTTCTGTGTTATGTTTAAGACAATTCTAGAATACAACATTGACACTGTTATGTATTCCAGATTGAGTTGCCACAGGTCAGATTTTGAATCATGAATGTAATCTCTGCTGTGTATTTCAGACTGCTAACTTTGACACAAAGTAACAACAAATTACTTGTTTAAGTTCAAACAATGATTTACTTGTTGATAGTGAGCAAACTGTTTGACAAAATTACACAGTGAGTGGAGTTCAGTTTTGAAAAATCAAATGACCACAATGGCAGATCTGAAAAGTCATTTTTTTCTCAAAAGAATTTGATGACACCTTTAATGGTGAACAGTTAAGAGACTTGCAGAAAGAGAAAGAAATAGGGAATGTGCTCTATATAATTGGATTGCAATTGGAGTCCCTGAAAACTCAGGATGGTCTTCTTTCTAAGTTGGAAGAATTGGATTTGCATTTATCTAGAGTAGACCAGACAAATTGGAGGCTTTTGAATTGGGCTTTGCAGCCCTCACTGGTTGCTTTAGTCCAACATAGGTTAATGGAGCATCCGTGTGAAGATGTGAGACTAATAGTTGCTTCCTGTCACAATGAAATCATAAGAATAACAACTTGTGTTGCACCTTATAATGATAGCATATTGAAGAAGGTTCTACAATTGATTGTGGACAGATTATGTGGATTACATGATGTCAAAGGCCCTACCTTTGGTAAGAGGGCTAAGACATTGGAGCTCATGGAAAAAGCTAGAGTTTTTATCCTCATGTTGGATCTCAAATGTGAAAGAATGATTCTTCAAATGTTTCAATGTTTCTTAAGTGAATTTAGGAGGCATCATCCAGACAATGTGAGGGCTTGTATGCGAACTATCATGTCCTTAATCTTAGATGAGGATGATGACATCTGTAAGCAGTTACAATCAGATTTGTTGGCAATTTGGAGAGGGGAGTATAAAATCTCACCTATGGCTTATGAGCTCTCAAAGGAATTGATTGAGCATAAGATTGAAAAGTTCTAGGAGCACATGACTGAAAATGAGCTAATTTCAATGGGCATACAGGTTGCAGGATCTCCGAAAATTAGCAAGAACCAAATGAGAAGAGAGCAGATTTGTTTCACATGCCAACAAACTTGGACACTTGATCACAATTGTGGGGATAATAAGGAAGAAGAGTCAGCCAAAGAGGTTTGGACCAGTGTTGAAGAAGATAAGAATCAAACAGTTTGGCTCCAACATTATGATACCAAAGCTTGCAAGGAGATGAAATCAATTGCAGTTAATGGTAAGGGATATACATGCTTCTTATTTGGTGACTTAGAAGTTGTTATTGACAAACATTTTGATGAGGATGTTTATTTTCAAGATGTTCCCAAGGAAGGAAATGAATCTTCCCATGATGATGAATCATTTGAAAATGATGACATAATAGCAGATGAGGCCATGCATTTTGAGATGGAGGAAAATTCTTTTAATAAATCTGAAAATAGTGAAGCAGATAACGAAATTTCTTCCAACCGAGGGGCTGTCCAAACTTGTATACTTTAGCTAGACCAAGATGATTACACTAAAGGGGCTGATTTGAATGACCAATCAGAAATTTTATTCCCAGATGAGGAATTTGGAGCATGTAATTTGAAAGATAAGCTAAAAGTCACGGAGAATATGGTTGTTGAAGCCTTAGTAAATTTTGATGATATCCATAAAAACATTGAAGAAACTATTTGGGAGGTTCAAATTGAGGAGGAGAGAAGGAATAGTGAGTGGGATTAATAGTGCATACCTTCACACAATTAGAAAGGCATTGGAAAAGATGAAATCAGATTATTTGAAATTGCTCAAAGATAGGTAAATTGCGATCAAGTTTGCAGATGATAAAGAGGAGGTAGATGAGCTTTGTCTCCAACTAAGCATGACACATTACTCACTATACAAGGCTGAAAATCTGATTTCCATGGCAGACACTCACAAGGAAGATGGACTTAATTCAAAAACCAATGAGATCATACAAATTGTTGAAGGAATCAATACCCTTGGTAATAATGAAAGTAAGCATTGTGTTTCTACTAATCTCTATTCAAATAAGACACATTATGTTAAAGAAGATCAAAAGGACCAGCAAGAAGTTAAGACTCAAGAATTTTGATGAACAATGTATCTTATGATGCTCCAATTTGCAGCAATGAAATAATTGATATAACAGATTCCATGGGTAGATTTCTGAGTAGTTTCAGCCTTGAGACAGAAATGATCAAGGGTCTTCCAAGGTTAGAAGAAGTTGTGCTTGTGAGGGATGAAGATATGACACAAGAGTACCACAAGAATTCTGATTTTTACAACAATAGTCACAGGCCTTCACAATATCATGAGGTAATAATTCTTTCACATAAGGATGAAGATAAGCCAAGTGATACTAGTTCTGAAATTTCATTTGATGGTGATCATTTCATTGGTGGAGATGTTTTGATTGATGACACTTGTAGTGAATTAGAAATTCCAGAGTTGCCTTTGATAAATAATGAAGGCAACTACAACTCACCTTTAGATTTGTCACCGAATTCTTATGATATGGCAGCTATTTACTTATTGGTTGGTGATTTTATCTTCATCCATACTTCAGTTATTAGTGGCTGTCCTGCTTGGTCTTCCATTGCATTTTCAAATTTGGTTTGGTCTACAAGAGTTATTGAGTTGCATGGGCATTTGCGGAGACATGACTACGTGTTAGATATTGCACATGAGTTGGAGATCTTCCCTACTTCCCTATACATGGGAATGGTAACACATGCAACATCATTCTTAATGCTAGCATATCTTATAGCAATGACATTTGGTGGCCTAATGAGTTGATCTTTGTGCATATTGGAGATGTTTTTGGCATCTTTTGGGTGGGCTACTTATTTAGTTGGTTGATATAGAAAGATGGTAGAATGATGGACATCTATTTCTACTCGTTGGATCGGATTGATAGATTGGTTTGGGATCCAGGTGTTGAAAGGATGAGAGCTTTGTTTCCTATGGATCATAATGAGTGGGTTCACAGCTTGAGGCATAGTGTTGTTATCTTCAGAGTGACACAACAGATAGGTGAAGCAGTGTTTTTCAGATTGACTTGGAATCCAGGGACTTTATTGATGGAAATGAAATGAGTTTTACAAACGTCCACGAGACCAACAGTCTATGGGACCAAAAGGTGATCCACTAACTATTCTGTTGGGATTTCTCTAGGCTGTCCCTCCTTTTGTGGAGCTGCATTAGCAAGGTGGCCACCTTGTGAAGTCTTGTCCCCTCAAACAACTCTTTTATATTGTTCGCATGTATCGTGTCCATGTATTGAGCCCGGATGTCTTCGTATGCCGTACACTCCTTGATATAGTGCCATTCCATCTCCACTACGCCCTTATTGCAAAACCTACAAATTCTCTCCTCCCACTTTTCTTTAGGGCTCTTCCATCTGCTGGTTTCGCACCTCAAGTGGTGTGAGCCGGACCTTAACTGGGCGATCAAGATTCTTGCCTTCCCTCTAATGTCGGCTCCTAGGTATTCTTTGTCACCGTGCTCGCAAGTGTGGTTAAATTCGTTGACATAATAAGCCTTTTTTTTGCCAACCTCATTTGTCCACATGGCAGTCCTAACTTTTTCTAATTCCCACTTTTTTATCTCTGTGTTGTTTTCGGGACATTCTTGGTAATCAATGTTCCATTTGTTGAACCATTTAATATTTTGTTTTCTCCATGTCTTCTTCTGACGGTCTAGCTCCTCTCCAACCACTAACTTAGGCCAGCGGTGCGTGTCCATCTTTTCTACCTTTTTTAGATAGCTTAGCAATCGAATAACCGCATAGGCTTCCACCGGGAACATGCTTGCCTTTGCTAGAAGAATCTCGTAAGGAACCGTCGACTAAACTTTGAGGTTGGTGGTAATGAAATGTTTTTGTATTCTTTCTATTTGTCGCCATTTGTGGTTTGATACGCTGCTCCCCCATATTTCACTACCGTATAGGACAACCGGAATCACCAAAAGCCCAAAAAGGGTTTTCCTAGTCTTCCAGTCCCACAACTCCACTTTCCTGCACTTGTTCTGAAGGAGGTAAGAGGCCTTCCAGCCCCCCTGAATTCTTTTTGATCTGCAAGTTTCCCACCTTAGCTAATAATGGAAGTCCATCCCTAAATATTTGTATTCTTCCACAATTTCTAATGTGTTGCCCTTAAATATGAATGTATGTTGCTGTTGTCTTTTCTTCAAAGAGAAGATCATGATTTTTGTCTTAGATGTGTTGACTTCCATCCCTACTTCTGTGCAAAAGGTCTCTAGATTATTCAAGTGTTCCCTCAAGCCACTAGCAGTGTTAGCAATGAGGATGAGGTCATCCGCGTAAAGAAGCAGTCTAATCACATAACTAGCAAGCTGAATGCCTTCCCCATTGGCCTTGTTTATCCATTCCTCCAGCTTATCTATATAAAGTCCAAACAGGGTGGGGGAGAGTGGGCATCCTTGTTTGACCCCAATGTTACTCTTGAAACATTTTGACATGCCCTCTTTAGTTCTGATTTTTGCTTTAACTTGTTCATACAGCTTGTAAACAACAGCCCTATATTCTTTTGGCACTTCCAGTTCTTCCATTCTACTCCATAGTTTATCTCTAGGGACAATATCAAATGCTTTCTTGAAGTCGACAAAGCAGCAAAAAGCTTCATCACCTTTTTTATCCCATACTTTCTCGATGAGGTATCTTAAGGTAATGTAGTGATCAATGGTGGAGTGTTTTGGTCTGAATCCAGCCTGCCCTTTCGCTCTTTTTTCCTCTTTTTCTGCCCAACTGCTGATTCTACGCTCTAGCATACTCCCATAGAGCTTACCCAAAAGAGGATTCACCATGATGGTGCGGTAATTGGAGGGGTTGTTGACGTCTCTGCTCTTATGTAGTGGGATAACTACGTTGGTAATCCAATTTGTGGGAAAGCAGCCTTGTGAGACTTTGTTGAAAATGTTTTGGATGTGTGGTGCTAGTAAATCTGCCCCCCATTTTAAGAATTCTGCCTGCAGCCCATCAATATCTTGGGCTTTGCCACTTGCTAACCTCTTTATCCCTAGGTTGATGTCTTCAATTGAGAATAAGTCACCCGAGCTGTTGATTATGGGAGGAGGAGTCTCTCCTTCCGGTCTCTCATATAACAATTTTGCGTATTCCAGCTATTGAGAATCCATGATTTTATTTGCAACATGTTTTCTAACTTGTTGTAACTCTCTCCAGAATCCCTTAGGATTGAGTTTTCCTAACTTGATTAGCTCCTTCCTACGGTTTGTCACATATTCATCTTTTTTTGATTTGATCAGTTGTTTGTATTCCCTTACGATTGCTTTGTTTTCCTTTCTCCCCTTAAGAACCCTTTTGGCAGCCTTACAATCTTCGTCATACCACGAATTAGATGGGAACGTGTTTGAGATGTTTTTCTTTGATTTTGTTCTCTTACAACCCTTTAAGGCTTTTTGGATTAGAGGAATAACCAAACTGCTGTTGATATACTCTTTCTTATCGTTGTCCTCCTTGAAGCTTGTGTTGTTATGTATCATTTGAATCTATTGTTCTAGGGCAACGCGAAATATCTCTTTATTCTCGTAGTTTATAAGTATTTTTCCCTCTCTCTGCCCTTTCGTGCTGTCTCTTTGGTGTTGGCTGTTGTGTGGTCTGTTAATTCTGATATTGTACTTAATGAAGAGAGGCATATGGTCTGAATTTAGCTTTGTAGGGCAGCGTTTGATCCTGAAATCTGATATTTTGGTACTAGATAAATGAGAACATATCATGTAGTCTACTACACTTTGTCCGTTGTAAGTTTTACATGTGATTTTATTTGATTTTGGCCATCTCTTCATGCCATTGCAGATAACCAACCCATGAAGACTACAGAGCCCCAATAATTCAGCCTCAAAGTGGGATATGCCGCCTTTCTCATCCTGTGATAGTCTTTTACTATTAGTGTCCTCCACTTCTTTTAGCCACAACGGATTGTTGTCCTTTGTTAAGTCATTGTTCAGCTGAATAGATTGATTGTTCGCTGTCCTGGCATTAAAATCTCCCATTAGGATAATGTCCCCAGTGGAACTAAAAGAAAGAATGTCTCTTTTTAGTGCAGCAAATGGATCTTCGTTGTCTAGCTTTCTTCTTTTGTAGAATTTGGAGTTTTTAGGTGCGAAATAACATGCTGCCAGCCATGTGATCTCCTCCCCGTCTTCAATCTTTAGCCATATGAATTGTTTATTTGGGTCTTCTTTCTCCACTTGAATGTTTTTATTCCATGTGTCTTTTATTAAAATAGTAATCCCTCCATACCCTTTGCCTGTTTCCGTTTCTTCATTCCATATGGATACTTTACTATATCCTTCGAATTCTGGAATCCTACACCCTTCATGCTCGTGTGTTTCTATGAGACATATAATGTCTTGCCCTTCAGCTATGGGCCCCAGCCCCGGTCCTCTTCTCCAAGGGAATCCTCTACAATTCCAGCTCACCATGTTTATATGCTCTCGTGGGGCCCTAGATTCCTATTGTTGGGCTGCTGGTTTATCAGCAAATTGTGCTCTACCATTCCTCATCCAAGCCCATTTGCCTGCTGCCCTTGCTGATTTTACTTTCTCCCATTCCTTCCTTCTTTCCTCTTGCTGGTTTAATGTCAAATCCTCATCTAGGTAGATTTTGGTATCTTTAAGTAGCCCCCTGTTCTTCATGATTGCTGTTTTATCCTCTATCCTGGTTAAAATGTCTCTCACATGCCTATTTTTTCCTATCCCATACTTCTACCAATCTTGTGTGCCTGTTGTATTTTCCCCTTCCAATTCAGCTTGTCCTTAAGGAAGTCATGCACCAAATTTTCTTTTTTTTCACATTCTCCATAGTCTTTTAGGCCTTTGATAATGATGTGTAATGTTTTTCCTTGTATTTCTTTTTCCTCTTTGATTTGTCTCCTGATTTGCTTTTCGATGGTTTCTTTTTGTCCCAAAGCCGGTTCGTTAGCCACTTGGGCCCATGATTTGGCCTCTTTTATTTGTTCTTTTAACTCATTCTCTCTCACCACCATATCTGCTAGGGCTGCTTGGACCTCTTCTATTTTTGTTGTGGTATTTGATTTGACCGTTGTTTCTGAGTTACTTTCTATTGTTGTTTTCCCCTCTCTCAACGCTTGTCTGAGGCTGATAATCTCTTGCTGCCCCTTCTCAATGTCATCTTGCAGGCTTAAGACCTGTTTTTTCATCCACCGGTTCTCTCTCTCTAGTTCCCAACTAGTTACTATGACTTCCTTCAGTTTTTCGCTCTCTTGTTGTCCCTTCTCTTCCAAGGCTTGTATCCTTCTCTTCATGTCCATAAGGTCTTTCACATACAACTCTGATGACCAGAGTAGAGGAGAGGATGAGGGACTATAGGGTTCTTGCAAGAAACCTCCCTCATTAGCTGCCTTGTTATCTTCATCCATTATTTTGGAGGTTTCTGTTATAATCTCCTCGATTCCTTCATGTGGTTCCTGTTCATTTGTCGTTCGCTCCTCTAGTGCAGTTATCGAGAGAGTTTGGTTGTCCTTGGTAAGATCATGATAAGTTTTTTCTTTTGTAGCTGCTTTTTCTTCTTTCTAATCTGTCTCCGTTTGAGTATCCCCAGGTATTGTTTCTCATTCACGAAGATAAACTTAGTGTTTCTGTTGTGAAGTTCCTTTTGCTGAAGCTCTAATATCATGTCTCTCAGTTGGGGATTACATAGTGCCTAGTGTGCCCTTCCTAGGGTGTTCAAGCAAAGACTCGGGTTTCCATACTGAAGGTTATCATGGTCTTGATTTGCTGGTAAAGGGCCTCCTATCCTTAACCTTGTAGTTTTCTGCATGATGTGAAAAAAATAGAGGTCAAGAGACCCCAGAAAGAGACAAAGCCCTTTTATAACCCTTCTGAGCCCAGACTATACTGGTAAGTGAACAAAAGACCTTGCCTCTGTGGTGTATTGTAGATCTCCCTCGGTAAGTTTTGAGTGAGTGTTTGAATGTTTCAGTTTGATGTGGAAAAATGGTAAAATGTAGTTGGAGACCAGAGATTTCTTGACGAGCATGTGATTAACGGGATAAAAAAGGAAAGAGGAAAGGGAAGGGAACAAGGCAGATCTCTAAACCGCTGATTACGCACCGTCTTTGCCCTTTATATCTTTGGTCGGCCCCGCAATGTGTAACCCTGGTCGTGATCTTGGGTCGTCCGTCTCTGTGGGCCCTAGATGCTGGTCACTGGGCTCCTGGTCGCTGGTCACTGGGCCCTACACGTTGGTCGCCTGGATTCTCTAACCTCTAGATACTCTAAAGCGAAAGCCTGGTCGCCTGGATTCTCGCCTGGTCGCCTGATTCTCTTGCGTGGATTCTGGCTTGGTCATAGATTTCAGATATTGCATCCGAACATTTGGCTTCACAGTGTAGCATGTCCTGATTTCAGATATTCCAGAATGAGCTATAGAGTAGCTTGCAAATTAATATGGGATCCTAGTATTGGTTTGCAGATTCATGATTGCTTGAGGACAAGCAATCTCAAGGAGGAAGGACTGTAATGTCCCTTTTTTGGGACATTAGAAGTTTTAATGCCAACTTCAAAAAATATTAAAATTGACTTTATGGGAGCTTAATGCGAATTGATAAAAGTCACTTTAATATTAAAAGAGGTTTGGAAAGGGACAAAAGAGAAAGAAGACGAAAAGACAGAAAGGGGTAAACAAAGGGTCATAGGGGCTGCTCCTTAAAAGAACAAAGTGAAGCTCATTTGGATATGCGTGGATTATGTTTTGATTTTTGATTTCTCTTGGGGAATTTGGAAGCTTTAGCTTTTAGCCAATTTGAGGACGGAAACCCTCGAGCTTGGAGGCAGTGGATAGAAACCCATTGTTTGCTGGAGATATCACACGGGTATCTCACTTGTGCTTAAAATCTTTACTTCTTATTATCCAATCCAACTGTAGTTTCTGTGTTTACGATTGGATCTTATTATTGTTCTGCTGAAGGATTGAAATGCAATATTATTTTCAGAATTTGTATTTCAGCTGGGTATTTGTATTTTGTGAACAAATTGGATTTCAATTACATGCAGAATATTGTTTGAAATTTCTGTGTTAAAAATCAGGGTAAAATATCCTAGGGATATTACACATTGGCCATTATTTCTTTAAATTCGAGTGCATGGAAATGGCACTACAGTTTGGTGACTTTTGGAGAAGTGTGCTTGTACATGATGAATCTAGAAGAAAAAACATTTACTGCATTGGCAATCGAGTCAATTATATGTGACATGATGAACCTCAAAGGGGACATAACAGTGAAACCAACCAATCATGGTATTGCTTGTGAACCTGCAATCAATTGCTCATGTACTGAAATCAAATTGATGCAAACTGCCATGAACTTTTAGAACTGAAACTCAGCAACAACCATCAACACACTCAAACTTCCCATAACTGACGAAACACAGGCCATTATAACAAACATTCTGACACTTACTACAACTGCACTTGCTTTCAACTAGAATAGTGCTTATTGAAAACAACTGAAAACTGGAAACTAATGCAGATACTGCAATTAATTCCTTAACCATCAAAATTTAACTATCATATGCAAGCAAAATTACAGGATTGTATCTGTTCAGTACAGTTGCGAAATAGCTTCGCCACTTATGATCATGTCAATGCAATTACTTTTGAAATGATGATAGATGAAGATTTTTTTTTATAAGGAAATATTGGAGGAGCTTATACCTCTTCACTCTCTATGTTTTGACATTTCCTCTCTCAACTTATTTTTCCATTTTCTTTGATATGCACATTGATCTTCATTTGGTGAGGGCTGAAGGGAGAAATCAAGCATTGGAGCATATGCTCTTGCTTGCGTTTGGAGATCTCTAACAGTTTAAAACCACTTGTTTCATCATTTGCATGCTGTGATCCAAATGTACTAAAATTTTGCTTAAGGCAACATAGCTACCCATGAGAGTCTTGAATTTGATTGGGATCCCTTCTTTAACAAAGAATGCTGTATGATTATTGCTCACATGCAGGTCTTCATTGCTGCAAATGACCTCTCAAATGTTATGACAAGCGGGTTTTGAGTGCATTTGATGATCTTTAAGAATAAAATAATACTCATCTCCTAGGATGGTGAATAGATCCATTTTTTTCCTTCAAAATCTGAACATACTTCATTGATGTTTCCTTATAGCAATTTGAAAAAGGTTTTTGAAAAAAAGGCCACGGACATGCTCTATGATGCAATTTTCTTCATCAAGAAGATGATACTTTTGTTGAATAACCAAGAATTAATCTTAGGTGTGCTCTTCATTAGGCTCAGCTTTTTTATGCTATCTTATACAAAATGCAGAAGCTCATCAAACAAATCAATGCATTCACTTTTTGTATCCTCCTCAATACTTTTCCAAAACCTTCTTCCTCTGAATGGGATATGAATTCCATCATTATTTGAGCACTTTTTAACTTCTAGAACATGTGCAAAGTAATCGTCATCAGAATATTCTTCATCCTCTTCATTTAATTTCATTCCCAAATGATACTGTACATGCTTTCTTTGCAATTGAAGATCTTTCCATGCAACCTTGCATTCTACTCTCATTCATCTCATAAAAATGCATGGGCACACCCCTCATTACCAAAAATCAAGAGGGTTGATTGTTGTGCATGCTTCTAAGTTTTTCACATGTGCATGATGCCCATGATTAGCTGAAAATATTGGATAAACAATGGCATCTTCTTTTGTTTTCTAATCTTTTGAAGCCCTTTGATATCTAATTGACAAAAACTGGTCTGGTACTTCTATCTGCTGAAAATTTGGCTTTGAATCCATATGAGTTTGAGAAGCGCAACTTTCAGAACAATAGAGCATTTTCTATGAATGAGGAAGGGGCTTTCCTATAGGCTGATTGCATGCATATTGCTATTCTTGAGAGCTTTTTAGGCATGCAATTTGGTTCAGTTTGGTACATGTATCGGCCTCGTAGCTGATTGAGCTCATGAGAAATCTTTTCTACAAGAATTTTTATTTTAATTGTTAATTACCTTTTTATGATTTATAAATTCAGCAAGGGATGGATGTAGAGTTGCACATTTGCATTATATCGAATGGGACAGCTTGGGAAGGGATTTCTCACAAGAAATCAATGATATTACTGGTAAAGGAGGCAATTTACTGTCTTCTGTAAGGCTTATTTAGGCTCTAAAGGGGGTATTCTGACAATAAATCAAATGATTTTATTGACAAAGGAGGCAGTTTACTAGCTCCTATAAGGCTTATTTCAGATATAACAACTAGATCATGTGATTGTGGCAAACTATTACCTCCTAGAATTTGTATCATGATAGTAAGTTTAGAATTTAAAGCACTGTCCAAGGGGTTGAGCTTAATTGGTTAAAGCATAGATTTCACTTTGTGGAAACCAAAGTTCAAATCCCAAAGGGACCACATAATTTGGAATTCTAAGATGTGACTGTCTTCCATAGTTGGCTTCTAGTGTGGAGTTCGTTTAAAGATAAGTGGATTTCTGATTTGTGACTCTTAGTCTTCCATAGGGGTTTCTGTTGTGGTTGCTTAAAAGGAGCTGGTATTAGTCTCATTTTTGTGCTTGCAAGAGCTTGTATTGGTCTTATCTTGATGCTTGTATGAGCAGGATATTTATAAATGATTAGCAATATAAAAAAATCTAAAGCAATCAACAAAATATAGAAATGCAAGGTAAGGCAGGTTATGCCTTGTCAGCTGTGCATTGAAGTCAAGCTTGCATGTTGCAGGATGCCTCTTGATTGTGAAAATATTTTGAAGAAGAGAGTTTGTATTTGTACACAAGTTTGCAACATCATGACTATGAACTGATGGAGAAATAGAGCCATCTTTGTAAAATTGAGGCAATACTCTCAAGGCTACTTTAGGAATCTGACATCCTTGTTGCAATAGACCACTTGAATACAATGCTGGAAATGGTAGATTCTTTTTCTAAATATTTAGATGCACATGAATATTGTGAGTTGCCACAACCTGCAAGGATGGAAATTCTGGATCTTTTGACTAATGAAGTCACCAATAGAGTCACCAAGTGAAAGATGCATGTTCCCATGAGCTGATATTTTTGTGATTTGCCACGAAAACGGCAAATTTTAGAGCACTGATCAAATGAGATGTAGACTGAAGTTTCTGACTTGTGTCCCATCAAGCGTAGCAAAACTGATGGTGTTCAAATTTACCCCCACATGTAATCTTGCATCAACATGGGAAATCTTGCAAATATGGGATGCAGCTTTCAAGATAAGCTCCAGTATTTTAGAAGCTATCTCTTTGTAGGATCTTCAAGAAGTTTACTTCAGATTTTCTGGAAAAATAAGAAGAAAATTGAAAAAGAAAACTACCTTTAGGCGAAATGCCAATTGAAAACCCCCTATTTGTAGATGACCAGTTTGCTTAGAATCTCTAATTGTGAAATAGAACAAAATCAAATACCATTATGAAAGGTGAAGATCGCACTTTCATTAATTTGCAGTTAATTGATCTCAGATTCAAAAATTAAGGTTGCATATGCAAGATAAAAGAGTGGAGATAAATTTATCAAAACAAAACATTTTATTTCATCCCTAAGGTAAGTTCACAAACAAATGTGAGAGGCCAATTGCACAATTGTTATTAATGAGCTCAAATGGTTACAAAACATTTTGCCTCAGAGGCCCGAATGCCAAAATTGTAGAGCTTTGTTTGTGAAAACGTTTCTCTTTTTTTGTTTGAATGAACAATTACATAAATATCCGTGTAACATGGGCCCCTGGGGGACCGAGGGACGAGGGGATGGCAAGACGGGTTGTTGGGACAGGGGGAAAAAGGGCTTCAATTTGGGGATACCGGGGGGGGGGTGGTGTATATACTATATAGTATACATATACTACTTGAAATGCTAGTTATGAAAAGATGTATAACAATATAAGAAGTAAAATAGCAAGACTGCAAATGCCAAATACTAAATACTTGAACATTGAACAACGAACAATGGAACATTGCATATTGAATTACTAATTAGAAATAAGAACACCAAATACAATTGTCTAAACAGTGAATGAAAGATTTCTATTATATCAAAAATATCATATAGATGATTGCAATGAGTAGCATGATATCAAAACAAGTACAAAATGTCAAAATGTAGAGAAGGGAGGCCTCTAATCACCCCTCAAGGAAAACTCCTCATCATTGGAACTTCTGGGCTCCTTGCGGTCAAATCCACCAAACAAACACCAACCAATCCTGCATTTGAAGCCACTGCATCCTCATCCTCATCAATTCGTGTTGGCTTTATATCCCATCGTGCTACTACGCTTTCCTTGTACACGTGTCTTGCGGTCAATAATATGCAAGACACTATGTACAACCACTAGCTTCTCTGCTCTCCTAGAGGTAAGTTTGTTCCTCTTAAGAGAGTGGATGAAGCTATAAGTAGACCAGTTCCTCTCTGCAGTTGAAGAACTAGAAACCTGAGATAAAAGACAAATGGCTAGTGTGGTAATCTTCGATCTCTGCACTCCATGACAGTTCCGCCACAAAATTGGGTCCTCCTGTGCCATAGTTCTTATATCCATCTTTGCTGCGTCTGAATGACCCCTAAGAGTGGCAAATTTTGTCCACTCAGTGCGAATCTCGCCAGGAGTTTGAGCATCATACATCCTATCGATGCACTTGAAGAACCCTACCTTCACCTCATCATCTTGAATTAGTGTAATTCTACCAGTCCTTGACATGTACCGCTTCGTATTCAATGCATAAGTAGCCATGTGCAAGGGAGTGTTCAGCTTGTACCATTTGCACTGAATGATTGGCCAAATGTGCTCATTGTAGAATGCTAAAGTGGGGTCGTCTTGCACAATGACCCTCATCTTGTCAAGCATAGAATCGATGCAGTGATACACCTCTCCAAGGGTAGGTGCATTCCCATCGCCATATTTGATCACCTAGAAAACCAAAATAGTGATAGAGAATGTATTTTGCATCACTCCAAAATTGATCACTCTTCACAATCTTCTTCATCCTCTTCCCCTGCTCTGTCTTGGCCATGACCCTCCGATTCCACTTATTCATCATAATTGTGAGTTGCAGTGCCTCTTGCAACTCAAGTGTTCTCTCCAAGAGAAAGCAATAGGATGCTTATTTGGTCTCAACTGGTTTCAAGAACTCCTTCGCGAAGCTCCTGAAGAGTGCATGTGAAGTGTGGTGGTTGCAGATTACATCTGCACCTCTCGTATCGTTGACCACTCTAATCCAGTCAACCTTCCCCATGCCCTTGAGTGTATTGTTTGTGGCATGCACACAACATGGAGTCCACCAAATATGTCTGTAGGCTGCCTCAGTAAGCTTCCCTGCAGCTTTGCACACATATGCTGCATATGTCACTATTTGGACCACATTTTGTGGCCAACATCCTCAATAGCCTCCTTAAGGACCTCAAACTGAAAATTAGCATCTTTGCGATGCCCTAAACTATCAATTGCTCTGAGAAAGTATGGGCCATCTAAACATGTAACCATGATGTTTATGAACGGACAATGCTTAATATCTGTCTACCCAACCATAACTATGTTGCATTTAGACTGTATCCAACATGCCTTCATCTGCTCCATCAAAACATGTAACCATGATGTTTATGAGTAGACAATGCTTAATATCTGTCTACCCAACCATAACTATGTTGCATTTAGACTGTATCCAACATGCCTTCATTTGCTCCATCAAAACATTGATCTTGGCATTGTTGTTATCCAAGATCGTGGTCCTCAATTTGTGCTCACTTGGTGCCACATATGATGGTCGACCTTGTCACCATCAAGATCATCTCCATATAATGATGCTGAGCTACATGTAATGGGGATGCCATTGGCAAAGAACTTGCCAATGGAATCATCTATCTAATCCTTCAGTTGCACATTGAACAAATGTGATATGGGGTTACTTTGCATCTTACGTTTCGCCTTGCCCTCCCTTGATGCACTCTGAGTGGATGAAGGTTATAAGGCTGACCCTGACATTGTTCTTGCTCTCTGATGCAATGTACGAGTAGAAACTGCATTTGCTGAATCATCTGAACTTGTTGCCTACTAGACAAAGTAGTAGGCATTGCAACTGCACTATATTCATGAGCACCCCAAAGCTTGTTGAACTCAATTTTGTACTTGATTTTTTTAGGTTCTTGCAAAAATTGATATGGATTCACACCTTGTCCTTTCCAAAAGAGGAAGTTTGCATTAACTCTAGTGATGCTCCCAAACTATCCCATACTACAAATGTTGCATTCCCATTTTCTTGTGCCACCACCTGATGGGTTTAGGATTGTTGTTATTGTTGCAAATTGTTTGAGAGGAGAGTTGGGATCATAAGGACCCCTAACAAACTCTGCCAAAACCGTGGAGGGGCAATCTATAAAAGCTAATCCACTAGCCATAGAACTAGTTTGGGCTTTTGGGTCAGTCCCATGGTCACTCTCCTCAGGCTCAACCTCATGCTCAGCTTCATATTCTAATTGACTTGCACCTTGAGACTGAATTTCCATCTCATCTCCAATCATATCATGACTAGGAGAGCTCATTGTGACATTGCATTTCATAAAATGAAAATAGATTCAATAACCAACTAGTTTCAGTCTACTTTAAAATTTAAAAACAAAAAATAAAAAATTTAAAACTCTAATTTTATTTTAATTACTGATTTTAACAAATTTCAAAGTCGACAAAATTTAAAATTTATGAATCTTGAGGGCAAAATGAAGAATCATCAAATTCTTCATTTTGCCCTCAAGATTTATCATAAATTCTGATTTAGAACATGAAACAGCAGAAATGAAAAAAGAAATCTTTAAAACATTTAACATTTGAACAACAAAAATAAAAAACAATGAACATTCAACATTTTAAAACAATTTGAAACTTAGAAATAAAAATCAGAAAATAAAACAAAAAAAGTTGAAAGACCCTACCTTGTGCTTGATGAATCTCTTTAAGGAAGGTGTATAATTTCACTCCTCTTCTTCTTCTTGCTCCTCTTTCACTTGCCCTCACTCCTTTCACTCCTTTCACTCCTCCAATCACAACTTCCTCTCCTTTTCTCTCTTCTGTATCTGCTGTAGGAAACAATGAGAAATGCGATTGTGAGAAAAATGAAGCTTGGAGGGGTTTATGTAGGCTTGGAGTGGCCAAGATGGGACCCATGTCGATTTAGGGTTCGAAATTTTTACATATGACATTTTTAAGTGGTCGCCAATGAGGGATGTGCAGAAGTCACCGGGATGATCGAAGGACGCTTGGGCATCCCCCAACTGTCCCATGGACTTCTGTGCATCCATGCGTCCATACGGTTGATGGGTGGTGCAAAGGAGGTGGTGCGGTGATGCCCCGACCCCGTCCCCTTGCCCCCGGGACGCCCTTGTACTAGAAACTTAGGGGTTTGGGGGGAGGGGACGCGTCCCTGTGTTTCACTAATAAATACAGAAGAAAATAAAGTATTTTTAAGAGAGAGCACTTGTACAAAAGAAATCCTTTTCCATGCAAAAATCATTTTTTTTGCTTCATGGTGAGCACCTTTGTATTTGACTATAGTCTTTACCTTTTTACCGCCTTTCGTGAGTTTTCTATTCTACCTTCTTGTAACTTTTCCTGATATATTCTAGGCATGTAAAGATATAAAGTTTTTGCTTTATCTTTATCTATATGATATTTTATGAATTTATTTATCCTTTTTTTCCTTGCCAGCCTTATTTTTTTGAAGGATCATGAGAATTAGCTTGCTTGATTTTATTGGGGGCCCACCTTATCTCACAACTTCTCTTACTCCTAAAATGTTTTAAATGGAAAAAATTTAAAATGGTTTTAAATAAAACCAACCAAATTTAACGTGAGCTCAAAGAAAAACTCAGACATTCCTTTTTGGGTTCACTTGCCAACTTGGATTAGAGTAATTGAGTGGCCAGTGGTGTACTGTTAAAGACAAGTACTTCTAATAAAATGTAAATGATGTGCCATGTTGATTTGATGATAAAGTGTTATGGATATGTGGTTGCTCTTTGTTCATATTTTGTTCTTCTGACGATATTAATATCTCTCACTAGTCATTAATTTGAGCTCTCTGATATAATGGTTGCTGTTTGAAAACATTGAGCATGAAAGATATGAACCTCTACATTGGATTTGAAAGCTGACAGCCTCCCATTGAATAGCTATGCTGGATTTTTTACAGACTATATCATTTTTAATGATTGTGCATGTTTTCCTTGGCTGCGCATTGATTTTGGTATTTTTTGGCCACATTTCTACTGCTCTTCACTCTTCTTTCTCATTTTTTACTGTGCCATGTTGCATCCCTTGCAATGACTGTGTTGATTTGGATATCGAATTGGTGAGGAGCTTCTTCACTCAAGAGCCTTCTTGCTCTGCCAAGGCTACTCTTAGCCTTCTCAAGGTTTTTCTCTCAAAACCCTATCCTAGAGGACTTCTCTCCAATCCCCTTACACCAAGAAACTCCCCATCAATTTAGTTTTCCAACTACTATTCCCCATTCACCCTATTAGGCCTTCTTTTTACCTAGGGTGCCAAGACTCCACCAAGTGTACTCAACAAGCCTAAATCAAGCTTGAACTATCCCTTTGAGGTTCTTGATGCATTTCATGTCATTCTGCATCATTCTTTCAAGTTTCACTCACTCACAACTTCCAGATTGCCGAGTGTGCCCTTGTAGCCCAAAGAGCCCTATTAGCCCTCCTAAGTCAAGGAATGAGCTATAACTCTCAAAACACTTAACAAGGCCACCTGGTGTCTCCTGGTCTTTGATTTCCTAATGACCTAGGCTTAAAGATTCTCCAGGTTCTTGGTCTCTATGATGGCCGCACAGTATAGCTTCAGGAAACTCTCATTTTAAGAGTTTGCAAAGGCAATGACAACGTATCCTTCTCCAATGGTTTCAAACTCCACTTCCAACCTCCTCCCTTGAGTTATGAACCCTTAACAACGTATTCTTTCATTGCCTAAACCCGATTGGCATGCACCAATCCTCTGTTCACAACAAAACTCCATTACAAGCCTTCATCGCACCTTGCCAAGCCTTTCTTGCTTGCCTAGGGCTCGCTTGTAAAAACAGCTACTTGTCTGGCACAAACCCCAAATGCATTATTTACATTATATACAAAGGCTATTGCTTGATTTCCAAGAGCCATGGTGCTTTGACTGTGGAAGTTCAAGCTATAGCCATTATCGTGCTGGTAACTCAAAACTGGACAGCAGGAATGCACAATCAAAACAATTTACTAAACCCTATAAGAGAATGCCTTGAAACAAAACAAACATACATAGTTTCAATACATGATCCAAAGTCTCTATTCCATCAAAAACAGTAACCTATTCAATCCAAAGATTTCATTCAATGCTCTCGAAACCACGTTCCTGAGCACAAATTGTTCTACTACAGGCACTATCCGTCCAATCCAGTGTCCAACCCCATGAAATGAGTTGGAGGAGGTTTAAATAGACTCCCCTGCCCATTCGTGGCCTTTGGTCCGAGCCATAACCACCCATTCGGTTCGTTCCTTCCAACTGTGCAAAATTTGCTGAGCAACTGTTTAAAAGTTGCAAAGTTGTCAATGCAACTTTTTGACAACTTTTACAATTTGTAAGTTGAGTCTTCACACTTGGTCAGTATGATTCCAAACCTCCTAAAATGACCTTAGAACTCCTAAGGACCCTTCTTGGACACATCTTGCCCTCCTTTAAGGCATGTTACACAGGTTGCCTCATTGGGCAACTTTCTAAGCAATTTTGCCTATAGGATCTAATTGACAGCTTTTACTCATACTTCAAAATCTACCTATTCAAACCTCCTAAACTTACTTTGGGACTTCATTTCTAGTCCTTATCCTCCCAATGGTTGGTTAGACCATTTACAAACCAAAAATGCATTAGGGCTTCACCTTTACCCCTAGGTGCTCCTGCACCATTCTCCCTGGTCAGGAAAAGTCTAAGGTACTGTTGGAGAGAGGAATTCTGTGCTGATGCCATGCTTCTTGAAATCACTCTCAGCAATCCAAGTGGCCTCAGCTTCAGGTGTATCCAACCATTTCACTAGATGTTCCTTGTAAACCTTATTTCGTGTACTCTTCTTTACTCTAGAATCCAAAATCCTCTCCACCTGTGGTTGCTGCTGTTCAGGCACTTGCAGGTCTGAGATATCCTTGTTTAGCTCTTCCTGATACTCTACTTCATCCACTGGAGGACCCTTATAAGATATAAGGTCTCTGACATTAAAAATGGGAGAGATAGCCATATCCTTGGGTAAATCGACCTTGTAAGCATTGGGTCCATACTTCTCAAGCACCTTGCATGGTCCAATCCTCTTCATCTGCAACTTACTAGGGATTCCCTTGAGTAACCCGGCCTTGTTCAAATAGACCATTACTAGGTCTCCCACTTGAAACTGCAACTCTCCTCTTCCCTCATCCTTCTTCTCCTTCAATTTCTGATTTGCGTCCATCAAAGTATGCTTAACCTGGTCATGCACTTCCTTCATGGACTGAACAAAGTCATCAGCATGCCCACTGATGTTGTCATGTGAAGGTAGGTCCCTGAGTTCCATGATGCCCCTTGGATGTGTGCCATACACTATTTGGAAATGTGAAGAGCCTAAGTTGACTCTTAATTTGACAACTGAATTCCTCAATGATTTGTTGAAACTCTCCTTGTTTTTATATTAACTTTTCAGAATATATGAGAATTAATGAAATCCTTCCACACTTAATTAATTTTGCAATTATAATTAAACTATCATCAACGTGCCAAGTAATGACATTGGACAATTTAAGATTAACCAAATGCTATGGCATTGTTTTTAACAATTTTATGCACCTGTTATTGTTACAGCAGCAGAAAGAATGATCACAACATATATACTTGCGGCAGATTGTAGATAACATGCAGCCGCAGCAAACAATACACCCAGCTCTCAGTCCCGTTCCCTGTTGATGTACACAACTGGCATCCGCAGCACCTCAATTTCTAACGTCACCTCAACAGCAATATCTGATCAAACACAGCAGACTCCCACGTGCACAGTCTGCAAATACGAATGTATGCAAGCCCAAAATTGTACGGCCAGAAATAACATACAGCCCAGAATGCCGTACGGCTCAATACAACAGTCCCGCAATTGTCAATTCAGCTTGTCGGTCAAGCACAATTCGTTGGCAGCTAATCCAACTCAAAGAGCCAATTCTCTAAGAATTCTTGTTCTCCAGAAAATACTTTCAAACCCTCATTTCCAGAATCTGTACTTCTCTTCATTTCATGAAATAATAATCATAGCATTCAAATAAAATTTTCAGAACTTCATTACATTGTATGAACAGATACAATTTCTTCAGCAAATTCAATAATCTTCTACAAACCGGTATACAACAGCACCAATTTGTAATTCCTCAAATAAAACCAGAATATAATTCTCAGAATTCTAGTATTAAATCGCAATAGAGTTCATAATTCATAGATCAAACCCCAGCAAGAGACAAATTCAGATTCCTTGAGAACAAATAATTAATTTGCCTGTAGAATAAATTTCACATAAACCCAGTATACATTAGCACTGGATTTAATTTAGAATCAGCAGCTGCAAAATTCACCACCAATCTGTGATGGCTCAAATTGCCAGAAGAGGAATCAGTCCTCAAAACCCTAGCCGGTTTCTCACAGCCAAGAGACTTTATAAATTTTATCAAATCAACAATGAATAGTGAAAGTGCTTTTTCGGGTAGAATATATAGCTTTTTTGGAAAAAGCACAATTTCACTTTTTTCATTAAAAAGGCTTTTAAATGACCTCTTTACTTTATAACATTAAAGTTATAAAGTATTAAAGTTATTAAATTAAAATAATTTAATTTAATAACAATAACTTTAAAAACCAAAAGCCTCTGAATCCCGCCAACTGAAACAAACTTATTTCCGGCACCAGAGCCTTAGACGCAAACTGCCCTGCCGGAAATAATCCACTGCCAAAAATAGCCAACTGCTAAAAATAGACTTACTAAAAATAGTAAGTCTCACAAACTGGAGATTATCTGAAACCCAATCCTGAGATATTTGACATTCCGAGCAGACACCTTGCTAATCCTGGCCATACCCAAAATACCACTTACTAAAAATAGTAAGTTGATCAAAATAATCCGAATGAAGAGCATACCTGATAATCTGAACCTCCAGAATGGAATCCCAACACTGGCTCCACCATTTGACCCCATCTGATTGCCTGATTAGCCTGTGAGGGTCGCCAAACCAAGCTAATCCCAAGAGTCTAAAAACGGGGACATTACACGAAAGGACTTAATCTGGTTGTCTTATTCTTACTGTCAATGTAGGCAAATTCAGCTTGGGGAATAACTTGGTCCCAACTTTGCCCATACTCCTTGGTAAGACACCTTAAGAGGTTGCCTAGGACCCTGTTGATAACCTCAGTCTGCCCATCTGTTTGGGGATGGTAGGCAGAGCTATGTGCTAGGTTTGTTCCAAGCCTCTTCTAGAGGGTTTTCCAAAAGTGCCCCCATAAACATGACATCTCTGTCAGCCACTGTGCTTCTTGGCAAGCCATGTATCCTAACAACTTCCTTGAAGAAAAGATTGGCAATATTGCTTGCATCATGTGTTGTTTTGCATGGGATGAAATGGTTCATCTTACTGAACCTATCCACCACCACAAACACACTATCTAACCCTGTTCTAGTTCTTGGCAATCCCACTATAAAATCCATGTCGATGCATTCCCAAGGCCTATTGGGAATGGGTAGAGGTTGATAGAGTCTTGCATTTGATGAAGTGCCCTTTGCCTTCTGACATATGCCACACTGCTCCACATATCTCTGGACATCCCTTTGCATTTTAGGCCAATAATAGAACCTCTCCACAAGGTCCAAAGTCTTGTTGAGACCAAAATGCCCACTCATGCTTCCATTGTGTTTCTCTTGTATGAGATTTTCTCTCATAGATCCCTTTGGGATACACAACTGTTGACCGTTGAACAATAATCCATTCTGCAAGGTGTATTCAGCAAAATCACTGTGAAAATGATTAGCAAAATCAGTACATACCTTATAGGCCTTTGAAAAATCAGTATCTTCCTCATATAGATCTTTGAATCCATCCAATCCTATGCTCTGCAGCTTGATCTCTTGTACTGTCAGCAACCTTCTACTCAAAGCATCTGCTACCTTGTTGTTTGTCCCCTTCTTATGCTTGATTGTGAAAGTGTAGGACTGCAAGAACTCCATCCATTTGATGTGTCTCAGACATAGTTTCTCCTGTGAGTTGATAAAACTGAGTGCTTGGTTATCTGTGAAGACCACAAACTCCTTAGGTAGTAAGTAGTGCCTCCATTTCTTGAGGGCTTGGACAAGTGCATAGAGCTCCAAGTCATATTACGGGAGTGGAGATCTTAGGTTTTAATGGAGAAATGTGAAGCTTCTTGTATAGAAGAGATATTATAAGATTCCGGCAATGAAAAATAACCATTTAATTGTTTTTGTGAGCTTAGAATTTGTGTGCTGATTTAATTTGAATTTTTGGTTTATAAGTAAAAAGTAACCGATGTTCAAATTAAGAAGAATGTGTTTTGGCTCATTATGTGTTATGTTTACACAGTTTATTTCCTCTCTTCCCACCATTCAGCTATTTAAAATTGTGTCATGTGTACGTTTCTTTATGTTTTTAACAGACCATTTGAAATTTGATCTGAATCATCATGGAAATTGTGCCAGATTTTACACAATTTCCATGGTTCAAATAGCTGGTTAGAGTAAAATGTGAAAACATAATATATAGTTATAGAAAAGCCTTACCTATTATTCTGGAATGCAAACAGGTTATTGGATATTAAACATATAAGTTATTGAAATTAGGGAAGTGCTTCAAAATGAAGAAATTGGCAGTACCGACAAATTACTTCCAAGTTAAGTACTGTAGCAGAAATCATAGTGTAAACTCTATACAATGCTTAAAGGTGATTTTTTATTCCACTAATTTCCTCAAATTCAGGGATCGCCTATTTTGAGAGGCAGTTTTTGTTCACATTCATCTTTTTGTTTAAAGCATCTACCTTTTGCATGATACAAATCCATAGGAAAGTGAGGTTCTTTATCAGGTCACACCCTAAGCGCATCGTAAATTTATGAGACTCCCTTTGTCGGACCAAGGATGTTTTTATAGAAGTTTGAACTTTGTACTCCTTATGTTTTGACCAAATGAGTAAGCTCTAAGTTGGGTTTTATCAATCATTCTTCCATACTTACATAGAAGCATGTATTTTGCAAATCATTGTTGCTGCTTAAGTGCTTAATGTTGAGTGGACTATTAATCCCACCTATTTCTTCATTCTGAATTGTTGGCCCCCCCGCCTCCCTCACACACACACACACACACACATCTATGTATACATGAAGCGTGATATCTGTTCCATTGCTTAGCTTTATTTTTTGATATTGCCCATTTATTCATGATGATGTATTGGCCTCTTGTTTATAAGAATGTATTTTGATGATGATGTGTGTATATTTATTATAGTTCATTTGTATTTATTGAAATCTATCAGTGTTTATTGCAATCTATCTGTATTTGTCGATTTGTGCAAGACAAGCACCAATAAATGCTATCTTTGAGCTGGTTTTAGGATGCATATCTGTTGTTTTTCCAATTTTAGCCATCTTAATAAGCATATTAGTAAGTTTTATTCTGGCTATCATATATAGTATTACAATAGCTGCATTGAGAAATGCTCGATACTATTTCATCTGGATTAGCTATTGATTCATATGGATCCCTCAGTGATAATGCTGGAGGAACTGTTGAGATCACTGGTTTGAGTCACAGGATTTGTGAAAGGACTTATGCTTTTGACGAAGCTAGCGATACCACTGCTACCATTGGCAAGGTAAAATATGTTTTTTGAAAACTTTCCTTTAGCGAATGCATAGTTTTGTGATGTTGTATACTGTATGATGTGAAATTTGATTCATTTTACAGGGCTTTGCAACTGGATCCTTGGTGTCACCTGCTTTGTTTGGAGCCTTTGTTTGAAATGCAACAAATTAATTAATTGCTTCCCACAGTAAAATATGAGATAACTGCCTTTGTTGTTGATATCATCTACTAATAACCTCGTATTGGCGTTTGCCTATTGGCACACTGAATTCACTCTTTAACAGTGCAGGTTCTATTCTTAACTCTAACATATTACTTATCTTTGATGAGGACTCCCACTAGTGGAAGATTTCCATTCTACTTTTTGAAAAAAGGTGTGGTTTATCACAGGTATTTTCAACACAACTCTTGCAGTCTCTAACATGGCAGTGTATTGGAGGAGGATGTGCACCACTTTATGCAGGAGCAGAAATAATTATTTTTCAAAGTTGCTTGTGTGCTCCCCATCAATTCCTCACAGATTTATTCACAATCATGTGTATCCAATTCATTTTTCAACACCAAGCTTGACAAGTTCAGAGGATTTCAGCACCAAAACCCAAGCAAATAATGTGGAAGGCCCTGTTGCAAAGGATTGCAGGTGCCAAATTCAATTTTTTCGTTTTCATATATTGTTGCTATATTAGTTCTGTTAGATTTCATTGTATAATCATTTTTGTAAAGAGGTTTTGGTGGCTTTACTGTGACTGAGCTGCACATATGATTTGGTAATGTTGAATTGATGGTTTACAGCATAATTGAAAAATATTACAACCAAAGAGCACACAAAACCTCCAAGGAAAAATTAAGAGATTTAAGCATGATAATTTCTCCTACCAACTTATAGAACGGAAACCCATGACTTGTCTAGATATAAAGGACAAATATTTAAGGAAAAATAACTGCAAAGTGGAAGGAGAAACATTGCAGAAAATTAAGTTAATACTATTTCCAGAATAATGTCAATGTAATGTTATAATAAAATTCATGATTTTGATTTAAGTTATATTTACAAATGTAAATGCAATTATCATTTAGAATTAGAAACGTTGGTTTAAGGTGAAAATAGGAAATGTGCTAGAAAGTAATATTACAAATGGTATCAAAGCACAACAGTCTTGCCAGCCCGTGGGTCTAAATCTAGTTAATGCAGTGGGGTCAAAGGGCTCAAAGGGCTTTTGAGAGAAAAAAAATAGAGGCAGCACTACAAGAGGAAAACAAGATAATTAGTGGTAAGACCAAGATGGTTGATCAGGACGAGGGGAAGATGTTTATGGAATAGATGGCTGAAAGACCTGAACAAATGATGAAACAAGATGAGAAAACTAATGAATTACTTATTCGAATGATGTGAAACATGAATAACTTTAACAGACACATGCAAAACAATGGGATAGAATATAGTGACACTAATTTAAATGGAGTAACTATAAATAACAATAGAAGTGGATCATCATCACCTCCTACTTTACCCACATTTTTGCCTAGAACAGAACCACTCCAAGAAGAGTAAAAAAAAATAAAAATTGAGGCTTGCGTAGATGCATATTCAAGGATTGATCACGATGGTAGACGTGATATTCCTTTCATATGATATTGCAATGTTAAGAATGGATCTAGGGGAAGACAATCCATGGTGCAAGGCAAAAAAGATCTACAACAAAGATTAAACTAGATGTCACTTTCCACATTTGACGGTTTAGGAAGAGTTATAGGGAGAGCTTGGGTCCAAAAACTGGACACATATCTCTCAATCCTATGATAGAAGAGGAAGTCGTCAAGTTTTCTTTTCTTCATTTGGATGGGATTGCACATGAATAGTGACATCATGGAATTGTCACACAAGGACATCAACATATTACAACATGTGCTGAATTTACACAGACTTATAGATAGATTTGATCAATGTGTCTGGAGAGGCATTTTAAAGAATCAACACATTTGAGGTAGTAGGGATCAATAGAGGATTATGTGGCAAAATTTTAGAGAATTTCAGTCATGGTTACAAATGTTGCCGAGGAAAGATTCATTGGCTTGTTCATTAAGGGTTTGATGGAGTCACTCTAGGGCCTAGTGAGGGCTCTTGACAGTACATCTCTACAAGATGCAATTCAAAAAGCATTGAGGTTGGAAGATTCAATAACCAAGAACAATTTCCTATTGGCATTATGCTTAGTTGTCATCATTGGCAAACATAAAACACACCGGTCTTTAAGTTAGAGCAACAGTGGTGAACTGGTAGTTGTCCCAGTCGACAACCATCAAACTTGCTAGGTAACTAGTGTACCTACAACGGTCACAATAATACCGGTCTTGTCCAACCGGTCCAATAGAATACCATAGGAGGCAGATGACTCAACTGGTAGCACACTGTTTTTCCTTCAAAGTAGCAAATCTATCGATCCGTGCATTTACAATCCGATCCGGTTTTTGCGGAGCATTTTCGGGATGAATTGAAGTTCTGTATGCGAGCGTTTTGGCTTGATCAAGAGTTCTGTAGGCAAGAATTTCGGACTGCTTTCCAGAACAATGACGTTTTGGAAGTGTTATAGCTTGGTGCCACAGTTCGGTGTGGTAATGTGAAGATCATTATATTAATGGGTCATCGTGCATTAGAAGAGTTGTTGTTGAAATCAAGTGCGTAGAGAGAGAGCAGAGCAGAAGAGCCGAGTCTTCTGAGAAGGGTTACAGTCACCATGAGTGAAAGACAAAGATTGAACAACCAAATAGAGCGAGAAAAAAATAGGTATGATCTGATGGACAGATTGAGTGTCTAAAGAAGATCATTTCTTTTATTGTGTGAAGCTTATACAAATCCCTTTATCAGGGTGAACCCTAACAGGTTCCATTGTATAAATCCCTTCACCGGGTGACATCTTGATTGATGTTCTTAAGTCCTCTGGCGAGGCAACTCCTTATAGGGTCAAGATCTTAACTGATCTTTATCAAATCCCTTGATAGGGTGGCATTCTAACAAGTGCTTTTGTAAGCCTTTAACAGGGCAACTTTATTACTGCAGTAGTGAAGATTGTGGGTTCTGTCCACCGTGGTTTTCTCCCTCTAACCGAGGGTTTCCACATATAAATCTTGTGTTAGCTTGTGTATGTGATTTCTGTTCAAGTTACTTAAGCATGCATTACATTTTTAGTTTCACATAGTAACTGTATTCAGTTTAATAGGATAAAAAGTTAAATAAGTTGAATTGACTGATTCACCCCCCCTCTCAGTCACTGGTTAGGATTAACATTTCCATCCCAATAATATACTAGCATAAGAACATGAGGACCTCTTCCAAAAAGATACCCCTCAACCAATAGCATTGCCTTCAAAACCAAACAAGGGCGAGGGAACTAAGAATGAGCTTTAGGGGAAGAAGTTGTTCTTTCTTGTAGAGAGCCATAGGAGGTAGACCATAAATACTCGAGGAAGGGAGAAATACATATATAAAGGTTCATCATTAGGTGGACTTAGAGATATAAGGACTTGAGTCTAGGTCTATGATTAATGAGACAAGGTACAAAAGCAAAGAAGAGATTCTAGGAGGCACTCTTGCTACTCTTTTTGGGGCCCTCCAGCTCCATGCTTTTAGAGTTAGGAGAGACTTGGGTACTGACAAGTTTAATGGAGTTAATGCTAGGCTTGCGGATGACCATATTATTCCTTGCAGGAGGCGAATAGAACAACCTAACTTATCCTTGGGAAGACATCAACTTTAGGATGATATCTTTGTAGTAGGCATGGGTGATACGGATATAGTTTTGGGCATTCAATGGTACATTTGCTTGGTGGATCCTATCAAGATTTTAAAAAGATGGAGCTATGTTTCCAACATAATGTGAAGGAGGTGAACTTCCAGGCATTTTATATGGAGTGCCAAGTAGGATGGAGATGAAAAGAATGAATGTACGTGTTCAGGAAACCCAAGCCACTCAATGCATGGGGATAGTCAAGGATCATCTCCTAATATTGACAACAAAGGACCTTTTGAGAAGGAAACAATATTTTAACATGAATCGATTGGAATTTGTGTAGGTGTCATAATAACTGCTATCTTTCTTCTTAGTATTTTTGCTAGCTATTTTCTCAACCTTTCTTATCCTTTTGGGATATTCATAAAGAGGTTGAAGATGCATCTTCCATCTTTAGTCCTTGAGGAGAGATTTGGGAACAATGCAAGAAGGTTTCCAGCTAAGCTTTCTTTATTTTTGAGCAACGAGAAACAAAATGACTGCACTGACAAAATATTTCAGTTGAGGGTATTATCTTCAAACAGTTTTATACCAACAAAGGGAATAGTATGGGGTGTCATGCAATAAATGGATTTCCTAGATGAACTTCATAACATTGATTTGGAAGAAATATGTGCTCATTATGCTGAAGCTTACACATACGATGATAACATCATTAAGGGAGCAAGGGGTTTATGGAAACCAAGATTAGTGAGAGTATTACTGCTAAAGAAGATAGTATAATTACTGATTTGCCCCGGATCAATGAGCATGGGTCCATGTTACGTCATCTTAGCATGAATTGGATAGAGTTTCCAGAGTGTCATTACTTGAGGATAAGCAATTTTGGGAAGGGCACACTGTCATGCCCCCACAAAATGCCACAAATTGCAGCATATTAAAATAATTGATTAGGTGATTAAAATGATAAAATAGCACTTGCAATATTGACAATTAAAATTAAATCATGATTTCCAAGGGCAGCAATGGTATGAAAGATGGTCTCTTTCACCAATACGGTGTAAAGGAGAAATCATTTCATTCAGAAAAAGACATCACTGGGAAGAAATTATTATGTGACTTTGCAAGTGGCAACAACACCATTGCTTCTTACGAAAGGGCAAATAATGAGCACATGCAGTGCTGATATATAGATCAACACAAAATCTATTGGTGACTAGCACAACATTGTCATTACCTCATGTTATGGGCAACTATGTTGACCAAATGCTAAAGGATATGACATTGTAGCACAGATCTGCATCTTGGGTCCAATGTGCTCTAGAAAACATAAAAATGGGACATTTGGATGCACATCTAAGGTAATCATCGAGAAGCATCTTTGATACCAAGAGACTTCACATTTGACCATCTTGTTGGTCAAGAGTCAGTTTGCAAAACTACATTGGATGGAACATGAATGGTTCTTTAAAGAGGGTTGTCTTGTAACTGATTTGAAGGCTCTTTAATTGATAATCTAGTGGATTTTGAGTGGGTTTGTAATGCCCTGCTGAGGAACCCTTAGAATGAAAGACAAAACATATGCTAATAGGGACATAATAACTTTTTTTTTGACCAATTGCGCATAAAGATACATTAGAAAGCATCATTACACATGCCATGACTATGAACATTAGAGCAATAAGCGGTAGACCAATGAACACTTCCAAGGGTTCCACAACATCTATCTCTAGGTTCATTTAAAGCACCAAACTAATTGTTCCTATGATAGCAATCACACATCCTTCTTTGAACCATCAAGCACAAAATGAAGAACCATTCATTAAAAGTAATCAACCTAGCCCTCTAAAAAATCTTGGCCAAGAATCCCAACCCTCAACCAAATGAAGCATAGGTGCTAAAGGATAGTCCTAGGCGTTGAAAGGCGCTGGCGTAGACACCAATACACAGAGATGTGCACTGTTTTGTTACAATGCATGTGCTAATGCAAGAGGCGCATACACTATTTCACAGGTGAAGGCACCAAAACCCTAAATTGTCTGGCTTTGAACTGAAAAAGTCTCAGTCTAGAGAGGCACTGGTGTTAATTTCCAGGCGGAGGTGCTAAATTGCGCATACACCAAAGTATAGGCACATGCGCTAATCTAGAGGCTTCATCCCAAATCTAACTTAAATCATCACAAAACTTTGCCAATCTTAAAACATAGCAATATTATCATCTAATTTACTAATACACATTTGATTACATATCTTTGGGGCTTGATTCACTCAAGAGCAATGCATGAATCATGATCTCATTGTCCATCAAATACAAGAGCTACAAATACATTGCAATGAATACAAACTTATCAAATGAAATAGTATAACTACAAGATGTAGGTGTCATAGTATCTAGGACTGTTCAAAAATTGTACATCGGTCCCCAACAGTGGTGTTCATGCCACCTGCCTATGTGGTACCCTCAAGTCGACCCCACCGTGATAACAATGACACAAACTTCAATGCAATAAGGCTAATAATCATTCAAGGCACAAGTATAACTCCCAACATAGAATCCAAGAGCATAACACATGCAAGAGGATAATTAGATACTCAATCCCAAGGGTCACTACTCAAACTACATAGGGGTTGAATGGAGAGTCTAGAAGCGAGAGTGTTATTGCATAGCCTAGAGAGATGGCTCTTGTGGGACCAAGCATTCCTCTCGTGGAGACGAGGAATCTCAAATGTGCCCTTGATCAATGTCCAATGGATGGCCAGGCACACACCCTTGATCAATATACAATGCATTAGGCACCATGCCTTCGATCAATGTTCATATACAACCAGATGTCCCTCAATACATCCTTAGTCTATACAAGCACTCAAGGTACTTAGGAAGAAATCTCATTATCTTATTAGTGTGTTTACCCCTTTCATTTAATTATGTTATCACTTGTTTAAGCAACTCTCAATGGGTTACCTTGGTGGTCACTTTGTGCCCCGATCCCTTCATTTGGGAGCTACCCCTGAATTTTGACTCTAACACCCAACCTAAGCTCACGACCAAACTAAACTACAAATACACAAGGCGTAATTGCCACAATGCATGATATCTCAGTACAGAATAATCCATTTTCTTATTATGCATTTCTCGGCTATGTTCACAAGCCTATGCTCCATTGGCTTCATACCAAGAGCACAAATCCTCATTGATCTCACAAACAACACCATGTGCCATTTCACATTACCACATTTCCATATCCAAATCCCAATCACAACACAACTATCATGTATATTCATATTTATATCTAATTACTCCAGGAATTGGCTCAAAACCGGGCATAGAGGTCAATCATGCAAGAATCACCAAAAATTCAAACTCAATGAATCATAAATCCGGGAAAAGCCATTGGTTCCCATGCCTTCCTTGCCACAAACATGCAATCAAATCAACCATACACATCCAAAAAAATTCGAGTAGCATAACGGTAGGAAAACCCTTTCTCAAACATGAAATGGAAAACACTCAAATCTTTTTCAAAAATTATCAAACAAGTTTGCAACACAATTAAACTCATCAACTAAATCATTTCAAATCAATTTCTAACCATTAAATTGAAGAAATTAGAAGAAATTTGAGAAAACCTACCTCAATCAACAAAATTCTCAAAATGAAAAGAAGATGCTCAATGCTCCACCCAATGGGCTAATACCCACAAAATCCTTCCCACTCCAACTTTAAATCCAAGCAATTCCCAAAAGGAGAATACTGTGAGGTCTTCACACCATTGCCCCATTGCAATTGGGGACCCCCTCTTTTGCTTGGTAGTAGGAGTGGATGTTTTTGTTTGCTTTAGTTTAGTGGCAGTTTTGAAAGCTTCCAAATTAGAGAGATCAGTTTGAGCAACTTTTGTTTGCATAGGACTTAAGCCAGTTAAGAAGAGTGGAATTGTGAGTGAGCAATCCAACACTTAGTCAAGTCCTAGGAAGGTTGAGCTTGAAATGATGATGGGAGAGTTGATCTAAGTTTGGGATATAGTCACCAAGAGAGAAGAGAGTATGATGGACTTAGGGAACTTTGAAGATGGCTATTTTGTGTGGAACCAACATGAGAATACAAGACATGATTGCAACCATGAGACGAAGTTTGAACTTGAAAGACACGGAGTTTTGAGGTTTTGAAGAGATGATGAGAAGAAAAATCACGAACCAGGGAGTGAATTTGTCAACATGCACAAGGATCGAACATGTTTTTGGAGAAACCTTGACTTGGGACAACTTGGATAGCTGTCCATGTAGAGGTCTGAATCCGACCTCACCTTGGACAGGTTGGATTACGACCTAGCTTTGGACATGCTTGTCCAAGAACCTTCAAATTTCCACCCCCTTGCCTTGAAGAAATTTCAACTCCATTGGCGTTAGTGCATTGAAAAATGAGGGTTTTAAGGTGTAAATCAGGGTTCCTTATCAATAGGAGATCTAATATAAGTATGTTGAAGATCAACTTTTCAATGAAAACATGAAGATTAGACCTTGGAGGAAGAAGGAAATTCATGACCAAGTCTTGAAATTTGAAGTGAAACCATTACACTTTTATCATGAAGAAGTATTGCAGTTGAAACAAATAAGGAAAAAACAAAGTGAAGTCATTTTGGAGTGAATAGGAGTGAAGATTCAAAGATAGGCGACTTGGAGCCTCTCCAAGACAAGGTTGGGATGTAATGCCCCCTATTGGGACTTTGCTTAATTTATCCTAAATTTCTCAATTAGGGTTTGGATTGTAATGTCCATGATAGGATTAGTCATTTATCTCATTAGATTTAGTTATCTTTAACACTTGTAATGTGCCCTATTGGGACCTTGCTTAATTTATCCTAAATTTCTCAATTAGGGTTTGGATTTTAATGTCCATGATAGGATTAGTCATTTATCTCATTAGATTTAGTTCTCTTTAACACTCATATCCAACCTTATTACTATTTTTAACTCCATGAAGGAAAGAGTAGTCATTATCCAAGGTGCCTAGAGACCAACTACAATGGGCTCCCTCAAAGTTTACAGGTCCAAGCCCATATTCCATCTTGGGACTTTCCCTCAAGGCTTCTGGGATGCTGACCCCTAGCCTATCTTGGGACAGATAGCCATTGCTTGGATTTAGACAAGCCCCTCCTTGGAAATGTTAAAGTATTGTTCGTTCGTGTTTAATAAACGATGAGACAATCATGATATGCATATAAATATAGATATATTTATATATATATACTATATAATATAATTGAAAAGTAAGTATATATTAATATGCATGTGTGTACTTATATATATATATATATATATATATATATATATATATTATACAAAGTATGAATAAACTATTGGTTAAGATATGTTAACTAATAGTTATGTAATGAAGTGACATGACCATAAGTATATACGGTCATGTCTATTCATTACATGACTATTCAATATATACATATACCCTATTGTTATTGTAGAATCAATCAATAACGAAGGCAATTGTATTGTACAATCACAATAGTAATCTATTTCAGTCCAGCACTCATATATTCTCTATAGGATGATCCTAGTTTTTCAACATGGTATCAGAGCCTAACCTACAAGAGAATAAAATATATCGGTAATAAATTGGCAACCATATCGTTGATATTTATGCACCCTTCTTCACAACATCTATTGATTGCGAGAGAATAAGTATTCATGAATCCGCAAGTTTGTTTTAATAAAATATATCGAGATATCCCAGAGAAAAAAAAAAAGAGGAATGGAGTCAGCGTATGAAGGATACATTCAACACTAACAATATAGAAGAAACACAGGGGATGAAGATCTTAATCATCGAACAGAGGGAACATAAATACGCATCGGAATCTCCATGAGCTTGCAGGGAATAGATATTATCATATCACCCACCTGTCACGACTCTTCTCTTCTTCCGTATTTGACATCATTGTTGAGTAAGGAGAGACCATTATGGTCAGTCAAGAAAAAGACCATGAATTCGTTCTCAGTCATAACTTAGAGATCGATATAAACTATTGGGAAGTAGGATTAAGACATTTTGGGATCACAGTCTAAAGACGCGATCAAAGAGATTATATAAACATTGAAACCGCAAGTTTGCATGCTGTCACAGATTCTAAAGTATTGCGACGGCAGTCTGGAAACATTGAAATCGATTCATTGCTTAGCATAATCAGTGTTAGAAGTGTCTTATAAAAGAAATAAAGCATTCCGTAAAACATCGATAATATAATAATCAGTATTGAACATTTACAGAACTTTATCGATCTTTTAACATGGTATCATAGAAAAGCCCGATGACTGTTGATATTTGGAAATGATTGTCGATGTATATGAGCACTTGTCTGTGTATATACTGGTGCGATTGGTGCTCGGGCTGACTGATATCTATATTACTAAGTTGTGTGATTCCAAATTGTTGTGAGCCTAGTATAAAAGTGTGGACCATCCTTATAGCATATGCATTTCCAATAAAATCTCTGTTGTATACGATATCCAATCCATATCTAGTATAAGATGTGATGTGAATATAGATCGATGCCAAAGCTGCGATCCATGAGTATAATAGTCACCTGATCAAATTGATAATCCATGCTTGATGACTGCTATGTTTGGGAATTGCTCATATCATGTTGATAATTATGTGCTAATCACAGACTTCATAGGTTTGATTGAGAAATGCCGCTAACTTTGGTTATAGTCTCCAAGGTTCTGATTCTCCAACCGTTATTATAGATATGGTTTCACAGAGGTATTGAAGATATTTAAAGAATTGAGATTCGACAAAGGCATGTGCTCGACTTGGAGATCATTATTGATACAGTTTGGCATGTTATGGTGAAATTTGTCGCTTCGTAGACTGTTCGCCTCCTGTGCTACGAATTATATGATATATTGTTTGAAAGTATCCTACTAAAGACTCACAATCTGTACAGACAATTCTTCTACATGGCTCTCCCCTTCTAGTGGACTCTTGAGCAGAGGCTCTTATAAGATTTAATTTATTTCTGCTTACTGGATCAGTGGATTATATGATGAAAAACTTTGGTTTCCAATAATAGGAAGAAAATTTCTCTGAACACAAGAAAAAGGATTTTGAGAAATGATTAAAAGAGATCAATTGTAGATGAATTATATTGAATAGTCAGTTTGATTTAAATCACCATATTAAGTGACTAATCTATTAAAGACGAGTGTGTACTATCAACTAAACAGTCTCAATTTGTGGAGGATGCAATGTTTATTCCATTAGAGTATGGGTGATAAACTATTATGAGAATAATCAGTATTATGGAACAATACTATCCATACGACCCATGGAGAATAATAACCGTCAGTTAATTTATTCATTAAGAATAAGAGAAGGTGTAATAAGAATTATCAGTATTTAAGAATAGTAATTATCACATGTTTTAATCTCCAAGGGTATAAAAGACGAGTGTTAAAGTCATCTTCAACAAAGACTTAAAAATACTGGGGTTGCCACCTTAAAGATAAGTATTCCATGCTTTATTAAATATGATTTTTTTAAATTCATTAAATAATAAATCTTGTATGCTTCTATCATTTGTACTCTTGTACGAGATAGTTTAGCTTTATAAACTATTTGTAATCTATCTCTATTTTCAGGATAAAAGCATATGAAATTCAGATTCAGAGAAAGTCTGACATTTTCAAGAGGTCAAGAAGTTGATGAGCTTGAGCTTCAGAGGGAGCATGTACAATTCAGTTAACTTGTGACAATCTCAATCGTATTGATTGAGAGGGAGTTCACAATTGAAGGTAAAACAAATTTGAGATTATAGCAGTGGGAACTTGTGGATAGAATCACCGATGAGATGTAAGTGGATAGAATACTAGAGGTCTTCATTATCTTCCTTCAAGTCCAAGAGGGAGTGTTAATGTTGTGGCCTTGAAAAAGATCAAAATGCATCCTATGCTAGTCAATGTGAGTCAGCAACCTTATGTCTATTCAGATTATTCATGTATGAGACATCGATTCTCTCAGGAAGAAAGGTATGGAGTCACATCCTGCAATAACATTGAGATGAGCATATAAACAGGGTATGCCTCCATGACAGAAGAGGAAGTGAAAGGATCTGCATCAATGGACATTCGAAGATCTTGATTCAGAGGGAGTAGACCATGTTTTGTTGGTTACCTAGTGATCAAGAAACTGTAGCAGAGAATTATGATGAATTACCATGTGAGAAGGCTATGCTTTCATGTCAGTGAGAGAAGCTAGAAGATCAAATTAAGATGGCAACCCAGGATCGTGGTCATATTAATTCAGAGGAAGTATTCGTGATGTTGAGGAATAAAGTCTTAGCTGAAAAGAGATTTTCAGCCTTAGTGATCTCTCATTTTGTATCTTAAATGATTCTTGTCTTTGATAGACAAGTTTAAGGTGGAAGCCTTCCTCACTTGATAAAAGTGAACCAAAGTATCATGATTGACTACTTAAGTGTGTGTCCTGACTGTGCAGATATCATGATATTCAAGTCTATTTTCATGACGAGACTACATTAAATTGTGTGTCCCAAAGTGTCGGAAGTCATGGTAGACTTTATGGGCCCATTCATTTTGTGTTATATTATGAAAGGTGACGATCTTTCATGTGTGTTGGGTTACTATTTCAAGGTGATGATCTTGAAAATAGTTAACCAGGCTTCAAGATTGACTCTCGAAAGGGACTGTCCCGGATGTGCCGGATATCTTGTTGCTTATGTTATTACTGGATGTGTAATAACTTGTCAAGATCGACTCCCGAAAGGGTCTGTCCCGGATGTGCCGGATATCTTGACGCCTATCATGATCGACTCCCAAAAGGGTCTGTCCCGGATGTGCTGGATATCATGATATGAAAAGATTCTACAAATTCTATTAAACTCTCTCTCAAGAGGGAGTGTTAAAGTATTGTTCGTTCGTGTTTAATAAACGATGAGACAATCATGATATGCATATAAATATAGATATATTTATATATATATACTATATAATATAATTGAAAAGTAAGTATATATTAATATGCATGTGTGTACTTATATATATATATATATTATACAAAGTATGAATAAACTATTGGTTAAGATATGTTAACTAATAGTTATGTAATGAAGTGACATGACCATAAGTATATACGGTCATGTCTATTCATTACATGACTATTCAATATATACATATACCCTATTGTTATTGTAGAATCAATCAATAACGAAGGCAATTGTATTCTACAATCACAATAGTAATCTATTTCAGTCCAGCACTCATATATTCTCTATCGGATGATCCTAGTTTTTCAACAGGAAACATTATAACCTTCCCTGCTTAGACCAAATAGTAAATGGGTCTTGAGTATATATATGTCTATACAATATAACTGATATATAATTCTGATATTATCCTTATTAATAGATATATACATGATATATATTAGACCCTCTAAGGATTCCTTATCTTTACTAGGATTCAGATATATCCCTTGTAAATCAGTATTAACTCATAGATGTGTTACGACATTGTTTACTGTCATACAATGCTTACCAGCATTGCAAATGGTTTATTTATTTCCTTATCTCTTCCTTATGAAGAGTAACACATATATTTTATCATTCCCTCTTCTAATATATATATATATATATATATAATTTCCCAGTTACATATCTTTATATAAACTATTGACAATAAATAAGCTTTACTGAATTTTCCACATAAAACATACAGCAGGCCTTTGTTAGAGACCTAGTGCTGCTTACTGTCAGCGCTGTGAGCATATTTCATATAGTCATATTCTTTATGCTGATTCCCTTTTATATGTATTTGTTACTTCCCTCTATTATGTTTTGCGATGCCCTCCAATGAAGTGACATTAAGTCCTCTTATACTGTGTGATTGGCGTGATAAGTCATTTGCTAAAGACACGTCCCTTAGTGTTAAACACATTCCTTCATTATAATCGTTGCATTTATAATTTTTATATTAATTGTATCTTCTATTAAGTAAGCTATCTACCATCTTAATTATTAGTCTTTTTATTAATTGTTACCGCCTCAAGGTAATGGTATGCTTATATTTGTCAGCACCGATAATGAGCAATTTGATATTATTTTCTGTCTTATATGAAATCGATTCTAATTGTGGCCACGTAATATGGATAGATTATTGATCATCTGTCTTTGTAAATTGATATTGGTTAGCTTATAGAATTCGTCTCCCTACTAACATGGATCCCTTTTTATTATCGTTGTTCATGCTCTCTATTATTACCGCTTATGGTAATTACTGACTGGGTGGGAATGATCATTGTCACTACTCTATAACATTGCATATTACTTTGACGTTGTCATTGTTTAATTGACGGTGTCACCTAGTTTAATCATGTTCATGTGTTCGTTGATGGATCAATTTCTCTTATACTTGGTTGATTTATCTATGTATTGCCAATTGGACTAATCGCAGGTAATATTAATCCCACGTAATGGCCTGATGGCTATATTTATCACCCTTGATTGTTGTTCAAATTTTTGATCCCTTCATAGTGACATTGGTCTTTTGGTAAATCACATCCTCTTCATCATATCTTAGTTATAATTAATTATCTTTTCTTTAATATTCTCAGGGCTTGGTCTTTGTATTAATAAGTTTCTCCAAGACTTCTCATCATGAGATGTTTAATTATCTTGTAATTATTTATTTATTATCATTTATTTGTTTAGTTATTTATATTTTACTATTATTTATTATTAAATTTTATTTCAAGAACAGGACATCATAGTCCTACGCTCCCTAAAATTTCTTGTCTTTAAGTAATGTTCATTTTATACAAGTCTTTCACTGCGAGTAGTCGCACAACTATGATATCTATAAATTCATACCTTGAGTCTTACTATTATAGATTAATGGAATATAGAATCACATTCATTTGAAAATATGAAATATATGAATATATGCAGACACAAAGTATACACGAAGCATACACACTAATACATGAAGACACAAAGGATACATATTGAAGACACGAAGCATATACATTGATGCATGAAGACACGAAGCATACACAGTATACATAATACACACATTGTTAGGTTCATTCATTTATAATATGTATGATCAATTCTTTATTGATATAATTTCAAGTATATGTGTATATACATCTAGATTCATTTTCATTAGAATGGTTTTGCATTTTATCTTTTTACCTTGCAGGATGGCAGGATCTTAGCTCTGATACCATTTGTAATGTCCCCTATTGGGACCTTGCTTAATTTATCCTAAATTTCTCAATTAGGGTTTGGATTGTAATGTCCATGATAGGATTAGTCATTTATCTCATTAGGTTTAGTTATCTTTAACGCTTGTAATGTGCCCTATTGGGACCTTGCTTAATTTATCCTAAATTTCTCAATTAGGGTTTGGATTGTAATGTCCATGATTGGATTAGTCATTTATATCATTATCTTTAACACTCATATCCAACCTTATTAATATTTTTAACTCCATGAAGGAAAGAGTAGTCGTTATCCAAGGTGCCTAGAGACCAACTACAATGGACTCCCTCAAAGTTTACAGGTCCAAGCCCATATCCTATCTTGGGACTTTCCCTCAAGGCTTTTGGGATGCTGACCCCTACCCTATCTTGGGACAAATAGCCATTGCTTGGATTTAGACAAGCTTCTCCTTGGAAACATTATAACCTTCCCTGCTTAGACCAAATAGTAAATGGGTCTTGAGTATTTATATGTCTATACAATACAACTGATATATAATTCTGATATTATCCTTATTAATAGATATATACATGATATATATTAGACCCTCTAAGGATTCCTTATCATTACTAGGATTCAGTTTTATCCCTTGTAAATCAGTATTAACTCATAGATGTGTTACAACATTGTTTACTGTCATACAATGCTTACCAGCATTGCAAATGGTTTATTTATTTCCTTATCTCTTCCTTATGAAGAGTAACACATATTTTATCATTCCCTCTTCTGATATATATATATACATACATACATATATATATATATATATATATATATATATATATATATATATATATATATATATATATATATATATATATATATATATATATATATATATATACATACATACATATATATAAAAATTTTCCCAGTTACATATCTTTATATAAACTATTGACAATATATAAGCTTTACTGAATTTTTCTCATAAAACATACATCATGCCTTTGTTAGAGACCAAGTGCTGCTTACTGTTAGCGCTGTGAGCATATTTCATATACTCATATTCTTTATGCTTATTCCCTTTTATATGTATTTCTTACTTCCCTCTATTATGTTCTGCGATGCCCTCCAATGAAGTGAGATTAAGCCCTCTTATACAGTGTGATTGGCATGATAAGTCATTTGCTAAAGACGTGTCCCTTAGTGTTAAACACATCCCTTCGTTATAATCGTTGCATTTATAATTTTTATATTAATTGTATCTTCTATTAAGTAAGCTATTTACCATCTTAATTATTAGTCTTTTTATTAATTGTTACCGCCTCAAGGTAATGGTATGCTTATATTTGTCAGCACTGATAATGAGCACATTTATATTATTTTCTGTCTTATATGAAATTGATTCTAATTGTGGTCACGTAATATGGATAGATTATTGATCATCTGTCTTTGTAAATTGATATTGGCTAGCTTATAGAATCTGTCTCCCTACTAACATGGATCCCTTTTTATTATCGTTGTTCATGCTCTCTATTATTACCGCTTGTGGTAATTACTGACTGAGTGGGAATGACCATTGTTGCTACTCTATAACACTGCATATTACTTTGACGTTGTCATTGTTTTATTGACGGTGTCACCTACTTTAATCATGTTCATGTGTTCGTCGATGGACCAATTTCTCTTATACTTGGTTGATTTATCTATGTATTGCCAACTGGACTAATCGCGGGTAATATTAATCCCACGTAATGGCCTGATGGCTATATTTATCACCCTTGATTGTCGTTCAAATTTTTTATCCCTTCATAGTGATGTTGGTCTTTTGGTAAATCATATCCTCTTCATCACATCTTTGTTATAATTAATTATCTTTTCTTTAATATTCTCAGGGCTTGGTCTTTGTTTTAATAAGTTTCTCCATGACTTCTCATCACGAGATGTTTAATCATCTTGTAATTATTTATTTATTATCATTTATTTGTTTAGTTATTTATATTTTACTCTTATTTATTATTAAATTTTATTTCAAGAACAGGACATTGCACGGAATTTGACCTCACCTTGGACAGGGCTGTCCAAGGGGAGGTCAGATTCTGACCCCCTCTTGGACAAGCTTGTCGAATCAACCCCAAAATTCCACCCTCAAAGGGAGGCCTCATTTTAGCTCCGCATCGATTTCCAGCTCAAGTATGGGCATTTTCAAGCATGACAAAATTTATAGTCCGATCTTGGATTGTAAACTGAAATGTAATCAAAACAATCAATTTGCAATCAAGTGAAGAGGATTTGAAGTGTTGAAATGAAGAAAATGATGCAAGAGTGATGAAGTTTTGAGTAAGAATGGCTTATGGTTCAAACAATGACAACTTGGATCTTGTCCAAGGAGAGGTCCGAATTTGACCTCTCCTTGTTCAAGGCTGTTCAAGGGCAAGTCGGGTTCCGACCTGCCCTTGGACATGCTTGTCCAACACCCCTTGAATTTCTGCCACCTCCTAGATTTGTCACCCTCAAATGCAATGTTTTCTAGCAATTACATGTTGAAATGGTTCAAATTGGGCTAAAATAGGAATTTTCAAGTTGAGTTCAACTATTTAATCTCATGATTGGAGGGTGAAAATGTGTTGTTAATAAGAGATTTCATAACTATTTCTTGGACTTAATGCAGGTCTTTCTTTTGCCTTGTCTTGCACTGAAAAGTGGAGGTGTTCGAGGACAAATGGTAAGATCAAGGATGAAAGGTGGCTTCCACTTCAAAGATTCAAGACGAACCTGAGGAGAGGAATGCAAGATATAAGAAACAATACATACCAAGTTCGAAGACAAGCAAGATGGTTCGAGATTGAAGGGCTAAATTGATGATGTCAATCCAAGTTCAAGTCTAGATTATCAATATATGCAAAAAACAAGTTGTGCAAAGAATATGAATAAGTCTATAAGCAAAGGAAAATCATCTTAGACTTGAATTTCCTCCAAAATTCCAAGTTCAGTTAGAATGTTCCAACGACACGAAGTACCTACATTATGACAATGAGAAGGTTTCAAAATGACGAGAATGGAGAAAAAATTCATGAAGATAAAGCTGTTAGAATAACTGAGAGGGGGGGGTGAATCAGTTATCCAGTGTCCCAAAACAAAATGTATAATCCAAAACAAATTCTTCAACTTCTGCTACTCGGTAAACATAAAATACTTTCACTGTTTGTGTTTTTACCGATTGTCAGTTTAAAACTTATAGTAGTTACGGATCAAATCTAACATGTAATATGCAAAGTATGATAACAAACAAATATCACAATCAACACATAACACAAGAGATTTAACGTGGAAACCTTGTGAAGGGAAAAACCACCTGGGACCGGCAACCCAAAATGTTCACTCTTCTAAAGTGAGGTCGGTGAAGACCCAACCCTGTTAAAGGTTTACAAACACACTGTTAGGTGTGACCTTGTTAGAGGATTTTAGACCAGAAGTTATCGTCCAACCAGCAGTCACTCTGGGGTTGACAAGATAACAATGTTCACTCTATGAATGAGACATCAAAAAGACTCTCTTAGTCCACTCGGTTAAGAGATTTGACTGTGTACAATGGTTAAATATGTAACAGTAGATGATTTGCCTTGAAACAACTTCAATTGCAGTTTACAGATCAATGTTCAGCTCATTCAAATCTTTCTGATCAATATATCACTTCAGTTTCAATACTATATCAACTTATTGTCCGTCGGTAATTACTCTCTGTAGCTCGGTAATTGTTCTGTAGTTCGGTTCTCACTAACCGGTATAATCAGAATGCATGAAAACTCCTTCATGTGATAATTCTGCAATATCTTCTTCTTCCGGGATCGTTTCAACAATGAAACCAATGTCTCTTATATAGACGAGTAAATCGTTTTCTTTTTCTCCATTAGATTTTGCTGCTTAATCTTATTCATTGATTTTGCCGCTCTAACCTTCTTCGGCTGATGTGTCGGTAACACGTTTCAATCTGCTCCATTAGATCTTCCTTGAATTATGTTAGCCGTTGATCTTCATAACAAACCTTATCTGTTACCTTGATTTCATACACTTTACAGCTCATCACTTTATCGGCTAAACTGATCATTTAATTCCTTTCTGTTTTGCTCGGTTAACAAAGAAATGCGTCGATGAACACAAGCTCGGTTAACACTACGCTTGGTATACACTACACTCTGTCGGTGTATACTGGAATGCTTCATTTACCGACAACACTGCTTTGTGTCTTTCTACTCTATTCTTCATCATAGATGAATGCAACATAATAAAGTCGATACCATCAAGTCATAGACTCATCAACAAGTTACTCAGTGTATTCCTTATCCTTATCTGACATATGCATCTTCCTCATGTAGATATTTCTGCTCTTCATCTCTTTCACCTTTCTTCAGATGTATCGGTATAGTAACTTACAAGTTAAGTATTGTCAAGCTAGTTGACATCAATGACAACATAATACTGATTTAATCATCTTGCATATCTAATCAGCAACTCCTCAGTGATCTTAAATCACAGATTTTTCGTTCAGTGTTCTAAATCAGTTGTAGTTCGTCAAAAGCAATGTGGGAATATTTGCCATCACAATCTATTGAAGGCTTGATAATGTTGAGTGTCAAGAGATATTTCTTTTTCTCCAAGGAATTAATCATGTTCATAGGATAAGCATGTTGAGGTGGCGCCCACTCATCTTCAACCAATCAGAGGGTCATGGTTGCACGTGTCCAAACCCATCCAATCAAATCATTCCAAGTGTACAAGTGGAGTCCACTCAATGTTTCTACCTAACCTACTTTTTCATTGGTCCACAAAGGTATTGTAATTTTCTCATTGGCCGACAAGGTGGTGCTTCATTGTAATTCGTCAAGCATTTAATGCTTGTAGCTAGTAGTTATCCTAGGGCTTTGTTGGATAAGATTGGGCCATTGATCAGCTATAAAATTGGCCCTTCATTGTACCTGAACAACTATAAAAGGCAAGGCCTTATTATTTGTAAAAGGGAGATTGTTGGAGAAATTGTTGCCAATATACTGCCAAAATTTCTCTATATTCATTGTTGTTTTTGTGTGGTGAATACTAGTGAACTTTTTGGAGTATTGCATGGTTTCCTACATTACTCAGTTTAGAATTTGTTTCAAATGTTGTGTTTAGAATTTGCTTTGAGTAATTTAGATAGATGAAGGAATTTATGAATCAATCGTTGTGAAACTCGCATAGTCCATACCACTAGCAATTTGCTGATTCTAAGTTTGCCTTACATGGTCAACTGGAAGATTAATGAGCTTTATTTCGATAATTGCTTGCACATTGATATGCATCCATTGATGGTGTTGATGAAATGGTAATAGTTTGAACATCTTTCATTTACCTTTGAAGATTGCACTAGCTTGGTGGAAGTTGATGACAAAGTCAAGCCTAGTAGAGTTTACTAATGTATTCTTAGTTTCCTGCATCTTAGAAGTAGTATAGATTTCTAAACCTGTAACCCGTTAGCACTTTATTTCAAATAGAAGCTAGAGTAGTTGATTGCACTCATTTTACCATATATTTCAAAGAGAAGCTGGTAGATCCTCCACAAAGAAGCTAATGTATGTCCTTGAGTTATACCGGCATATCACATCATTGCAACTGAGTGAAAGTTCACAACTAGAAGGAACATTGGGGTTGTCTCATTTGATCACACAATCCATATATATTGTTTAGCATATGAGCTTCCTTGTTCAAGAGAGTTGGAAATTTAGTATTTCATTTAGAATACTAAGCATTTAATTTTGCATGTTGAAGTGGTCACAAAGCTCACATCAACAGAGAAGAGGAGGGCTATTGCAACAACCAGAAAATAGAAATTAACAATGGAATTTGAAATCGAACATTTTGACATATTAAAAAGGGATTTTTTCCGAAGTAATTAAATATATCATAGTCTCCCAATTTAAAATTATATAATGGACTTGTAAGCCCCAAAGCCAAATAAATATAAGATCTCAATTTAATCAAAATAACCATACGACATTATCGCCGGTAATTATTAATAAGCTTCGAGGCAATACATTATAATAATTATTTATTATTTATTTAAATACTTAACCACGACCACTGCAAATACTAATAATGCACAAACACTTGTCATTGGTATCACACATGCAAGGGTAGCCAGACATTACCACATGGTAAACGGATGGGTAGGTATATGCAATAGGGTGATTGTCACCCAAGAGTAGGAACGACAATTAGGCTGGATACTATGAATTGGCCATATAATTATATCCATTTTAAACACTGTCGGGGATATTATAGGCATGCTTGGACCTGTGAATGTAGTAGATGCCTGGTACGTGCCATCACTCAACAGTCACACGTCAAGTGTACTTTCTCATTTATATAAATAGCCGAAGCACATATAAAATCATCAAATATCACTAATCATTGAAAAGGGAATTTTAGTGGTGTAATCACTCTTATATATTAGAGTGTTACGACACCACCCCTTTTAACATATAATCACCACATGAACATTGCATTAATAATCACATCTAACTTATTATATCAAATAATCATTAATTAACAATAATTATCATAAGTTATCATTAAATAACATGAGATATCATTGAATAGCATAAAATGCCATTATATAACATGAAGTATCATTTAGTAACAATAACAAACACATAACAAGTGTCCGAACTGGGTTACTATCAATACATGATCCCCAATAAAACATCACATCAATCACTATCACAACATCTGTACACCTCATAAATCCATCAGCAATTTCGAAAGGGCCAAAATATCATCTATATATGTAAATGTATCTAGATATCATCATATAACATTGTGCCACATCTTCGTAGAGTCATCATGCATATATGAACATCACCAAACCACATGTTTAACCTACTATCCACATCAGCAATGATACCATATTAACAAAATATTGTAGTTACCGAATGTATCAGAAGAATGCCAATACAAAAGAATAACATATGAATAGTCACATGATAACCATATATAGAGTCTAGCTTGGATCAAAGGAATACACAAGCAACAAAATGCAAACACAAGAAGCACTACATTCATGGATGGAACATGAATGGTTCTTCGAAGTGTGCTGTCTTGTAACTGATTTGAGGACTATTTAATTGCTAATCTAGTGGATTCTGAGTGGGTTGGACTTTCTACAAGCATCACTCTTGTAATTACATATGCCATACATCACATCAATAAACTAGCCTCATGGGAGTACAGTTTGTTGTTTCTGAGTCCAACATTATATAATATGCAGTTTATTGTTTTCATGATTAATAGAAGTTCAAATGTTTTCTTTGCCTTGTTTCATTTAAGGTATAATGTGCTTCTGCATGTGCTTTGTGTGTCCATTGAATTTTTGAAGATAACTTGCAGATTAATTCACTTAGACAAACACTAGTATGTAGGTTGCCCTTGGCTTCTTTCCCAACCTAGATGTAGGTCAAGTTTGAGAGGGTGTATGGTAACCTACACAAAAGCACTAGCCTAGATCTCTTAGATGACTCTAGAGCTCTGTATATTAGGAACACATTATTTCAAGCTTATTTCTAAATGTGTCCTCCACTATCAAGTCTTGCAACTTAGCACAAAAGCTATTAATAGACTGCCTTAGAATATGTGACGAGGTAATAAATTTCTTGATATAATTAGATGTTAAATTTGAAGTTACAAAATAATAGTTAATTGGAAAGGATGAAAAATTGGGAGTTGTATGTCCTTCATATTCCTTCGACAAATGCATGTTGAAATTTGCATTACATGGAGCAATTAAAGAGCTTTTTGCTATACATTTAATTTGTATATTTCTCTCTTTTTTAGACTAAGGGGTTTGCACCCATTTTATTAAGCCAAGGTTTTGATCCTAGCCTGAACCAAGGGTGGTCATAGATGGGGGACCACCTCCCCAGAAAGGCAAGGCCTCCAAGTACAAAGACTTGTAAATAGGTCACAATAGAGTATTATCGTGTGCTCCCCCTTTAGTTTGTGACCAAAGGAGCATGTCAAAGGACCCAACTTTCTTTGCCTTCTTAACCTTCTTCCCTTTGACAACTTGCCATCCATCCATCATTTTTGTTTCCTCCTGCCACTCCATTGAGCCATCAAAAGGAGACTGCCTCACTGAACGAGAGATGAGGGCGCCCATCCATCTCCTTACCATCGCTAAAGTGGTTGCAGCCAAATCATCACCAGTGTTCTTTGGTACTTTTGTATCTTTTAAAGTTTTGGCAGTTAAGTGGAATCTATCCTCACCATTCCAAGGTTGTATGCAGCCTTGTACAGAAACAAATTCCTTCTCGGAGAAAAGCTCAGTTAATTTCATTGCCGTCCCAATCGGGGAGATAATGACATTAGGATTCTTTCCCTACTGACTCTTGTCCACATCTTGTGAAGCATCTACTTGTTCCAATGTATAGTATTGAGGGTTTTCCTCCTTCCACCAGGTAGCCAGCCTTTGAGTATACTTTTTTGCATAGTACGCAACCAAATGACTTGTCTGGAAGCAACACATACATATGAAGGGAATTCCTTCATAATCCACTGGTTGTAGTCAACTACCATATCTAGATTTCAAACATACATCCGCTGGGGGAGCATTCTTCATATCCATCTCTACCAGAATGTGAGCATAGTTAGTGTGGAAGAATTAATCGGACCCCATATCCACCCCCAGGAACTTGCCCAGAGTGCCTCCAATGGCCACAAAAGAAGATTCACACCAATATTGCAAAGGGAGATTAGGGAGCCTAATCCATAAAGGAACCTTATCAAAAGACTCAGTTATTTGGTTGCAAGCTAGATACCAAGGTTTTAGCATCAACATATGTTTGCTCTACCAACTCCATTGATAATCACACAAGACCTTATTTTTGTCTTGTTTGTTATCAAAAACTACTACAAAAATACTTCAAGCCCTTGGATAAATTTGAACATCACCCTCCAAAACGGGACTTCATATCTCGGAAATCCATTTATGTAGGTCATTGAGACAAGGCTAGAGACCCTTAAATCTCCCAATCAAGCCCATTTCGACAAGATACTATTCGTTCTCTTCAACTTCTTGACCTGTGACTTCATCCAAGGTAACTGTAGGCCTTCCTCCACTAGGCACAATGCATTTTGTATCTGACACCTCTTTGTGTTGTGCCTCCCCACTAAACTCTCCTTTCTGCCTACCCGTGCTAAAGCACCTCCCTCATTCATGCTCTTGTGGCCATTTTAGGGTAAATGGTTTTGGAAAAAATCCCTCCCCCATGAGGGGTCGCTCAAACCCCCAAGATCCTTAGAGAGGCGCCTCTTTCGAACCGCTGTTGAGAAAGTGGCGGTTTCAAACTTTGCTTGGTAACGCTTCTCTACTCGTGAGGCAACCCATCCCCCCCATTCTTCCTTGTCTACCAAAATCTGTTGTGGGATCTTCTAGCATTTTGGAGGAATACACTATGTATTAAGGAGTTGATCCTTCTAAGACTTAGTGGCGCGACCCCTATTTTGCTTAGCTTGATCATTCTCACCAGGATTAAAAGGACCTCCAACATTTGAGCATTTCATCTTCTTTGAACTTCATTCACCAATCTCGTGTCTAGATGGAAGCCCACATGATGAGCCCTGATCATTTCTCCCAATCTCCGCAAAAACCCTAGATAGAGACGACATTGCTTTCTCCACTTCTATGAGGGCCCTTTGTATATTTCTCTTTTATTCATGTGATTGTTCATAGTATATTCTGAAAGGAAGCTATGGTGCGGAAAACACTTCCTAACACTAATCTAGTTGGGGAGGTAATGCAAATCTCATTACAATCTTTAACTATTACAAAATAAGAAACACATCACAAACAAATTACAAATATGTATAAAGCAGGGTTACCCGAGGATGCTTCCCCGACCCTTTTTCCCCCGTCCCAATCCCGGGGATGTTTTTGGGACTTGGGGATGGCCAAGGGACATCCCCCTCGTCCCCCGTTTTTGAAAATTCATTGGGGACGTCCCGAAAACTTGGGGACATCACCTAGGAATTTCGGGGACGTCTGGATGTCCTGGGCACGGTCGGGGACGCCGCAGAAGTCCTCAATTGTCTCGGGGACGACCGTCTGTCCCCAAACAAAGCAACGTCAAAACATAATTTTTTTAAAAAAATGTTCTTTGTTTATTGGGGGTCGTTTTCGTGGGCCCCACCTTCCTCCTCTTACAAAGCCAAAAACTTTATTATTATTTGTATATGGTCATTTCATTTTGCATGCATAAGTTTTTTCATTTTTCTCTCTTATGGCAGCAGCAGCAAGAGTTTGAAGTTTGAGTTGGAGCAGCAGCAAGAAGGGCCTTTTGGAGTGATTTTCTCATCTTAGGAAGCAAGAGCTTGGAAGAGGTGAGTTTATTCATGATCCCATGCTTGATTTTACATTTGTTTTTCAAAGTTTTAGCTAAATGTAGTCTGGTTTTTATTTTATTTTTTTGCATTGTTTCAGTTCAACTTCTTTCTTCAATCTTATAAAAAGTTAAAAACACAAAAACTAAAATGAGCAGCAGTGAGAGTAGTGGTAGTGAAGAATCTCATAGTGTTGAAGATGCTAGTAGTGGGCAGCCCCAATTTGAGACTCAACCTGATATTTATAAGTGCCCTTCAAAAATCATGAGCAAATATGCAAAGGGTCCTTTCAACCAAAAAAAGCCTCCTCCAATATGTCACACCTAAGGGTCAAAAGAAAAAAATGCAGGAGGGATTAAGGTGTGGGATTGCCATGTTTGTCAGGATGATTTTAGGGGCAGCTATACAAGGGTTAAGTCTCACTTTCTGGGTATTGCATGCCATGGGGTTATAGCTTGTCTAAACTTAACTGAAGAGGAGAGATTAGAGTGTCATAGATTGCACAATGAGGCTGAAATGGGGATACGAGGTTTGACAAGTTGAACACCTACTCGCTCAAGTGCACAATCATCTAGGCCATTCTCACCTAGTATTGGTGCTAGTCCCACTGAAACAAGAGGAAAGAGGAAGATGGGTGACAAGGGAAAATCAATTGAAACTATGTTTAGTGCACAACGGAAAGCTACAAAGGCATCCATTGCTAGATTCTTTTTTTCTAATGCCGTCCCATTTCATGTGGCCCATTCCTCTTATTACAAAAAAATGATGAAAAATGTAGCCCTTGTGGGTCCATCATTTGTACCCCCTGGTGATCATAAGCTACGAACAACCCTCCTAGACAATGAGTACTCCAAGATTACTGTGTTGTTTGAGGATATGAGATGGACTTGGGTTAGGACAGACTGCTCTATTGTGATGGATGGGTGGAGTGATGTTAGACATCGGCCACTCATCAATATCATTGTCGCATCCCTTGCTAGTTCATATTTTTTGAAAGCCATAGATTGTTCAGGGAAGCATAAGGATGCAGAGTTTCAGTTCAACATTTTGAGAGATGCCATAGAGGAGATTGGGCCTAGTAATGTTGTACAGGTGATCACAGACTCATCATGTGTGTGCAAATCAACTGGTTTGATGGTGTAGGGTGCTTACAAGCACATCTTTTGGACCCCTTGTGTTCATGCATTGAACAATGCATTAAAAGACATTGGCAAGATAGATTGGGTGAAGCAAGTGGTGTCAGAAGCTAGAGAGCTTTAGATGTTCATTTGCAACCACCACACCTCACTTGCGCTTTTTAGGTCCTTCTCAAAGGAGTTCCTCAAACCAATTGAAACAAGGTATGCTAATTTGAATTTCAATTACTTCATTTTAAAATTATTTAAATTATTGTTATATGCGTTTTAACTTTTCACTATTTTGATTTTCTAATTATACAAAATTATTTATATCATATGCCACATACTACATCTTGATGGGGATGATGCTTGAGGTGCATGAGGCTCTACAATTGATGGCGGTGAATCCAGAGTGGAGCCAATGGTCTAATTCTAGCTCTGTTGAAGGAAAATCAGTCAAGCTAAAGATCCTTGATGATAGTTGGTGGGGCACAATGAGGTAAGTTGCTCATTTTATTTAAAAATTAAAATTAAATGTTAGCCTTTGGATTGCTGATTTTTATATTATATTAAAATTTCTAGTGACGATTATATAATACTTTCAAATTGTTTGTTTGCATTTTGCAAATACCTTTGTGCTGTCATCTCCCCTATTGTAGATGTCATTACATATGCCGATACAGACTCTCCTAGTCTCGGAGAGATATATGAGACATTTGACAGTATGTTGGGAAGATAAAAAGAACAGTTACAGCAAAGGATCCTACTTTGGGGTTTTATGAGGAGCGTGTTAGGCCCATTGTGACGCAAAGGTGAAACATTATGAATACCCCGCTTCATATGGAAGCCTTTGCTCTAAATCCCAAATGGTATGCAAAATTGGATGGAAGGGTGCCTTCGTGTGATGATCTAGAGGTATTAGATGGCTTCTCAAAAACCATTGATAAGATGTTTATAGAGCGGGAGGCTTCCAAACTTCGTGCACAGTTCCTTGACTTCACAAACCTTGGTGGCCCAAACTTGAGTAAACCATAGGCGAGGTTGGATAGAGTCATATTGACATAGAAAGATCCTATTGGGTGGTGGACATGGCATTGGAGAGATACACCAAAGTTGAAGGTGCTTGCCACTTGCCTCCTTGCACATGTTGCGAGTTCCTCTGCTGCAGAGAGGAATTGGTCTACATATGGCTTTATCCACTTGTTTAAAAGGAATAGACTTACCTCTAGACGAGTGGAGAAGCTAGTGGCGGTGCATTGTGCTCTTAGACTTGAGGATTGTCAGACTATAGAGTATAGGCAGACTCCAACATTACGGTGAGATATTGATCCTGAAGATGTGGCCCAGGTTGATGAGGAGGAGACACCACTAGGATTGGTTGGGGTTCCTTTAGATGAGGATGCCCTTCTTCCTGCAGGTAATGACGGAGATGACTTTGATTTTGATGCAGAGTTTGAGTTGGCTGATCTAGAATAGGAGATGACTTTTAGTTTTTATGTATTTTGATTTTTATATTGAACATGAAACTATATGGCAGAACTAAGCCTTTGGGCATTTTGGTTTTGTACGTTAAACTTATTTACATATTTTTTGTTATCACATGCATTTATAATATTGACAATGGATTTTGATTTCTGAATTTTGAATGCATATTGTGTTTTGAAACACCAAAATGTTGTAAACTTGTATCTTAAAGGCTCTATGATGTTTAAAACTTTAAATGACATTGCTTTATCCATATTTTCATATGAATGTCATGTATATTTGCAAATTTCCTTATATATTTTAAAATTTCCCTATATTTTATATAGCCATCCCCTTTGCCGTCCCCCCCGTCCCCAATTTTGGCAAAATAATTTGCCGTCCTGGAAACCCATCCCCCTGTCCCCTACCATCCTCGTCTCGGAAACTTGGGGGTAACACTGGTATAAAGCTATACAATATAACATGAAATATATTCTTGGGAAAACTCTTTTGGGAGAAAAACCTCACTCTCCAAAAGCAAAGTACTTTGTATTTCAGTAAACTAATGGTTACAATACAATATCATTACTTACCATCTTCAACATGAGTCTACAACTTACAACCCACAATCTGAATCAATTCTGGCAATATAACACTTTACCTGCAAAAAACAACATGAATAATACTCTCCAAGGCTACCTTATATAGAGAGATACAACTCAAGTGGTAGCTTCTCGATGAAGATATAAGATGTTGTTCAAAACATTTGGCACTTTTTTTCAACCTCGTAAAATTATGCAAGTGACACACGTACATCTCCAAATGACTCCCCATTCAAACATCCTAAGTCAGGCACCCAAAATTTTACTATCTTGAGGTATGATGGATGCTCTTACGCACCTTATAGTTGTCATAAGATTCTGTCATAGGCTATCATAACATGACACCTGTCAAGATCCTTAAAGTGGGATGCCTACCTCCACATGTTCAACATACGTGTCAAAAAGTCATCGCCAAGTAGGATGCCCCCAAGCTTGTGGTTCCAACTAGATGATTAGGCATTTGTAGGTAGTTAATTAATTAAAATTACAAATAAATACAATAATGAATGTTAGGATTTGCAAAGGTTGAGACCCTTTAAACCCAACATTCTACCACTTGTTGAAGACCTTTCAAATAAGCGTGGGGCCAAGAGGTCCATTGAACTAACTTGATAGAATACCATATGAACTACTCTGTGCTCACTGGTTTTTTTCAATGCATCTGCAACATTCGTCAAAGTGTCAACTTTCTCTCATTTTACCTTCCCATCCTCTACGATATCTCAAACAAAATGAAATTGAACATCAATGTGCTTTGTTTTGGCATGGAAAGATAGATTCTTTGCTAAGAAAATCTCTAATTTTACCTTCCCATCCTCTACGATATCTCAAACAAAATGAAATTGAACATCAATATGCTTTGTTTTGGCATGGAAAGATAGATTCTTTGCTAAGCAAATGGCACTCCTGATATATAAACACAACCATCTAAGCCAAATGGCTTCCTTACAGGCATGAGTAGTTGTCATATACTTTGCTTCTATTGTGGACAAGGCAACTACAACTTGTTGCTTACTTATCTAACTAATAGCATAACATTACATAATAAAGACATAATCACTGTTCGATCTTCTGCTGTCAATGTCACTTGCCTAATCTGAATCCACATATCCATGAATACTCATAGAATGTCTGGGTCCAACATGATAACTATGATAACACAAGGAATACTTGGAAGTACCCCTTAAATATTTGAACACTCGGTTAATTGCATCACGATGCGCTTGTCCAGGACTGGCCATATATCGACTTAGGATTCTCACTGCTTGGGGAATGTCTGGTCTAGTACATACCATAACATATATAAGATTGCCAACTGCACTCGTATATGGTACACTAGCCATGTCCACCTCAGTAAGAATTTCGTTCCTAGTGCAACAAGAACAATTGTGGATGTACAAGTTGTGATGTTGAATCTCTCCAACACTGAATTCACATACTTATTGTGGCTTTACCAAAGCTTTTTGCTTGATCAGTCTCTTCTAATCTCCATTCCCAAGATGTACCTAGTTTCACCTAAATCATTCTTATCTCAAACTGTGCTGATAATTGAGACTCCAAGTTAGAAATCAAATATCCACTCCCATACAATAACATATCATCCACATATAATGCAATAATGAGAATGTCACCATTATCATTAAATACATTGATTGATTTTAGACCTCTACAATCCCAAACTCAACACTTTGGTACCACATCCTAGGAGATTGTTTTAGACCATATAAAGGCTTTTTCTACGCAAACCAAATTTTCTTTACCTTTCACTACAAAATGCTCTGGTTGTGACATATACATGTCTTCCTTCAAATCACCATGAAGGAATGTTGCCTTCACATCCATTTGCTCGATATCCCAATCATGAACTGTATGTTGCCCCACTTTTGTTCTTCACACTTTAAATCAAAAGTGAATACCTTGTGTTAGATTGAGTCATGAGTTTTGAGAAAATAAATTGGAGTCTAAGTCTAGAATTCCCCTAGGATAGGTGGTCTTTATCAAATAATCCCTCCATGCCTTCTTTCTGCTTTTTAAGCCGGGTTGGTTTTTATTTCCTTCCTAGGAATGGATAAGTTATAGTTCCTAATTCGATAAAGACTCTATTTCTTTCAGTTCTGATCGATGGTATTCATATGAATGTGAAGCTCTAAATAACATTTTTTCCCTTTGTCGGAAAATTGAAAATAGCCTTCTCGTCAGTGGGTTTCGACCCATGAAGGTAATTTTCCGTGGGAAGAGAACACTGGAATCATCAAGTGCATTGACAAGGCCTAGAGATCGAGATTCTCGGGTTAAGAGTGAGTCGGGTCCAGAAAAGTAGCTTGGCGGAGAGGCTGTAATGAACTTCCCCGCTTGCGGAGTTTTTCCTACAGAAGTTGTTTTCCGAAGGATAGTGGAAAGTGTATCAGAGATTCCCGAAAGCCAAGCGTCTGGATTTTGAAGAAATGAGGTTGAGCCCCTGCAGTGGATAAAATGATCTCAGAATATGAGAAAGTGAGTAAGAGGCCTTTTTCGGAGAATTGGTTTTTAGCTTCTCCCTTATCGGAAAATCACCTGAGAAGGTCGGTTTCTGAGAAGCGACAAATTGTGAGAAAATAAGCACAAGAAATCACGAGGATTGAATGATGTGCTATGATGAAGATAGCCTGCTTTGATATCTAAAAGAAATTGCTGAAGAAATGGGTCAGTTGCAGATTTTTGGAAAATCTCGCCCTAGCTTCTCCACAGTCGGGTTTCTACCCCTGAAGTGAGTTTTCCGACAAAGGTGTTGAATTGAGAGAAGTGGAAAAGTAAAAATCCGCTATGCTAATTAAGTCACCATTACAACTACTCCAAACGGGTAAAAGTGATTTCTTAAGGCCATTAATAAAGTGCATTTAAATCAAATCTTAACGTTAGAACTTTAACGGATATTTTTGAAAATCTATCACTTGTGTGGCGTGAGATATGGAAAGTAACGGTAAGGAAGCTGGCTGTTTATAAAAGACTCAAACTATCAAGCGAAAATTATCATTTGTTCACATCTTTTTCATACGCCTTTGATTTCCCACAATTTCACAGATCATCTTACGACATTCTCCAAAGCTTCTTAACAGTAAATCAAAAGCATAATCAGAAGCTATGGCCACTAGATTCATGGGTTTCGATGGGTTGAACGGGATTACATCTGAATGGCAAAATTTGACAGATACATCCCTCAGATTCTACGATCTGGGCAATCTACACAGAAGATTGAATGAAGAAAATATCCACCCCATGACACAAAAGGTCAAAGGTAGCGGTTTGGTTGAAGCTGCTGGATTTCCTGTTGCAGTGCAAGCTCCCGAACTAATCCGGGAATGTATAACCAGATTCAACCCAGATACAAAACAGATTTTGCTGCCGGATGACACAGTACTCATCTCCATTGATAGAGAATTTGTGCAGAACAATCTTCGTATCCCAGAGCGAGCGGGATTTTCAAATATGAACTTCTCAATTGCAATTTCAGAATATAATGAGAAGAAGATGAGGTGGAGGAAAGAGATCATGAACTTGTGGTTTCGGAAGGCCAGAAGCATAAAGGGAAAGGTGCCAAAGACACTTTTCGGGACAGCCCTGAAGGCCGAGATCGTTGACATCTTGGTGCTCCTTCATAGGATAAAAGGTGAAAGTGACGTATTGAATTTCATAGAGCACTACTTCTTGGTCCAGGTAATATGTGCTGAGCATCATTATATAGATTGGGCTCAAGTGGTAAGTGAAAATCTACCTAATGCCTCGAGTCTCGCCAAGTACCAGAACAAGTTTTATATGTCTTCCTGTTTAATCTATGTTTTAGCTACATTGCAAGTATGGCGAGGACTCCCTAGGCTAGAAGAATATGAAGATGATGTGAAAATTTATGATTTCTTCCCTCATTTGAAGTTACAAAATAGCTATGCCGAGTTCATTAAAGTTAATGACTCATTTACAATGAGGTTGTGCAGAGAATTACAAGGATGCCCAGAGCGGAGGTTCTCACCAGAGGCCATGGAATTCATCACCCAATTTGGGAGCTTCTTCATTCAATTTGCTAGTTTCTCATACTTTCGTCTTGTAGGTTTTGATAATTTTCCTGTGAAGCTGCCAAGGTACCCCGATGACATGATCGTGCTCGTAGAGGTGATCCGGCAGATGTTGCAAGTGAACCTAATCAGCGCGAGAATTAAGAAGAAAGGCTACGAATTCCTTGTTACCATTGGAGCTTACAGCTGCGCGTCAAGATCAAATGCTAAGAACGTTATGAAGGCGTTCGAGAGCAGATATAAGCCAGAAGAATATGAAGTTTTGAGGCCTCAATTTGATCTAGTAGGTTATGCCAAGAATCACCTACAGATTGGCACTATGGTCAAGCACATCCCCGAACTCGAAGATGATGAAGGGTGATCCCCTTAATACCACAAACACATAACAGATATAGAGAAACAACAACAATATGCAAGAACAGAAAATTGGCTTCTTATTATCTCCACAAATGTGGAATTACAAACTTTCAGAATTACAATATGCAAAGCCACATGGGCATTCCCTTACAATATTCTGTAGGACAAAGCCTCGAACTATTACCCAGATCTACTACCCAGAACTATTCTGAACTGCCTAAGACAATAATACAGCCTTCCTTATATAGGCAATTTTCCACCGCCTGGGAAGGTTCCAGAATTTTTAGCCAATAAGGCCGACCAAACTTAGAATTATTTTATTTTACATTTTATTACATCATAGTCGGCTCAAGATAACCTTTGAAACCCGAACAGAAATTTTGAAGAAAATTATTTTTCGCCATTTCAGGTGGCCCAACTTCCGAAGACCATAAGTCATCACCCGTTGACCCGCTCGGCTATTATAACCCCATTTCGGAAACGCCACGAAGCGCTCTACAGGCTTGACCGGCGCAAGCGCCTGTCACCCAAATTTTTGACCTCATCCGGGGCCTCTAAAGCCTTCAAAACTGAGTTCAAAGTTTCTGTACCCTGCTGCCAATACCGAAAATCTTCAATATCTTCCAATATACACTTGATCTGGTAATGAAACTTTACTGGCAGACTTATATGACCAAAATGAACCTCCAAGAAAGAAATCAGATCATTCTGAGCACATACGAAAATTACCAAAAATAGTAACTTTCCATAAATAGTAGCTCTGCACAAAATAGCCCTTATTGAAAATAAAACAAAAATATTTTTGGGTGATGCAAGATTGCTCTTACAGCCAGGATGCTCCTGCATCAGAAGATTATTGGGCGAACTACAAGGATGAGTTAGAAAACCGAGAGAGGTTTTACTCTAGATTGACTATTGAACAAATCAAGTTGTTCAATGTCAACATTAATGTGGAAGGCATTGTTGATGATGGAGAACATATGTATACTGACACACATCGAGATCAAATCAAGCCCTATCCAGTGAGCTTTGAACCTGTTCAAGGTCAAGCTATAGAAGATTTGGAGACTTTAACGGCTAAAGTCATCAAGAGAACTGATAAGTGGGTTCAGTGGATGATGGGAAGGAGAAAGAGATCTGGGAAGCCTACTCCTCAACAAGCTCTTGTAGTCGAGCCGGCGAGTGCTCCTGCATCCTCCTCTTTGCCAGCGTCATCTGTGGCCAAAGGACTAGCTCAACTAGTAGGTGGAGATGATGAACTGCCTGAAAAAGAAATCCCACTTGAAAATACTTGCGGAGCAGGTTCATCTCCTGTCATCGGTTCGAATGAAGAAGCTGAAGTGGAGAAATCTGACAAGCCGGCGGAAGAAATTGTTGGGGCTGCGAAACCAGAGCAGCAAGCACAAGGAGGAACCGTTGAGACACAAGGTGACACTCCTAGTCAAGAGGCTCCTACCATTGTTGAGGTTGGTGACGACAGTAGCAGTTCGGAAACCGACAAGACAGATGAACATCTGGGGTCTCCTCAAAAGGAAAAGAGCATTTCTTCTCCGCAGGTTAATCTTTTCGCTTCCAAGCCTAAATCTTCCCCTCCTGTTATCAGGAAATTATTTGTGGAAGATTTGATTTCTGCAACAAAAGCTACAAGTGTAGAATCATGGCTCGAGAATACTCTGGAGTGGAAAAGGAAAAAGGTTGAGCAAGGCGCTCCCAGTGGTGAAATGTTCTCACAAGCGATGCAGTCAGGATCAACTGTGAGCAAAGCTAAGAAGACTAGGACTTTGACCACTTTTGGTTGAGATCCGAACACAAGGCACTTGACGATGGAAATAGCCAAGCCGCTGAAGGACGGCAAAATTGAAGACCTTACTACCTCGGACTTTGCACTCCAATCCTTAGACATGGGGCTCGCCCGACATGATACCAAGGTAGACTTGTGGAAGTCTAGCAATGTCTTGATCAAGGAGGAACTCGTGCAACTCAAAGTCACCAAGACTCGACTCAAGGCGGAGATTAAAGAAATGACTAACTTCATTACGCAGTTGGTCGCTCCTGTGGCAAGCCTACCCAGTTCCCTAACAACATTTGATCCTGCTGTAGCTGAGAACCAAGCAATACTTGCCAAATTGCAAGAAGATAGACATCTCTGGCACATTGGCAGGAGGCGGATTGAACGACATAAGTCTGAAGGTTTGGTAGCCATTGAGTAGCTCGGGAATGTCTTTTTACAGTTAGAGGCAGAGAAGGATTCTCTCAAGGGACACATGCAGACACTCACAACAGAGAGGTTGAGATGTGAAGAGTGCATGGTGCTATTACATTGGCTGGTCGCGATGAAGACTAAAGATGCAATCAAGGCCAACATATTGCAGAAAGGGCATGAACCTCTGATCAAATGGCTCCAAGGAGTTGAGTTCAAAATGGAGATGATAATCAAAGCAGAGGCTGGAATGAAAGCGACCGAAGAGGAAGTCACCAAAGAACAAAGTAAAATCTTTGTATATTTGACAGGTCTTCACTCCAAGTCTCAAGCTAGCGGAGATGGTAAGAGCCCAATCGGTATAACCAACATGCAGAAGTCGTTCTCCAACTACTTAGACCAGCTTGCAGAGTTATCTGGGTCTCACCTTAATAGAATACTTGATCTTCAGCAACTCAGTGGATGTATACACAAAGCCATGGAGAAGACACAACCCCGAAAGGATGTTGCAAAACGCATAGAGAAAGACCATGCCCGCTAGCTCATAAGATTGAAAAACATGTACATCCCAGATTCTGAAAGGATGTTTTTGATTCTTGCGGCTGCCAAAGCTCATAAGACTAAGTTGGAGAAGGTGAAGAAGCCAACAAAGAGCAAATAGCTTTCCCCTCTTCTTTTTGATATACATTGTAAAATCGGTAAATGGCCACTTGTCATTTACCGACTTTGTAGAATATGAATCAATTCAGTTGATTTTGTAACGGCTTAACTCTTGAAGCCTATATGTAACATTTTGAAAATCAATGAAAAGGTCAGCTAATTTTTGGTGTGAAATACATTTTGTTGTGGAGTCAATCTGGAATGTGTTTTGTGCCATTTATTTACTGTTCCATGCATTTGTAAGTTTGAATGTTTGTTTTCCTTAAGTTGGATTGAAATTAGCAGAATAGATGGAGTTCTGTTTCTCTTCTTTAGTGCATCTAATCGACAGTAATCAGAGCATTACTTGGAGGTTGGGAGAATACACATATGCTCTGTTTAGATTAGATTCATCCATATTGTTTTTCTGCATTTCATTAATTCAAGTAGAATTCATCATTGCATTCCCATTGGTGCGAATTTCATAAGTATTGTGAAATCCCGAAGTTGGTTAGAATTTAGAATCAAATTCACTGCCTGGATTAGTTTCTCACCGAGGGCTAATTTGGTTACCTCTGCTGTTCTCTGGTCAAGAACATACCCCATTAGGATTTAGAACAAACAAAATTCATTGCATATCTTCACATAAGGGAGCTGTACCTGTTAAAATTCAGAGGGAAGTTAGTTGAACAGTTAACAACTTTCCAACTATTCGTATTCACATTGTTTCTTAAGGATATTTTGGGCAAATAAAGAGTTAAATTCAAAAAGAACAATCTGTTTACCAACACTGTAGCAAGTGATAACGAAAACCAAATGGATGTTAGCTTTGCAACTGGAGGGAAAATCTCACCATAATCTATTTCCTCAACTTGGGAATACCCCTTTGTGATCAATCGTGCTTTATGCTTTTTACACTGCCATCAAGACCCAACTTTTTCTTGAGCACCTATATATATTCCATTAGTGCTCTTCAAAGATGCCATCCCATTTAAATTTTCACGGCTTCCATCCAAGAAACTACATCACTCATATGCATAGCTTCTCCAATAGTCCCAACTTTATCAATTTAGCAATCACAACAATTATACAATTGGAATCTAACAATAAATATCCAAACCTTTTTGGTGAATATGATATCTTTCAAGTTGCTGACTATCACAAGCAAAACTCCTCAATTATTGAGGTTGAGGTTCTTGTTCTTCTTTAGAACTTCCAAAGCTATTTGAGCTCTCCTCATCATCAGGTCCAATAGGAGCTCGTAGTTCTTCTCTCTCAGGGGTAGAAGGAATTTGAACTACCTCCTTATTTTGGTTTTCTTTTTTCTTTGGCTGTAGCTCAGTTGTGGAAGGTTTCATCTCTCTAAAAATAATATTTTGTCTGTTTTTGGATCTCAAAGCTTGTATCCCCTTACACTGAATCTATTCCCTCAACTAGGGAATACCCCTTTGCGATCAATCATGCTTTATGCCTTTCACATTGCCATCAAGACCCAACTTTTTCTTGGACACCTATTTATATCCCATGGGCTTACGTCCTTCAAGTAAAGGTACTAGATCCCAAGTATTGTTCTTCAAAGATGCCATCTCATCGTTCATGGCTTCCATCCAAGAAACTACATCACTCATACCCATAGCTTCTCCAACAATCCCAACCTCATCAGTTTAACAATCAAAGCAATAATACAATTGGAATCTAACACCAAATATCCAAAACTTTCTGGTGACTACCATATCTTTCAAGTTGCCAACTATCACGAGTAGAACTCTTCAATTATTGAGGCTTCTAGAGCTGTTTGAGCTCTCCTCATCATCAGGTCCAATAGGAGCTCGTAGTTCTTCTGTCTCAAGGGTACAAGGAGTTTGAACTATCTCCTTATTTTGATTCTATTTTTTGCTGGTTGTAGCTCAATTGTGGAAGGTTTCATCTCTTTGAAAATAATATTTCTGTTTGTTATTGGATCTCAAAGCTTGTGCGCTTTTACATTGACACCATAGCCAATAAAGATACACTTCATTGCCTTATTCTTCAACTTAGATCTTTTTTCACTTCTAACATGAGCATAAGCTTCACAATTAAATACTCTGAGATGTCTCATTGAAGGATTCTTTCTTGACCACACCTCCATAATGTTGGCTAAAATTTTTGTAAGTCGCTAAGACTACACCTTACAAAATTGTAACTTTAGGCAACATTTCATGAGATTTCTCTCTCCTCTCAGCAATAGGGGAGGCTCCCTTCTTACCGTAGGTGGCTTCAACAAGAACTTAACTGAAATTACAAAAAGGGTGGTTCTCAATCAATTCCTCTTTTTTCAGGAATGATTTGCGTACAGCTACTACTTTCTAACTTAACAAAAAGTGCCTTATTGCTACGATAATACTGGTGACCCTAGAGTTGACATAAGAACAATACCAGGGGCAGTAGCTTTCTTTTTATATTTTGTGAAACAAAAACAGGAACCCAAAGTCTCCTGCGCTTGTCTCGTGAGGATTCAAGTAGAATAACCAATAAGGCACAAAGTCTCTTACTGGATACTCTCAAATTTAATAAAAACACTTACAACCGAAGCCCAAAGTCTTAAGCTCTAAGTAATTGCAGCCACTACTATCTTTCACAATTTGTTCTTCTGCAGCACAAAGTTTTAAAAAGTTCAAATTGGCTCTGAATGCAATAGGCAACTCAAAGTCTGCGCAATTGAATCCAAATCCCTTTTGAATCAAAGCATAAAAACTCACAATCAATTCAAGAAAATGTCGTCATATAACAGTTTGAATTGGCACAAAGTCTCAAACAATCTGCCTCTTTTATTGAAAGCAATCTGATTTACATCCAAGCACAAAGTTTTAGAGTGCACAATACAAATTAGCAGAATTTTCTTGCCTTGCCAAAAGATGATTATTTACAATGAGCTCCCTCCTTTATATAGGAAAAGAGGAGAGAGAAAGGTGGAGAGAAAAGAGGAAAATCCTTAACCACCTTGACTTATTCCCTAACTAACTAACTAATTTTGACTTTTTCAAAGTTGCATGCCTAATGCACTTGCAACTTGATTACATGTTACAACTTTGCACATGATACTATCACATGCAATTACATATGTCAAATACAAATTACAAAGACATGATGAAAATATTCCAAGTGCCTGACAAGACACAACACCTATTACATCATCCTTCGTTTGTCTTCATGCTGCTATAGGATGCGTGATGGTTGATATGCTCTCATTTGGTGAAAACATCTTGATCTGGAAAAGGAAACTGCATCCTTGGTTGTCTCTTGAGAAGCACGTTTGTTTCTTTCCATCTCTGCCTTGAAAGAATTCTTTTTGATTGTAGTCTTTCAAACCTTTCTGGGGAGAAAGATCCAATCTTCTTATTCAGCTTGTGCTCTAATTTTGATTCATTTGATTCCCTTGAAGTTGAATTTTTCTTAAGGGTGGCCTTTGAGCTCTCCTATGGGCTTCCCTTTCTCTTTGTATCCTTTTTCTTTGCTCACGTTCCAATCTTTCTCTAAGCCTCCTTTCAATTCTTTGTCTTTCTCTTTCAAATTCAATACCAACTTCCTCCTCTTCCTCCAATATGGCCCGAGCAACTGAATAGTGTGCGTTGTCTTCTCTTTGATTCCAAATGAAAGCCCCTAAGTCTAAAATGATATCTTCCTGCCTTACATTTACATCCAAGCCTGGTTGCACAATTGGATGGTCAGCATAGGAAGGCAACACCATCTTAGATCATTCTTTCAGTTTTGCCTCTCACGTTTCAAACTTTCTTGATTCTCCCTTTCAATCCTTCGAGCCTTTTCTTCTTCCTTTTTTGGTGCTGGCTAGAAATTCTCTTGACATGGCAATATGATATGCCTGAGTAGCTGTTACATGAAGACTCCACAAGGTAAGAATATCTTCAAGTGATGGATCCACTGCACTTTTTGGATGCACAAGTATGGATTTTGGGATGTGTTGAACAAGGAAAATGGCTGGAAAACTTTAGGACAGCGAAGAAGTGAATGGATTTTAGCTCAAAAATGATAAGGAAGACCCAAAAACGGGTTTCTTGGAGGTGATTGCATGTGTGGACAGCGAGAATTATGAAGGGAAACATGTATGGACGTGAGTGGATATGACGTCTACTTAAAATGAATTGTTATATTTTCATCATAAGCAAATGTGCAAACAACCACCATCATGAATTTCAAGTCATGTGGCAGCGATATAGCAAGCGCGAATGGAGTGCGTATAAGCATGAAAATGGTTTTTTGGATGCAAAAGCATGTTGCAAAGTGAGCTTGCTTTTCTTGATAATTTTACTCAAGAACGAGGTTTTTAATCCCGACTGCATATACAAGCAAGATGAAGCACTTGCATATGCAACTTGGAGAATGTAGACGGAAGAAGAAGGATCATAAATTCAAACACATGTAAATCTAAAAATGAAAGTTTACATGTAAACAAGATATCTTGGGAAGAAAATAGGAAATACCTCAATCCTCAAGAAGAAAACTTGGGCAAAATTTGAAATGAATCAATGGATTTTTCGGATTTAGGAAAGATGGGATTTAAAAACTATATATAAATCTTTTTCCTAGTCTTTTTCCTTTGATTTTGGAGAGTCAATATGCATATACAGCCAAGTGGGAAAGAATGAGAGATAAAATGCCAAGAAATAGCAACCATTTTGACTATTTCCTTGTATATGTAATGAGGAAGAAAAACGGCGTCTAGGGCATAAATCCCAACCGAAATGGTAAAATAAATCCATAAAAAGAACAAATAACTTACCAAAATCAGTTCATAGGCTGAGGAAATGATTGAAGATGCTCAAACCCTCCTTCCATGAAGCGATTTTGAAAGAAAAATGATCAAGAACGGACTGTTTTGATCACAATACATATGCTGTGTATTACAAACAGCATATGCAATGCATATAAAATTTGACGTCCAAGAACTTTAATGCTGGAAACGCATTATTTGAATGCAATACAAATATTCAAAGCCCTCCAAAATCGACGCCCAAAGCATAGCATTAAAAACGCAGTTTGAGAATGGGTTTACATAAAAGTTTAAAGACGTGCAATCCATTTCAAAATCGACGCCTAAAAAGAGAGTTCAAAATGTTATTTAGAAATGGACTTTGAATGTGTAAATACATTCAAAATCGATGCCTTGAATGGGTGATTAAAAACGCTGTTTTAAACAGCTTTCACACATTTAAAATATATGCAATCCTCTTGGAATTTGACGCCCAAGAAGATACATTAAAAACTTTCTTTGGAAACGCTTTTGCATATTATGTTCAAACATATGTAATGCTTATTAAAAACGACACCCTTAGGAAATATTAAAAACGTGTTTTAAAAGAGGCTTTGCATATGTTTAAACATATGCAATCACTCTAGAAATCGACGCCTTGAGGAAAACACTTGATTTGGAAAAGTGAAAACGCACTTTTAGATGAGTATTTCATAAGGTTAAAACAAATGATATACCTCAAAAAATCAATGTCCTTAGTAGTTTATTAAAAACGTTGTTTGAGAAGGTCTTTGCACATGTCAAAAATACATAAAAGATATGTAATTGAGTTTAAAAATAACACTCATAAGGATTAAATACGCTGTTTAAAGGTTCAACTGCATATATGTCCAAACATATTTAAAATATACATGCAGTCACTATTAAAAACAACGTATTTAATATGAAAAAGACATAGAGGTGAGTTTTAAAAAGTGTTTTGCACATTGATGATATGCAATGAAGAATGAAAACCACACCTTTTATACTTAAGTCTTTAATTTTGAATTAATTTAATATATAAATATAGTGTTTTAATAAAGTAACATGAAATTAGAAGATTTTAAAGCTAATTTTATGAAAACATTAAAAACTATAATCAAATTAACTTGAAATGAGTTGAAATTTGAAAATGAACTTTGAAATCCATTTAATATATCAAATATAATTCGAACTCGTGCAATTGACTTTGAAAACCCCACCTTTTAAAATTTTTTAAAGAATATGCAGTCAACCTGAAAAACCCCACCTTTTACATCATAACTTGAGTTATACAACTCCGTTTGATGTCTAAGTTAGCTCGAAACGAGCGTATTTAAAAGGGCTATTGACTCAAGGGAAAATCAAGATTAAAAACAAAGAGGACTTAAAGAACGCATGAAACGTGTGTTACAAAAAGCTTTTCAGGGATAATGAATTGTCCTTATAACACTTTATCCAAAACGTTCAAATCATAGAGGATACTTTTACGAATTGACAAGAAAATTGCGTAGGGTTGCCACAATTTTGTGATCTCAAAATTGAGGACAACACATAAGTGTCTTATCAACAAGTGGGATGGAGATCTATTTACTAGATAGCAGGGAGTGGCTATAGCTTCAGCTCAAAACTTTTGTTCGAGGCTAGCACCACTAAGCGTACTCCTAGTTAATGTCCCCTTTATGAAATAGGATTTAACAATTGTGAATAATAAAATTAAAATATAAAATAAATAAATAGATAAATAATAATAAAGTATAATATAATATAGTTACAAGTTAATGGAAGGTCAAGAGATACATAATGAAGAATTGTGACTCCCTCAACATAAGCTATAAAAGGGAGGAAAGCTCATTTGAAAGGGGATAAGGATGAAGGAAGAAAGATGAGAGAATAGGAATTAAAGAAGGATTAATGGAAGATTAAAGGACTGTGAAGAAAATAAGGAAGTGACTCTTTCAAATGGCAGAAATGTTGAAGGGTTATAACTCTTTCAAAGGGTTGTGACTCTCTCAAAGAGGGAGGATTGCGAAGGGTTTTGACTATTGCAAAGGGGCAGACATGATGAAGAGGTGTAACTCTTCCTCGCATTAGAAGATATAAAGGGGGAGGAGGTTTTATTTGAGGACATCCAAGGGAGATCAATTTGGGGAGTAATATATTATTCTCAAAGGCAACAATGTAAAGTGGTGAACCTTCCACTAATAAAATATAAAGGAGGATTCATTCCAAGCATTGAAAGGGATACATTGTACAGTGAATCAAGGGATAAACAATGAGTAAGCAATCAGCAATCGGTACTCATTAAAGGGCAGATCAGAGTATAAGACATGAGCAGATCATCCAACATTTAATACATTCAACAGTTCCTTGCATGAACAAATATAATAATTGGAATCATTGAAGAATACATCTTAAGGAATCATCAAGGAAGATAACACCAAAACATAAAGGAAGGATCGGAAATAAAATAAAGAATCAGCATTCAGCAATATCATTGATCAAGAGGAGATAAAAAGGAGAATAAGATACAAGGATAGAAAGACATTAATCAGATAATCAAATATTCAATAGACTCTAGCAACCAACAGTCTGATACTCCTAGCCATCCAATGCGGCAGCGTAATCAGAATCTTCGAACATATACAGAAATTCAATTCATCAGCAGAAGTATAAGGATCAAATCTGCAGAGTAAGCATTCATTGACACCATGTTCAAACCACGAGCATAGCAATAAGCACCAGCAGATACTCACAGATCAGACAAGAGATCACAGAACCTTAATAGACAGCAGTGAGAAATCACAATACAACATTTAGGTATAAATAATCATATTAGTCAATTATATAAATTCATGCATCTTGTGTGTGAGATTAATGTATGCTTCTATGATAAAACATTGATATACAACTGTCTGAAAACCACCTTGCAAGAGAGAGGGCCTGAAGTGTAAGAGAAAGGTGGCGAGTGGGCTCGTAAGCAGGCTGTCCTAGAAGGACCATTGTGGCCTAGAACAGTTGGGCACTTACAGAGTCAAGTAACTCCTTACAAGCTCTACTTGATCCCACAAGTTGGCAATAGAGAATAGATATACATGCTATTTGAATCCCATCTTAAAAGGAAGGGCCTGAGGTGTAAACAAACGGGGTTGCCAAGGCTACGTAATAGGCTATTGGCTATGTAATAGGCCGTTCTAGAATGGATTAGAGGGTCTTTACATCGGAGAATCAAGTAACCCACTTACGACCTGCTCCCAACTCCACAAGATGCTATGCGATTTCTAGAAGTTGAAGCATGCATAGAGAAAGCAGGTACAAGCACCCCACTAGGTAGGATACCCCGGGTGGATGTCCATGTTGCCTACCATTGAGGCAAAGAGGGTCAAAGTTCCACTCTTGGGTTTAGTGTGGGATGGCTTTAGGTAGATCTATCGTGCTTCTTCTTCCACACCCTAAGGGCCTAATGTGTTTGAAACAATGCTATAGATATTATATGAATATCATGTTTATGGACTAACCCTAATCATGGATATATCTATAATACATGTGTATATGTTTCTTTTGTTATTGTAGGATTCAAATCTAGGATCACATATATTTGAAGAGATATTTTACTTGGTAAGATGTAACCGTAACCCTAATTTGTTGCAATGGTGATTTTAGGGCAAATTAAGAAGGGGGCATCACACCTAGCCCTCTCCATCAATGTCAAGTTCATTCTTTTTTCAATTCCATTCTACTAAGTGGTGTATGGAGTTGTCTTATCCCTCTCAATCCCATGGTCCTTATAGAACCTATTGGAATCTGCTAAGAAAAACTTGTCACCATTGTTAGTCCTCAAACACTTAATCTTTCTACAAGTCTGATTCAGCAAGAGCCTTAACTCCTTAAACCGACTAAAGACTTTAAATTTACTTTTGAGAAAATAAAAAAATGTCCTTATATTGTACTCATCAATGAATGATACGAAATACTCAGGTTTCAAAATTGGAGGAACATTAACATGGCCAAAAACATCAAAATTTATCAAGTCCAACAACCTAGAAGATTTGTGAGTATTAGAGTAAAATTGAACATGGTTTTGATTACCATAAATGCATTGTTCATATAAATCAAACTCAAGATTACAATTATCAAGCCTCTTAATAAGACATTTATTTTTTAGGGTTTTGAGACCCTTCTCACCAATGTGACCAAGCCTTTGGTGCCATAACATTGTCTTCTCTATTGGGAGTTTCATCTCCAAAACATTGACACCCTTAGGTACCTAGATTCATGACCATCAGATGTAGAAGCAACAATCCTCTTCATAGCTCGATTTGACGATGAGGATGAATAATCTAGAGCCCTCTTCTTGGACTCCACAAAAACACTATTGTATTGAACTGTGTATGCATACAACTTGTACAAGGTGCCAATTTGAACACCCTTAGTAAGCACCATAGAACCTCTAATTATCTTACATCCTCCTTGTAAGAAAACATCCTGCAACTCACATCACTTACTTACAGAGATTAGATTTCATTTCGAACCCAGGAGGTGCTTAACACAATCAATCCCCTTCACTTTTTCATTTGGGAAACTAATCTTGACTCTTCCACGACCAACAACCTTCAAACAATAGGCATCATTGAGATTCACCTTCCCACCATCATATTCTTCATACTTAGAAAATCAATCCCAGTGTTAGGTCATGTGAAAAGATGCACCTGAATCTATCAACCATACATCTTTCGATGCATGCATTGCTAAGGCTTCGACAAATGCTTCACCATCATCCTGAGAGGATTTGTCTAAATCTGAATTGGAGGGTCACTTCTTTTTCTCCTCACATTCTTTTCAGAAGTGACCGGTTTTGCCATAGTTCCAACATTTTGCCTTGGACTTTTTAGGAGACTTAGATCTCCCATAGGAATTGGATTTGCCTCTTTCATCTTTCTTGTCCTTCTTGCCTTTCTCTTTTGATCTACCATGAATTGCAAGAGCCTCCTTAGTTGACTCAGAAGTCTTCCTCCACATCTCTTCAGAAAGTAATGGTGCTACCAACTCATCCATCTTGAACTTGGTGTTAATTCTTCCCATGGCCATAACAAGGTGGCCCCATGAGTAAGGCAAAGTAAACAATAGAAGCATACAACAATCCTTCTCAGTCTTCTCACCAACAAAACCTAATTGAGCAACAATCATATTGAATGAAGTGAGATGATGAACAATAGATCCTCTATCTTCCATCTTTAGAGAATACATCTCTTTCTCTAAAAAAGCTTGTTTACCAGGGATTTAGCCTAATAAACATCTCCAAGCTTCTTTCAAAGGTCTTTTGTAGTCTTCTCTTCATGAAAATTCAACAAAATACAGTCTGATAAACAGAGCCTTATGAGGCCCTTAGCTTTTTGTCCATTGTATCCAAAGCATCTTGTGCTATGGTCTGAGGTTTTGTTCCAAATATTGTAGCCCATAGATCTCAATCTATGAGCATGTCTTCCATCTTTAACTTCCATAGTTTGAAGTTACTGCCATTAAACTTCTCCAAATCAACTTTTGTAGATTTGCTTGCCATTTTCCTTCTGCAACAAGATTTTGAAAATACTCTAGAAAAGATCCTACTCAAATTGAAATTAGTATAAAAAACCCACTACCCAACAACAGTACCAAAACTAGCCAGGCTTTGATACCACTCTGATACCAATTGAAAGGAAGCTAAGTTGTGGAAAATGCTTCCTAACACTGATCTAGTGGGGGAGATAGTGCAAATTTTTTTTACAGTCTTTAAATATCACAGTATAAGAAACACATTCACAAGGAGATAATGAACATGCATAAAGATATACAACACAAGACATACCGTAGGGAAAACCTTTTTGGGAGAAAAACCGCACACTACAAAAGCACAGTGCTTTGTATTTCAGTAAACTAATGGTTACAATACAATATCAGCAGTTAGCTTCTTCAACATGAGTCTACAACTTACAACGCACAATCTTAATCAATTCCAGCAGCAAAACACTTCACCTGCAAAACACACCACGAATAATACTCTCCAAGGTTACTTTATATAGAGAAATACAACTCAAGAGGTAGCTTCTAGACAAAGATACAAGATGGGGTCGTGCGAAACATTTGACACTAGTTTTCAGCCACCTAAAAATATGCAAATGACACATGTACATCTCCAAATGACTCCTCATTTAAACCTCCTAAGTTGGGCACCTAAAATTTACTATCTTGAGGTATGATAGATGCTCTTATGCATCTTACAGCTGTTATAAGAGTCTATCATAAATATTGTAATAACTTGCAACACTTATAGTTGTAAGAGAATCCATCATAGCTAACTATTATTTGCTGATTCTCTTACAGCCTGTTATAACCCAACTTGGACACCTACCTTCTCCTTGCAAAAGGTATCTCCTGCCACTTGTCTAATATGTCATAGAGTCTGTCATATGTTGTCATAACATGACTCTTGTCAAGATACTCAATGTGGAATTCCTACCGCCACATGTGCGACACGTGTCATATAGTTGTCGCGAAGGAGGATGCCGCCAAGCTTGTGGGCCCCACTAGATGACAAGACATTTTAAAGCAATTAATTGATTAAAATAATAAATAAATACAATAATCAATGTTAGGATTTGCAAAGGTCGAGGATTCTCTTACAATGAAATTATATTTTTTCAATTCCAGTAAACTAATTTCATTCTTTTTTGGGATTTGTATTGTATTGTTTTTCTATATAACTGCAATAAATAAATCTTTCTAAAATATATTGATGTACAATAACTGTTTATAGTACATTCCTAGCTATGATTCAGTTTTTGAGGGTTTTTATCATAATCCTCAGTATATTGTGTCCTTCACCTTGTGATAAATATCTCTAAATTCAGCTACCTTATAAGCATGCACTTGAGTTGAGAACCTGTGTTTTATTCTAATATTTTAAGCTGTTTTCTTTTGAAAAGCTTCCTTGTATGTGCCCAATTGTTTTATATTTAAGTATACTACATTTTTTGGGCAACATCTGTCTTTTTCTTTTATGTTGACAGTAATATTGATTATTATTTCCTTTATACAGTTCTATCTTGGCAGAGGAGGAGTTTCATAAACTAGCTGATGATACACTACATAATTTACAGGAGAAACTTGAGGTACAATCATGGTCCTTGAACTCTCAAAAACCATGTTCATAGATGGGAAAAACCTCTACATAATCTAATTTGGAAACAGTTGCAATATTCACCATGGATTGTGGAAATCTTATATCATTAATATGCTCATAGAACTTACAAAATCAATTTTTTTCTGTATTACTTAATTTATGATTAATGATAGTTGTTTATCAATTGATGATTTTGCTGCACTACTTGTAAATGTAAGTGCTGCAGCATAACACCATAGTTGAAAAACTCGGACTTGGCAATAACTTGGCAGGCCGAAAATTTTGAAAAACTCGGGACTCGGCTGTAGAACACATTACCGGTTTCCATCATATACAAATCAAAATTTGAGTTTAATGCGTATCATAGATGAAAAAAACAGTTACAACCTTTGAAATACACATGAATTTCAAATTTCGGCATCAATGAACATTATATATTATTTTAAATGTTGTAGAGCACTTGTATTATTTAGAGGTTGCAAATAAAAAATGAAATTATATCATATAATTAATTTTGAAAATGGTTATTATGATCTAGACATACACACACATACACATGAAAATAATTAAATGTTAAAATTCTTAAAAAATAAATATATATTTACCTTTATATATATATATATATTAAACGTTATATGTATTATATATATTGTATAATGAATTATAAAAATAGTTTAAAAAAATTAAACTAGTAAAAAATAAATATATATTTAACTCTATATATATATTGATTAATTTAAAAAAAGTAAAAATAATTATATTTTTACTTGTAATCATAATTTATGATAAAAATAAAAATAACAATGACAAAAGGAGGTTGTTTAACATTTGAAAAAGAATATTTTAAAACAAATTATAAAAAAGAAATTAAGTGCATATCACGCCCGCGTGCCGTAGCTGTGCTTCACGTCTGTAAACTGGGCTGAAAAACAACCTAAAATCTCTTTTAAATGTTCACTGTATCATTTTGATCTTCATTTGGGGGCGTCTTCGAGGGAAAATTGCGGGTTTTGGGTGAGTTTCCTGCAAGAAGTTGCTGCGAGTCTGGAAGAAAACCGGTGTTGAGGTTTTGGCGAGTTTCCTGCAAAAAATCACTGAGTTTGGACGAAAACTGCCGACAAGTTTTTGGGCGATTTACTTGGCGCCGGTTTCAGGGTGCAAGTTCTCTGCGATTTTTTTAAATATGCATAACACCATACTTGAGTTGGGAAAACCCCAATGTGGGTTGAAAAACACAGTTGGTAGAGGTAATTGCTCTTCTACCTGAGGATTTTACTCATAAAATGGATAATACAGCATCTTCTCTCTTGCTTGAAGGAGTTCCATTTCCAGTGCCTTTGTGTTTCTCTTATCTTGACCTTAAGTGAGTACGAGACTCGAGCTCTTTAGTGGTGGTGTTTGTTTTGAACGTAAGATTGTATTGGTTATTTCTGCCACAAACTGTGCATGGAACTTGTAATTTGTGATACTTGTGCTCTTTGTCTATTTCTTTTGCAATCTCGTAACATAGATTTAGTTTATAATTTTTTTTTTAATTGACCTGGGAAATTTTTGTCTGGCTCAAGCTGGTTGAGGACACAAATGGGGACCTTATCCTTTACATTAATGCAAACAACACAAAGCCTGCAAGTAGTATTGGGATGGGTGACGTCCTGGGAAGTCCCGGTGTTTCACCTCTGTGAGCATCACCGAGATGCAATGAGTGCTAAGTGTTCCATTCATTCTCTTGAGAGATGGGTTCTTGTGAACCGCTACTCATGAAACATGGGTCAATGAGTATGACTCAAAAAACTACACAGTTGAATCCTGATAACAATATCATGATCTGACTTGCTGTGGAAAAATATCTCCTCCTTATCAACACAGCCTGCAAGCGTAACAGGCCAGCAGGATCACAAAGCCTGCAAGCTCAACAGTCCAATGGGGCTTTGGACCTTGGTAGCATTAACAACAATGCCAAATTTTAACCATCGAACTGTGCCCTTAATGGCTAGGTTATAGTATTTTTGATGCCAACACACCATGTCTTTAATGGCCAGTTTTTTTGATACCCATGTGATTAATTGATTAATGTAATGATGTTGAGGTGCATTGCATGCCCTGATTAACAAAGCAAGACCAAGAGGGGCATTACATTTGAGATATAAGGCAAGAAGAAGTAAAAGCATATTTGTAGAGTTGAAAGAAAGGACATCTACAATAGGCTGTTGCCATTATTCTGTGGTCTTGCAATGGATTTCCTGTGTTTCCTGGCTCTTCCTCAAAATGTCCCGCTTTCTCTACCATCTGAGATGTGTGGTTATGCAAGTGGACAGGAATGAAATGCATGTGACAGATGAGTTAACTGTAAAAACTTAAAAGCCACATTGTTTAATAGATAACCTTGCTTTAGGTTCATGATGCATTGGGAATATGGGATTCCATGTGTGCCTGACTATGCTTAGACTATGAGATGCACATTGCTATACGCTGTTCCCCCTGCTAAATTGATTAGTGTTGGAAACAGAAATATTGGATCTTCACCATCAGGTCCACTCAAGCTTGTGTGGTGGCCTCAAAATATGGTTTTACTTGTTTGTGGGGTAGCCATTGCACCTTTAATAAATGTGAGTAGAGAATATTAAAACGTATACACGAGATCAAAGATTTTGAATACGCTTTGTTCCTTGTTTTGATGTTTTTTATGGGATTCTCTGAAGAAAATTTCGCAGATTTCACACAAATGTTGGAGGCATGTAGGTAGTTAAACAAAGATGCAGAATGCCCACTCAAATAAGACATTATCAACCTGTAATGTTTGATGGGTCGAGTGCATCATGGGATGTATAAACAATTTCTGAATGCAAGTTTAGTATTTGGTCAATGCATGCTTACATTTAGTAAATAAGCAGTATTCTTTTCTACCTGAGAAATTTAGTATTTAATAATAATTGCATAATGCTCATTACCAAGATATATTCAGAAATTCGACCAGTTGAATCTATATGCCTATTAATCAGTACTATGTTTTCAGTGTGTTGATTTCTATGAAATATACATTTTATTTTAATGTCAAACAATGTAAAATGAGTTATATTATAACATTTAGATAATCATGTTATTTGGTCATCAGATTAATTGTTTTAGTAGTTTTAATGCCCTTGTTTCAATTAATGTACATTAATATTCCAGTTTTAAGATCCAGGTAACTGCGAATCTAATCTTGTCATTAATAATAATTCGCATAATGCTCCTTACCTGGATCTATTCAGAAATTCGACCAGTTGAATCTAAATATATGCCTATGAATCAGTACTATGTTTTCAGTATGTTGATTTCTTTGAAATATACATTTTAGTTTAATGTAAAATGAGTTATACTATAATATTTAGATAATCATGTTATTTGGTCATCAGATTAAATATTTTATCAATATTAATGCCCATGTTTCAATTGACATACATTAATATTCCAGTTTTAAGATCCAGGTAACTGTAAATCTAATCCGTTTTCCACATTTTCTTGTAAACCTCATTTGTACGATATTTTTATTATGGTTGGGTTTGCATTTATAGGTTCTCATTTGAGCATGCCTTCATTGTTATGTAATCTGCATACACGTGTTTGTTTTTTCTTCATTTTGTAACATGCTTTGAACACTAAGCGTGCAACTTACACACTCTGGTTTAATAAGCATGCACATTGTGTAGATCCGTTCTCATTTGCCATGTTCAGTTTATGCAAGCTAGCATGGTTACTTTTTAGGTGTTCAATTTGTATTTGCTGTTTCTTGCAGCAATTTTTTTTTTTCCTGGGCGTGTTCTCAATTGTATAGCATTCTTGGATGAGTAGGAAGATAAATGTTCATATAAATTTCAAGTTAAGAAATGATATCAGGTTTTTGTGCTGTATCAACCATCCACTGGTACAGTTCTGTATAAATTGTACATACTTTATACAAAATTTCTGTATGGTGTAATAATGTAATTCATGATAATGCACCTACATATGCTGAATATTCAATATCTGTGTCCTGTGTGCATCTCTAGAATGGTTAAACACCTGCCATGCTCAAACTTTTTTGCTGCTGTTGACTTAGCATATTAGATGCCCTAGTATAATAAACTGCATGATAGTTTCTTGTTCAATTTGTAACTATAAAATTTCACTTTCACTTTGTTTTCACTAGTTCAAACCTGTTTTCTCTAGGATTATGGAGATGACATTCAGATCGACGGTTTTGACATGGATTATGCTGTAAGAATATGATGATGGTTCATTTCAATGAGAGTTATTATTTTGTTTAATATTTTCAAAGATTAAGACTGACTTCATCTTTGACGTGTTATTACAGAGTGGAGTTTTAACAGTGAAGCTAGGGAATCTTGGCACTTATGTTATAAACAAGCAAACACCAAATAGGCAAATATGGTTATCATCTCCTGTGAGGTATTGAATGACATCCAAGCTTATAAATAGAGTAAAAAGTGAAAACAAGTGATCTAGTTATGGGAAGGTTGTATTGCCAATGATGTGTGCATATATGCATTTATTGGTTTATTGATGTCATTTTTCTATCTCAGCCTTCTGTAGTCTTATCTCCTTTATTTGACTCACTGGATCAGCAGTCATGTTTTTATTGAAGTTTTAAAATATTCAATTTCCTTGTGACTTCTCATTTTGAAAAAAAAATCCTAGAGTACAGCAGTGTGGTCTACAAGTTTTTGGAGCAGCAACAAATTTAATGGTTTAAAGGTTTTTAACAACTATGACCAAAGCTAAGAAAAGTAAAACACTTCAGTTTTAATGCTTCAAACTAAGTGAAAAGAGTCATAGTGGAAAGCTTAATGCATCCAAGGTGTTTGTGGTGAAGTTTGGTTGATGGAAATCACTGGTTTGTTGAAGAGTGATCTCAAGTTTGTGCTTGAAAATAATCATGCCAGGTTTGCAAGTTTTTTAAATTTTTAGTTAAGTTTCTTTCCACTTTCAGCCAGTATCCATTTTGCCCGTCACTTTATTATAGTTAGATAGAGTCCCTGGCCTTTTGCTTTTGTTTGAGATCTTCTTCAATACATGATTCTTCTAGTGGTGTGTTCAGTGAAACCTTTTTGATTTTTCATTGGAATAATGCTCCATCCTTGTTGAGGAAGAGGATGTGTTATTTTTCATTTGATGATATTGATATGACCTCCTTGAGAATTAAGGTTACTAATATTTAAATTTGTTGGTGTAATTAAATATTCCTAATTACACTTTACTTAATCTTACTTAGGATAATGCATTGCATAGTAGTTTGTCATTGAGACACCTAGGAGTTTGCACCTCAATTAAGTACATGGTGTAGGAGAAATTCCACTTTAGGTGTGAGATCCCCCTTTAGTGCACATATCACATTATCATCCTCATCCTATGGCACATACTTCATTGCATAATGGAGGATGATCCACATTTGGTGGTCATGTGATTACACCTAGCATAGGTGATAGCTTATCAACTCCTTATCATTCTCTATTATCGCCTTTCTTATATAAGAAGGCCTATTATGTACATTTTATGAGAATTCATTGGATCAATCAATCATTGCATCATTAATACAAGTCTATTCTTGTTCATATCATCTCTCTTGTATTTGTGCTATTCTTTAACTTCTAGATCCTTGGTTCAATCTTTACTATTTGCAAATTCTTACATGGTATCAGAGCTATTAGAGGGTTTTGATTTGCCTATTTGGAGAGATATTGGTGCAAGCATTGGAGGTCCATATCTCAGATCTGAAAACTAGCATGTTGTGGAAGTGTTTTGGGTCAGATCTGACCTCACCATTGCGTCCGGGAGGCTGTTTCAGTTAAAATCAACTATAAACTTGCCCATATTTGGCGAAAGTCAAAATCGAGACATTTTTTTTGCAAATCAAGCCGTACAGCCCAATCTGTGTCTCTGCGGTACAATTTTTCAATTTTTTTAATTTTTTATTCTGTTAATTTTCAGCGTTATTCTTCTGCAAAATTGGTTTTCGGGGTTGGTACGGCCCCTTATTCTATTTGTCAGACAGGGAATATTCTCTGAAGTATTCAGTCGAGAGATTACGCTTGTGTAACGTCATCGGCCGTACAGGCGATTACCATCCCCCATTCTGAAAGATAGTCTCCGGTTGACAGCTATCACAACCGGACATCCACACAAGTCCGGGAGGCATATCTTTGTTTCATTAGCAGATGGTCGACATATAAAAATGGGTGTAAACCCCCCTTCCCACACTCGATGTGGGACTAAACCCACACTGCCGCCACCGAGCAGCCCTCAACTCCCGCCACCGCCACCGCTAAGAGGATCCACCGCGCCACGCGGCGCTCGCTCAGCTCCTCCACATGGCTCAATCCAAAGCCACCATGCGGCCTCTGCTGCGCCCGACACAAACAACCACACGACCCAAACAGAACAAGACACGTGGCACATCACCACCTCATCTACCCTAGCCACGTCGTTTGTACGGATGCCGAATCATCGACCCAGTCACCGTACGGATCCACGCCATCAAGGCCATGTCACCCAAGTGACGTTAACATCTGTACGGACGACCACCTTAGTAGTACGACCTGACACATCAGCATAGTACGGAAAACACTTCAACTAGACACATTTTTTGCCACGTCACCTGTCACATGATCTTAAATTTGACGCCCGTCTAGACGTCAAAACATGGCGAATTGTGAGTTTCTGGTGATAGTCATACGACCGTCAAATTTAACATAGTGGTTTCTGACGTCAGTAGGGGTTTGGATTTTTCTGCCTTCACCATTGCAGTTTTTGAATTTGCAATCTAACTTCAAAGGGCCATATCTTGCTCAATTTTGCTCTTTTTTTCGAGCATTTTTTTGATTTGGGGTAGAATTTCGTGAAATTTCTAGTGGTGACATTATTTTTGCATTTTGGTGGCCACATTAATCAGAAATTGCAGATTTTCATGACTATTTCTGTCTGTTCCTTATTTCTGCAACTTTCAGGGCTTCATTTGGGCACATACGGTAACATTTCGAGGTGAATTTTTTTTTGAAAGTGCATGATTTTTCATCTACTTTCCAGATCTGCAATTAAATTTCAATGATTTGAGGTGGAAATATCACTTTCAGAAATAGGCTATTTTGGGGCTATATTTGCACTTGGTTAATCCTTGGATTTCAGTTTTCCGATTTGCATCAGTCAGTTGAAGGAGTTATCAGTCATTATTTGGTTGTATTATGGATAATTCAAAGGTCAAAATCCTCACTCCATATAACTACCATGAATGGAAAGAATCTTTATGTGATCACTTGTTGAGTATTGGATTGCTGAGAATGACTTTTAGGAAGGATCAAGAACCAGCTACAAGTGCTGCAGAAAGGAGAAAATGGTTTGATCAAACGGATAAAGCACTTGGCTCTCTTAGATCATCCATCTCTCGCGATTTGCTATTTCATATTGCATCTTGCACACATCCTCATGATGCTTGGGTCATATTGGAAGGACTCTTTGGTAAACCTGATAGAATGAGAAAATTCAGATTAGAGAATGAGCTCATAGGTCTAAATCTTAGTGATTTTGACAATATTCAAGACATTTTCTCTAAGTTCAATTCTATTAGATTGAAGCTTTATACTTGTGGCATTACTAAAAGGGATGAACAATTGATCTTTTCTATTCTTTCCAAGTTAGGTCCTGAATATTCTATCTTTGTTTCTACATTCTATGCTACTATGGATGCTCTTGGTAGTGCATACAAATTGCCTTCTCTTGATGAATTTGCAGCTCAACTCACATGGGAACAAGCAAAGTTGGCACACATGGGTCAATTGAAGTCTTCAACAGATCATGCATTGATTGCAAATGAATCCACTTCAAAGGCTTCTAATGTCAAAGGAAAGAAGCAACATAAGGATCCTAAGTCTCATGACAAAGGTAATGAATCTCCTTCACACAATACTTCTGAATCCAAGCCCTCTTCAAGAGAGGAATCATCTAGAAGAAAGAGGGATAAATGTGCATATTGTAAAAAGCTAGGACACGATGAGCATAAGTGTTTTCACAAGAAGATTGATGAGCTAACTCACATTAGTCAAAAGCACAATATTAAGTTGCCCTCATCAGTGTCTACTCCTACACATTTGGCAGCTTCTACATCTCCATCATCATCCAAAGATAAAGGTAAAGGACAAGCACTTTTGGCTTCCACACATCCTGAGCAAGGTAAATGGCTTCTTGATTAAGGTGCATCACATCGTATGGCATCTTCTATGGATATGTTTTCTTCTATTGAGCCTTGTAATTCTCCTAATATTTTGATGGGTAACAACACATACATGAGAGTTTGTGGGAAAGGTTCTATTCCTATGGGAGATGGGACATTTAATGATGTTATCTGTGTACCATCCTTGACCACTAATCTCCTTTCTATTTACCAAATTACTTATGGGGCACAAGGTAAAATTGTTGAGTTCACTCCTGATTATGTCTACACTAGGGACATGGAGACTAGAGATGTCATAGCTATGGGAGTTGTTGATCATACATCCCACTTGTATTCTTTTTCACATTTTGTTGATGATGATGATATTCATGTACGCATTCCTTTACCAAGGGAGAATTATGTATTTGAGGAGAACTTTGGACACTTGAATCATTTTGTTGTTGAGACAAGTGTTGAGCTTCCTACTCCTCCACCTCCTGCTTCTTCAGACACGGGCTCTACTATTCAGCAGGATGATCATAGCGCTTTAGATCTTGGAGAATGTGATGACTACTTGGATGCCTTTTCAACTTTTGTTGTTGATTCTCATGATGCAGATTTGGGAGACATACCTGAGGGGGTTTCTCTTCTCTCTGATGATAGCATCACTGTTGGAGATACTTCTTCACCTTCTTTGGAGATTGGTATTCATGATTCTTCTTCTTCACTTGATTTGTCACATGATGTGATAGATTCTTTGAGCTTGGAGAGACCTATTCAGTCTTCAGCGATGCATACATGGAGACCTTCATCTTCTTCCTCCTTCCATTTGCACATGGATTGGCTTCTTCATCATTTGATGTATCTATTTCTTCCTAAAGGGAGACATGTTTCTTGTAGGCATTGGTTAATCTTTTGTTTGCAGGTGCTCTTCATCAACATGGGAGCTTCTTCATTTTGGGGGGGGGGGGGGATATCATGTCTCCAACTTTCCTTCTTATGGGGGGATAATTCTTTGTATGTACATGATGTATGCAGTTCTTGGGGGGTCTTGAGTACTCCTTGCATTCATGCATCTTATGTTTTCTTCTCTCTTTTTGGGGGAGGGTTTTTCCCATGAGGTTTTCCCTCTTTCTCCACTTTATGAGAGTTTTGCATTTCATGTATTGCATTACATATTGTACATGGGTACCTAACATGGCCTAGTAGCTGAGACCCATCTTGCATTGTGAGTTTAAGTGCATTCCCCTAAGTTGCACTTAAGGGGGGGATGTTCGTGTAATTAAATATTCCTAATTACACTTTACTTAATCTTACTTAGGATAATGTATTGCATAGTAGTTTGTCATCTTACTTAGGATAATGTATTGCATAGTAGTTTGTCATTGAGACACCTAGGAGTTTGCACCTCAATTAAGCACATGGTGTGGGAGAAATTCCACTTTAGGTGCGAGATCCACCTTTAGTGCACATATCACATTATCATCCTCATCCTATGCCACATATTTGCATAATGGAGGATGATCCACATTTGGTGGTCATGTGATTGCACCTAGCATAGGTGATAGCTTATCAACTCCTTATCATTCTCCCTTATCGCCTTTCCTATATAAGGAGGCCTATTATGTACATTTCATGAGAATTCATTGGATCAATCAATCATTGCATCATTAATACAAGTCTATTCTTGTTCATATCATCTCTCTTGCATTTGTGCTATTCTTTAACCTCTAGATCCTTGGTTCAATCTTTTCTATTTGCAAATTCTTACAAAATTCAAATACAATATTTTAATTTTTGTTATCATAACTTATAGGGCAATTAGCTTCTCTTGCTACCATTTATCATGGGACTTTAAGCTAAAGCTTGACATCATTGTTATGGGACTGTTGGTTGTGTTGAAACTAGTTTCTTAGGGTTTCGATGTACTTTTCTAGGGGTTTATTCGTTGGCCTAAAATCCAATGTTATATTTTAGCCTTGATTGGTTTAGCCTTTGAAGCACCCTTAAGTCATAACATTATGTATTAAGCTTAGTTCTTTCATAGGCTCTTATATCCTAGTAAGTGGTTGAGCCATTTATTTTCATGCCGACGCAAATGCCTTACAACTTCTTTTAATATGTACTTATGTGGTGGTCCCCACTCATGTCCATGTGGAGTCTCCTTATTTGAGTGCATCCATCCTTCATAGTACATCTTCTTAATCCTCGAGTATTCCTAAGTTGTGCTTTTGTGCTACCGCGTGGAATCCACTATCTCACCTTGTTGAGTCTTGCCTAACTTGTGGGACCATCGTACATTGACATGTTTTTGTTCCTATTGGAGCACATTCATCTCTCTTAGCGCACACGTTTATAAGAGGCCTTCTGAAGTCACACTAGTGTTCTTTCATGCCCTATTGCTCTGCCCCACCTCTCGGGCTACTCTTGCCTTCAAAGCATACATGGGTCCACCATCTTTGCAAACAATGTTATTTTATTGGCAATGTGTTTTCTTAGTGTAGTGTGAATTCTTGAAGGATTTAGAGGATAAATATGCGCTAGTGCGCTATGGTGACATGTGGCACTTAGATTGGGTCCTAGGTGAACTCTTTGGTCTTTGCTAGGGTTGACAAAGATGACTAAGCATAAGGTGTCGTTTACTTATTGCAACATGCTATGTATTTGTAGCATAGTTTCTCTAAGACTGCACCATTTGAAGTTGTGTTATTGTGCTCTATCGACACTTGATGGCTACGAATTATATGTTTTCTAACTTGACATCTTAGTTCATGATTTTGATAATGATTGTGGTGTTGTCCTCATGACTCAAATGTGCTTTTATAGGGGCAATATACCATTAGATTGCAGGTGCTCTTCATAAGGCAATTTCACTTATGCCTATCTTTCCAAAGTGCTAATGCACTATCACAACATGTGTCTTCCATCATGTCCATACAACTGAGTGACTTTGCCCTTCTATGTTGCACCCGCCTATCTAAATGCCCATTTTCTATTGCAATGCATCTTTCCTTTGTAGTGTGTTTTTTCCAATGAGAATTTAAATGCTTTTGTGCTGAAGGAAAGAAATGTGCTAGTCATCAATCAACACAACCTCATCAAGATCAACAATCCATTTTCAAACTCGAGAATGGTTGGTGGGAGACACCTTGTTTTGCTTGTATGCACCATTATTGCAAGAAATGACGGATTTCTACCTAGCCTTTAAGGATTCCAATTATAAATGATTGAATTCATTGTGTAAAGCATCTGAAAGATCATCACGTAATGAAATCGAGCTATTGTAGCAATTTCAGGTAGTTATGACTACCAAATTAGGGTTTTTGAGTGTGAGAATGGGTAAACTAGAATTCTCGCATATATGACTACCTAAAGTTTTTTCAAGAACAAGAATTTTGATTGTTAGGATCTTTTGGTGTTATTGAAGTTGATTGTGGGTAAATAATGTTAATTATTGTAGCTTTGGCTAGATTATTCTAACCGATGAAATCAAATGCTCAATTGGCTTATCGGCCTTAAGCATTTGATATCTATCCTTCACAAGATACTAATCTGATTATTTGCTTTAATTATGTCAATCATAAATTAATTAAGCATGATTATAAATTAATGATCATGTATATATATTTAATAATATATATATATTTTTATATATACTATTAAATATATATACATGATTATGGTTAATAATATTAATCATGATTAAGATCGATATTGATTACATATAACATGGCAAACTTAATCAATCTCATTACTAAATGATCGCTGTATGTTATAGTATGAAACGACATTAAACAGGCCGAACATGGTTCGGTGAGAACATGTACAGCAAACAAAGTGCAAAAACAAGTATCATTATAGTGATTCATACTATCTCAAATAGCATCATTAATAAAGAGATCGGGTTCCATAAGAGATCGATAATAGCAGATAGATCCAAGCAATAAGAACATATTCAGATTGAGAGTAATCTTATTGAGTAAGATTAAATCAGACATTGCTATTCATTAAGATCATATTACATCAGTCTAATTATAGATTTATAGGAAATCGATATTGAGATTAGATCTCTCAGATTTATATCTGCACTAAGATAAGAACCGATTGATATTAAATAGTGATTGGTATATAAGAATCAGCATTGTGATATTGTGAAGAATTATAACATCAACATTGAAGATACATACATAGATCTGAGATTAAAATAAAATTCCTTCTACATACAAATCTGATCAAACTTTAACATGGTATTAGAGCCAGTCTAAGGAAGATCCGATCAGATTTGAAGTAAAAGGTTATCTAACTATCGTTTGATTTTTAGATATACATATTCTTTCTTTGAATGGCAAATGGTGTTAGACTTGAGGATCGTCTTCAAGGAGCCTCAAACTTTGTTTCATGGAAATTCAGAATTATACTCACCTTAAGAGAGCATGAATTAGAAGCATTTGTAGAACAGAAAATGGCTGTACCAAATGAAGATAGCAAGAAACGCCAGTGGATAAAGAACAATAGCAAGGCCATGAAGCTATTGGTGGATGCAGTCAAAGATCATATAGTTCCAATTATCTCCAAATTGGATACACCAAACAAAATGTTTTCAACATTAGAAAGCATGTATGAGATAAACAACACGAGCAGGGCTGTGTCACTTAAGCAAAAGCTGCATCATGTGAAGATGAATAAAGGAGAATCGATTAATCATACTTTATGAAGATCACAGAGTTAAGGGACCAACTTTCCTCCATTGGTCATCTAATTGAAAGCAAGGAGTTAACAATGTTGGCTTTAAATGGACTCCCAACATCATGGGAAGCATTTATTCAAGGAATAAGTGCTCGTTCGAAACTCCCCAAGTTTGATCGATTAAAGATGGATTGAATTCAACAAGAATCTAGACTGATCACAAGGGGGTTTGGTCAAAATTCCACAAATGAAGACATCCATGTGCTAAACTCTCATTCTCACAAGCAAGGTAAGAAAGGGAACTTCAAAAGAAAGAAGGACAGAGATAAAAATGGTAAATGCTCATCTAAGAAAAGAAGGGACATGTCTAAGGTGCAGTGCTTCAGATGTGACAAGTATGGACATTATGCTATGAAGTGTCCGGATAGACCAAAACCTCAAGCCTCTATTGCTGAAGTTGGTAAAGTAAGCTTGGAAAATGATTCCGAAAAACTTGTATTCTATTCAGCCTTATCAAGCGAAGTATCAACCAGCCTTAACACCTGGGTGATTGATAGTGGGACACCACGTCACATCACAGGATTCAGAGAACATCTAGATAGTTAAGTGGAAAACTCAGATGAGGAAGTGACTATTGGGGATGATTCCAACTATCCCGTGAAAGGAATTGGAATTTGCACCATAAATCTAAAATCAGGCATCTCTCTTCAACTTACAGGTGTATTATTTGTACCAGGGATCAAGAGAAACCTAGTCTCCATTTCAGCACTTGAAGATAAGGGATATAGAATCACCTTTATGGAGGGTAAAGTCCTGGCATGGCCCAAGAACTCAAACATCAAGAAGGCTCACACTATAGGAGTGAGACATGGATGCCTATATAAACTTTGTCTGTAGATGGTATTCTATGCATTGTGCTATTACTGTGATTATTTCTGTTTCTTTATAACTGCACTGGGAATCATTCACATGAAACAAATTGACAATTTGAGTATGCAAAAACAGCAGTGTTGATGTTGTAACTGATCAATTTGTCAAGGAATAAAAATTTCTGGTAATTATTTGTGGAAGGACATTACACTTCCTCCTCAAAAGGCAGTTATCAGTTCTGGACACAGCTGGAACAAATTTTTGGGATTCTTAACTATTTTAAATAAAAAGTCCTTGATGTGACTATCCAAGCCTTCACGGTTTGACCCATGAGCTCAAGAAAAATAGTTTGACTTTTGAGTGCACCCCTGCTGCAACATTGCATTCTCCACCTTGCTGCTAGCATTAACTTATAGTGACCTCTGATAAACTGATTGTGACATGTAATCTATATTAGAAGAATATGATTGTGGTAATTGATAGTGTGCTTTACAATGATCCTGCAAACCACAGGTATGTATAGATAATCCAGGGGAGACAATGCAATCTCTGTCTTAAAAAGCAAGTGGGGCTTCTTACAGTGGGAAGGAGGTCAAGAGCAGTCCCAATCATGTGCCTGAAAACATAGCCTTTATCCCCTACTTGAACCCATTGTGTAGGAAATGAACTTTGCCTGCCTAGAATGAGGAGCAGAAGACCCCCTTCTCATTGAATCTAAGCATGAATGCCTTTACTGCCGTGTTGGCTATAGTAACTATCAACTGCTTACATTAGTGACTGTGTAATGAAAATATTTTTGGAATTTAAAAGTAGAGGTATGCATGATTAATAGTGGTGTGTCTTTCGTTTGGTAAGAAGCTTTTGAATTTCTGTTCTCTTCAGCAGTTTTTTCTTTTGTTGTACATAGCTGACATTAACTATGGACATATGATGTAACAGCTTTGACTGTCGCCTATCCTCTCTTTGGGCTAGGCTGAGTCTGGTATTATACATATTCACTCTTTTCAATATAACTTGGACCCTTTTTAATAAAAAAAGCATATGGAATAAGTTCCTACAATTGTAACTGTATCTAATAATTAAAATTTGTGGTTATTGTAGTACTTTAAGTCAGATTTATTTTGTCATGCCTGTAAATTCCATTATTATGAACTTTATATGAGATCACCCCCTTTTATTGACACAGTTTTGAACATAAACCCTTGAACAATTTGGACCCAAAAAGAATATAAAATAACTAAAGGGACGATCCTTCACAAGTTTGATTAAGTGCTACAAAATATTGCTTTGCGTTCCTTCTATGACAATTATGTTTGTTTTTGTATCAATACCATCTCTAAGTTGTTTGGAACTCATTGAAAGGATTGAATTAGTGGATATAGACAAACGTTGAAGTTTTTGTTTTGTTGTTTTCCCCTTTTATGATGATAGGTGGCATTTGTAAACCTATACAATGATTAAGGCCTTGATGTGCTTGAAGTTACAGATGATGTTTCTCATATAACTTGTCATTGGTTTCGTATTCTTTAGCAAGGTAGCTCATCTGTAATTCAATATTGTTTTGTCTGAGAAAACATGCATTTCTAATGCATTGTCTAATTATATTAATACTCAAATAGAGTAACCTGTATCAATTTGACATTTGTTTTTGGCAGTGGGCCAGCTAGATTTGATTGGGATAGGGAAAATGAAGCTTGGCTATATCGACGAACAAAAGCAAATTTGTTGGAACTTTTGGAAAGTGAATTGAGTAGTCTCTTGAATACATCAATTACCCTTGCATCATAAAATTGATTTTGATTTGTATTTGTAAGTTCCAGTCGTCCATGTCAACTTTAATCAACAGCTGTTAATTGTAATATGTCCACCAGGAAGATATGTTTACAAGGATGAAGTGCAAGGTGTAATTCTAGTAAAAATAATAATTAGTTCGTGTCTTAACATTATCAATTAAATGGTTGTGTCATCCTGAGGATACAGAGGTGATCTATTTGGATATTTTGTTTGTGGAGCTTAGAAGGTTATGAAAGTTTCTATTTTTTTCCTTCCAATCACTATTGGTGTCGTATCCTTGCACATATCTATTCAGTTTTTTAATTGTTTTTGTGTATTATGCATTTAAAATCTATCACTGGGTGTTGCCTTTATTTGTTATGCAAAAGCAATTTTTGTTGGCATTTGATGGTACCCATTAGTGATAGGAACTTCCCATTAATATGATAGATCAAGGTTGATCAGCTTCTGTCAACTTAAACAAAAGGACATTTTTTTTTCCGGAGGAGCTGCTCAGTATCCAAATGGGTGTATTTTGCTAGTATAGAACTCACTGAGTGTGCTATGCATCATTAGTGGTTTTTTTAGTTCTGTATGTTGTGTATGCAAATTGAAACAACAGATTATCTGCGTTACTTTTATGTGAGGAAGAATCTTTTCATCTGGATTTTCTGTATTACATTTAAGTTATTTTAAGTTTGTGCCAATTGAGAAACATTTGTTAGGATTCAAATAATCGTCTAGGATGAATGTTGTGTACTACATGGCAGTTAATCATATATAACCATTTGAATATGTAATTTTGTAATTTCTGGCCAAGATGGCAGATTATATCTGGTATTAAGATTTACACCATCTTGTGGCTGATATAGATCATCAAAAAAGTGTGTGGATGATATATATGCTAGGTTGTGGATCAAAAGAAAGAAGAAAGAAGAAAGAAGAAAAGAAGATAGAAGCAAAGAGGTAAGGAAACAAGCATAGAGGTAGAATATAAGTAGAATGAGATTGTGGGGTTTGAGATGGAGACTACAAGAAACTAACGAGGAAAGATAACAATACAATATAGTGGTGGTCACTATGATAATGTGGTTTCGTGGTTATTTTGTACTACAATTAAATTATCATAGTGAGTGTATTGAATAGATATAGCTTTTCATGTAAGAGGCCCGTAGCAGAAAAACAAGTTGTAATTGTTGGTGTGAATGAAGTGTTATACTAAATTGGTTCACCTCTTAGGTCATATTCACACAATTGACTTTAAGTTTATTGGCCATTCCTCGAGTATTATCACTTTATGTATCAAGTCATAGAAGTAAGATACATTTCATAATATTATTTGGGTCCTATGTCTCTCCTTGGCTTATGTAACTAAGAGGTTCTCATTCCAAAATATTAAATCATATTCATGCACATATTGTACATCTTTATCCTTTGATAGAATATAATTATTCTCTCTCTTTTTTTTTTCCCTCTCTTGTACTTAAATTTAAGTTCTTATATCTTAGGTGTCTATCTCCATAACCAAATATTGAATGGTATAAAGCATTCTATACCAACTCTTACATTGTATTGAAACTTTTGAGATTATTTCTTAGTATTTCTCGGAGATATAGGTTGAAAATGTTAGAAATATATAGGTTCTAATGTCAATAGTCCATAAATTCTATCTATCCAAATAATCAATCAAAAGATGAGATACAAGATTTGGACTATTACAACATGAAAATCTGAAACTTACATGCAAATCTAAAAATAGATTATTCTTCTCTACGATGCTAAAATGAACCATCATATCATACTTATTAACAATATTTTATGTTAATTTATAACATCAATAAATAAAGCATAACATCACCATAAAATAACAACAAAGAGGCACAAATTTCAGCAACATGAGTATCACATAATACATGATTTATGTGGAGAAATCCTGCGAGAAAAAACTCCAAGAGACATGTTGCCTTTTCCAAGTGCCCACTTAAAAAAGCCAAAATGTCACTTATTTGACCTCTTTTCATGCAATTAATTTGATTCTAGGCATACATATGTGGGGGAAGCAATATTAAATTGTTATGTTCACAACCCATCTTTATCATTGTTAGTAGAACCCCTCTACTCTCATGAATGTATTATAAACAATAGTGAGACTAGACATTATAAATCACTTTCCCAATACGCCTTAAGTTCCTTACTAGGACACTCTCCAAGTATGTTGAAACTATGACCTGATTTACAACATAGATGACACCTAAATCCCATCATTCTTTCATTTGACAATATACATTGTAAATACACTTATATGAATCACAAACATAAGAAAATAATCCCTTAGCCACCTTGTGCCACTTGAATCTTCTCCATGCTCTCATGCTCCAACAATTCTTCCAAAGAAACCATGATAAACACCATCAAGTAAGAAACTTTTCACATCTTCCAAAATGCCACCTATGTGAAAAAAGGAACATGCCAAGGTCAACCATATCAATGAAACTTGTACCATTGTTTTACATGAGCACAACCATCAACTTGAAATGATAAAATTGGCCCTGGGTAGCTGCCTTAAGCAACTACAAGAAATTTCAATTCATCCGTTAACCATACCTCTAATGAGAATATAACATCATAGGTAGAACTTCATGCCATCAATATACCAACTTTGAATTGCAATCGATTCTCTATATAACCATCCTCTTATAACAGTGCAACAACACGTTACCACAAACAATGCCAATTAATAAAATATGTATTAATAATGAAACAATCTTGCAGACTAAAATCAAATGGGCGACTAGCCCACCTATCGACATAACTTATAGATCTTAATCAAATAAAACATGCAAAATCATCATCACATAAATAATCAATAAACCAAGATATCAATAAGGATAACCATACATAAATCTAGAAACTCCCATTGCATAAATAATATTAGATCCAAAAATAGATCAAAGCATATCAAATCTATCTATAGTACAAGCACATAGAGGATGTGACTAAGTCCTCTAGTACATATTATCAAGGAAAGAAATCATGATATGAAAATCCCGCAACATTTATGCTATAATACCTCTCTCACCACTAGTCTCTGTATCTTTCCCAAGTTCTTCACACTCGACCATGTGAACACAAAATTCTAGGAAGGAGAAGACGACCATAGAGAGGATCTACAAATAAAACAATATCAGTGTTCCAGACTAACATGTATCAAGTTGGATAAAGTATGATCTCCTTCACCATTCCCATATTGAATGAATATTAACATCTAGCATTCAAATCAAATTTAAACATGACATAATAAATGCAAACCTCTCATATTGAGGTAGATCAAACAAACCAATCATTCTCATGACAAAAGAAATATGCTCAAAGCCGCAAACCATTTTTTGTACCTCTCCAAACAAATCCTTGGAACTAGATCCATAGCTCAATACAAACAAGAAGAACGATGAAAACTTATAAAATGATGCATCTTCTCAACAAGTCCTCAAAATGTTTATATTCAATACTAACTCATTGAGAAGGTAAGATACAAAATAAAAAATACTTATGATGATTAGGTAGGCAACACCTCTGAAATTATTCACCTATCAAGTAAATCGAGAGTGAGAAACAATATTGTTTTTTATTAAGGTAACAATAGGTTTTGAATGGGGCTCGAAACCCTTTACAAAGTTGGAACTTAAGATAAAATGGTAAGAGTTCTAAAAAACAACAGTCCGGCCAAAACAAAAGCCTAGACACCCCAAACCCCTCACGAAAAAACACTGCCATAGAAGGCACTCCAGCTAAAACACCCCAGTCTACTGCACTAGAAAAAAAGGAGAACAACAGACAAAAGACAGGGGACTAAACTTTTGATCCCTTCTTATGGGACCAAAGAGTCATGTCAAATGAAGGGGAGTATCTCTTAGAATGTTTACCTTTAACTGTGATCCACCCTTCTTCAACTCTAGCAGCCTCATGTTGCCAACACAGGGAATCCAAGACAGAAGAACCAATTCCCAGCAAAGAAGAAGGAACAACCAACGAAACTCCTAGCAGGGGATCAACATTACTCCCAACCAAGAGATTAGCTACAAGAGGGTCAATAACTTCAGAACTAGCACCAACCAACAAACTAGCAGGGACAATTGAAACAACGTCCACCGAACTGCCAACAGGGGGCCTGACATCATCCAACAAAGAAGGATCTAGAAGAGAAACTGCAAAAGGGCGAAGAACTTCAGCCAACAAAGGAGCAGGAACAAAACCAACAAGAGGACAAGCTGAATCAGTACCAACAACTCCATCCCGCAAAGGAGCAAGAACCGAACCAACAAGAGGACAAGTTGAATTAGTACCAACAACTGTAGTAGGCACAACAGGAGGGCACAAGCCATCCTTCACCATAGAAGACACATGACAATCTTGCTCAACCACCTGCAAAAAGCTTTGATGGAAAGACACCTTCTCCACCGTATAGTGTTGAGAGGAGGTGCCCTGCCACCACGAAGCGGTCTTTTGAGGTCTCTGAAGTTCACATTGACTAGCAACATGACCAGTCAAAAAATATCTTCTGCATCTGAAGGGGAGGTCTTCATAGTCCAATTGTTGAATCCAGCTTCTGCCTTGTGAGGAAAAAAGCTTAATTTCTGAAGGTAGGCCTTTAGAAATATCTATATCCACCGAGATACGAGCGTAAGTAGAGTGGAGTAAATTAGAAGATTTCTCATCCACCATTAACATATCCCCAATAGCATCCCCCACAGTCTCCAAAACAGAGTCAACCCAAAGATGGAGGGGGAGATGAGGAAGCCTAACCCAAATGTGCTGCTTATCAAACGATTTAGAAGATGGTAAGAAGTCAAGATGCCAAGGTTTCAACATCAGCATAAAGCAATCATCCTAGCTAAAAACATTTTCACACAAAATAGTGTTTTTATCCTTAGCAATTTCAAATTTAGCCACAAAAAAACCTTTAGCCATAGGAAATATGTAGACTGTACCAGTAATTAGGGGCTCCCAATGCTTGGAGATCCAAGAATGAAGATCAAGCATACAAGGCCAGTATCCCTTAAATCTGCAAATCAAACCATGCTCTGAAAGAACAGAGACAACTATATGAATATCGGATAGAGTTCCTCATCCAACTCCACAACAATGTGGTTGCAGACAGGGAAAGCATGGCGAGTGTTACCAGCCGAAGCATGATGACCACAAGCCTTGGATTTAACTGCAACTGACCCAACAACAAACACAACCTTCCTAGCCGCAGACGTTGCCTTAGATTTAATAGCCGCAGAGGGCAGACCACCCTGCACTAAACACACAAGGGAGGCTTGAGGAACTGCATCCCTCCCCGCAGCAGGCGAAGCCTTCCCAGCTACAGTCGCAACCAGGGGATGCGAAGCCAGTGCAGGGGAAACCCTAGGCACAACAATAGTGGGAGCGAGAGCGGGACATGTTTCAAATTCAATATGAGAAACAATATTGTTATATGCACATAACACCAAGTAATACAAGCTTACAATAAGTGACAATATTCTTTTTATGTCTATAATGGATTCACACACATAACAAGGTATAAACTCCTTGATCTTTCTATTGAAATCCTCACAAAAAATAATCATCTCAACACATGATCTCCAAAAGTAAGATATCTTAACCTCACCAAGTGTTTCTAGTCTATGAGCATCCACCAACCATTCCATGAAAACTTCAAATGCAACAACCCTACAAAATTGTGAGGCTCCAAGCAATTAATATTATTGAAAACCAAAGATAACCAACAAGAGTATCATCAAAGTTCCAACAGTAAATCAAGATCATATCATGATATCATGATCAAACGTCTCCTTAGTGAAGATCTTACGCTCCAAAGAATCAATCTAGAGAACATCCGTCGTGCCAATACCCTAATCTAGAATCAAGAGTACATGACATAATAACATCCATACTTTGAACCAAGAATCAACATTTTCAAATGCATAAAGATGATAATCCTTTTTCAAGTGATGAATACACCCAACCGCCAAAGCTCCCTCTAAACCATGTAACCAAGCTCTCCAAGTGCTATCATAACCATCTCATGTAAAATGAGACTCGGGATGCCAATAAAATCCTATTTAGATGAAACATAATCCAAGAGCCCATCCATGACACCAAGATACGTTACAAAAGACCATTCATTTTCTAATCAAAGACTATGCATAACTCACTACATATTTAACAACTCATAACCAAAATCTTGAAGAAAAAGAAGATAGAACACATTATTTAATAGGTTGCAAAAGGGACATAGCCCTTTTCACTATGAAATTATGTGGAATACCCACCTTGATTTTCATGCTTGCATTAAGAATTGGTGGGGCTCACCTATGTTGGGAACTCTAATGTATCGTGTGGTGTGAAAATTGAATATTGTCAGAACGAGTGTGAAGGGCTGGAACACATTTACATTTGGGGACATTTTTTAGAAGTTTTTTTTTGTATGAAAGTGACCTCAATTCATGAACAAATGGCTAGTGGTGACCTTTCAATGACAACTCACGAAGAAGATGAATTTTTAAGATCCAATTGGAAAGGAATCGTATACAAGGAGGAAATCTTCTGGAAGTAGAGGTCTAGAATTCTATGGTTGAAAGAAGGGACTGAACTCGTCCTTCTTTCACTGCTCAACTAGCACACACAAGAAGAGGAATACCATTTTAAGCTAAAAAATGAACATAATGAGGTTATTATGGAGGATGCTAGGTTGAGACTCATGGCACTTAACTACTTTTGTGAAGCCTTCATAAGATAATTGTGTTGTTGATAGGATGTTGGAATCCCAATTGTTAGACTGCCTCCCAAGAGATGTTAATGCGGTTGAAAACATACATTTTTTGGCCCCAGTTACTTCGGAAGAAGTTAGGACTGCTACCTTCTCTATGGGTGCTTTCAATGCCCAGGGCCCAAATGGTTTCCCTGTGGCTTTTTTTCAAGATTTTTGGGAGATTGTTGGCCCTGACCTAATTTCAACTACTAGAGTCTTTTTCAAAACGAGCAAGCTCGTCAAAGAACTAAACAAATCTTTGATTGCATTATCCCTAAGATCCAGGAGTCTCTTTCTCTTCATGACTTCAGACCGATGAGTTTGTGTAATACAATGTACAAAATCTTTTCTAAAGTCTTGGTGAACAAGATCAAGCCTATATTGGACAATCTCATTAATTGTAACCAAAAAGGTTTTGTCCCTCAGAGACAAATCCTTGACTCCTTCAAAGTTCTTGAAAGGTTTGGTTTTGACAAGGAAGTGATTGTATTGATCAAGGAATGTGTGACTACTATCTGTTATTGTGTTCTGGTCAATGGTGTACCCAGGTTTTTTTTGGTGCTGCCAGAGGTATTAGATAGGGGGATTCCCTATTCCCATACCTATTTATTATGTTGGTGGAAGTGTTAGGATGTAACTTCCTTCGTATGATAAATGAGGGTAAAGTCCTTGGGGTGTGTCCTGCTTCCACCATACCCCTTGTTGTTTTGCAACAATTTGTTGATACCACCGTCCTATTTGGTATTGCTTTGGTGCTTGAAGCTAGAACTTGGAAATGCTTCCTAAACCAATATGCCTTTGTTTCAAGACAAACCATCAATTACGTTAAAAGAAAAAAATATTTCTTCAACACCTTTGACAGTCTCTAGAACAAAATCAGGAATATGCTTGGTTGTAAATATGCAAATCTCCCATATACATAACTTGGGGTGCTACTTATAGTTGATGAGGTCTCCAACACCTTTTGGAACTCCATACTTGAGAGAACTCAGTGTAAGTTGGCTGGATGGAAAGGTAAACTTTTGAGTAATGCTGTAAAAAGATTTTCTATGGGTAAAAAGATTGAGAGAATTTAGAAAAATTTCTTATGGTTAGGTATGGAGGAACAAAAGCATATGACATTGGTCAATTGGGACTTTGTTTGCCAACCAAAAATTATGGGAGGATTGGGTATCTGAAAACTCTCACCTTAATAAAGCTCCTCTCACAAAAGATGGATGGAGTCTTACCCAACACAAAGCCACTTGGTGTGACATCATTTCTGCAAAAAACTTGAACAAGGAAAGGTTTTACTGTGTTCTTACTATTCAATGTCTCCCCAATGGGTCAAGAATATGGAATATAATTCTTAAATGTAGGAATGTGCTTTAGCTGCGTTCAAATGGCAGATGGCCAATGGCCAAAAGATTTATTTTTGGGATGATACATGACTAGATGACACACCACTATCCTCTCAACCAACTATTGCTAAACACTTCTTTGGAGTTTGGGTGACTAACTATATTGATCATTCCAAATCCTGCAAAAACATCTTGCTTTGTTGTCAGGATTTACAACATATGATACCTCTAGCCTTGGACTTGCAAAAGAGACTCAAGAAGGAGAGTATCTCGATGTTCCCTATAGATGATATGTTTAATACCAATGGCAAGTTCACGGTGAAATCTGCCTATTTTCTGCTTCTACGTGAGGGTAACTATGACAACTTGTGGAAAAGAGTCTTAGAACTCCCAACTTATCCCTAAGGTTAATATTTTTTGGTGGACAGTCATGCACAATGAAATTCTTACACAAGACAACCTAACTAAGTGTGGATTTTAGTTGCTAAACCGTTGTGTCCTTTGCAAACACAATGATGAATCTATTGATCATCTATTTATACACTGTTCTTTTACGTGAAACTATGACAAAAAGTACTATGATTGTTCCAAATTGACTGGGTCGTGAATGAGGATGTCCAACAACTTGCCTTTAATTGGGAGGGGACTTCCTTCAATCCCCTTATTAGACAACTCTAGTGGCAAACTCCTCCACACTTGTGTTGGGCAATTTGGAAGGAAAGAAATAATAGAATCTTTAGGGGTGTGGAATGCTTGACCGTTGTTGTTTTTCATGTTTTCCACATATTGTTGTTAGATAACTTGATAGTTACTACATGGCCTCGGCTTGCCCCCCCCCCCCCCCCTCCCCCCTCCCTCGCACCTTGGTCACCAAATTATAAAGAGATGGAGCCTCCTGGATTCTTTTGGGAAGTTTGACTTTTCTAAAGAAACTAATAAGGAAGAACAAAAAATGGACTCCCCTATGCTTAGCTGGTTCAAGACCAACTTTGATGGAATTTCAAAGCACTCTCAGGGAATGGCCACTACTCGAGGGGTCATAAGAATAAACATTGGGAGTCTAATGATGACATATAGTGGTGCACTGCCAAAGAACACAAACAATCAAGCCAAAGGAATGTGCCTCCTTTAGGGGCTCAAAGCAGCACGTTCAATTAGCATTCAAACCCTTTCAATTGAAGGAGATTCCAAGCTTGTTATTGATGTTGTTAAAGGATAGTGCAAAACCAATTGGTTAGTTGAGGGAATTCTGGGAGATGTTTGTAGGCTTTTGTAGGGATTTGATTCCTTTGTTATCAATGATGTGTATAGGGAAGGCAGTGTGGTGGTGGACTCTCTTGGTGCTAATGGTTATAATTTGAAAGGATCGAGGTGTTGGTGAAATCCTTACTCTCTTCACCAAACATACAAACTCTCTTGAAGGGAGAGCATTCAACTTCCAAGGAAAATGATGTGTAATAGTTTGTATTGGTTGTGGTGCCTCCTTTGTACCATATGGTGTTGGGTTTTCCATAATCTTAACTAGTCCTATGCTAAGAGGGAGTGTTGGACTAGTGAAAATGTTTTGAATTTTAATATGGGGTGGAGGACATGGCATGACGATGTGTGGTTATAGGTATGCCTTGTCCAACGTGACATTAAAAACTACCTAAGGAGTGCTATTAAGTCTAGGTGGCCTCTAGGTAATCATGATATTTATAATAATTTGAAGGAGTACCCTATGATGATGAGATGGTATTACACGAGAGTCACAAATGGTCACCTATGCATTTATCATAGCCCCCTTTGTAAAGGGGTGTACTCCTTGTACGTTGTGTTAAAAAGACTTTTGCTTGTGGGAAACTGTAGCTCACATAAGCCTAATTTATGGGGAGGATTGTTTAATGATAATATCCAACTGAATGGACATGCATTTTTATTGCTTTTAAATCACCCTATGATAACAAAAAGTTTCCCAACCCTATCAAGGGTTATAGTTTTTTCTTTAGAGCAAGTTACTATGTGTATTTCATTACAGTAATAGGTGGGAACCAGGTTTGTATTAAGCCTGGAAAGCTAGACAAATTTAAAAATGACCCCATGGTGTGGCATATTTGCAACGAAGGGGGTGTTTCTGATTACATTGAATCCATTAATGGATTCAATGAGGGTTTGTCTATCTATTTTGCTAGCTCCTAGGAAAATTAGAGAGTTATTGTTGGAGGTATCTCCTTGGAAATTAGTGAGGAGGTCATTGTGAAGGCTACTAGTTTATCTACTTATGGAAGGAAGTGGAAGAAGACCAAATGGGTTGTCAATAATGATACCTTGGACAAGTTCTTTAAAGCTAGCGAGGCTCCAACCAAGATGTAGGTTGGATATGATAAAGCTCGGCTTCCACCACCTTGGGACTAGGTTTGTCTGATGCTAATGAAGTACTTCACAATTGAAGGGTTCTTTAAAGTCTATTATTTTTACCATATGCCCTTCTTAACCATCTTAGGAATCATGAAATCATCTCATTTCCTTTTTCCTTGTGAAATTCTCTTGAGAGCTTTGTGCTAGACGCCAAAGACAATGCCCACACCTAGGGTAAGAAAACATAGAAGCATGACATAAAACATGATCTATGTGGAAAATCCTTTGTGAGAAAAAAACTCCACCAAGAAGAGAGGCAAAGTATGCATTATCTTCAAATTAATTGATTACATTATATCTACTTCCATTCTCCTCTTTTCCTCTAACATGGCAGTACTCACATACTTGTGAACAATCTCATTAATCCTCAACATATCCTTGTTCCATTAAAATCTACATTCAACTATTACTCCTTACTTTCTACACCCAAGGAGCAATTGATATAGACGAGGTCTAAAACACCAAACAAGGCATCCAAAGAAGACTCTTCTTTCCCAACATCTCACACTCTTTGATTTCCTCCTTGAAATGTGAAAGGAAATTAGTTCTTTCTCCAATACTTTCCCTTTGACTTGGGCACACAAACATGGAAGATAAATATGATGTTAAATGCAATAAATGACAAAATACCAACATACACATGTTGCCTCTTCCAAGTGTCCACTTGGAGAATCCCGAGGGTCACTCATTTGTCCTCTTCTCATGTCATTAATAATCTCAATTTATCTGTCTATGTGTGGAGAGACAATATTAAACAATTGTATTCACAATCCACCTCTATCATTGCTAGAACATCCATAACCCCTTATGAATGTAGTGCAAACAGTAGTGAGAATAAATATTATATTTTATTCCAATTTACCCTAAATATCTTAGAACACTTTTCAAGGATGGAAGTATGACATACAATTAAAAGGTAGATTTCACCTTAATCTTAATATCAATACTGGTTTCTCTTAAAAAAATTGTGCTCTCTTGTGATAACCTTTTTTTTTTGGGGGGGTGGGGGGGGGGGATTGCTCCTCTTTGTAGCTTCATATTATAATTTTTTGGGAGCATGTTGGTGAAAATATGAGCTTACCATTAAGTTCATGGTGCCTAAGAAAGTTAGTTTAACCTTTTTATTCTATCTAACTTGGATATTAGAGGCTAGATCCACAAGGGTTTAAATTTTGGAGGTGGTATTTAGATCCAAAAAACTATATTGTCATTAGCCATAAATAAAATTTTATCGTCATTAGCCATAAATATTGTACCATTGAAATCTTTAAAAAATATTCCACAACACGTCCTTGCACATATGAATCTACAATAGCATCATCTTTATATGGGTACATATTGAAAGTTCAATCTTTTAAAATAATATTTTTAATTTTTAAAAATGGATTATTCTCACATAGAGGTGATAGTCGACTATATCTGTATCCCCTATGGTATCATTAACTTTAAGGGTTGCCCTAATATGCATGAGCTTATGTGCTCATACATAGTTGACACTATTTATTATCAACAATGAAAAAATCTTGATAGTGAAAAATACCCATATGAAAATTCACCAACTAGTTAAGACGTACTGCAAAATAATTATTTTCCCCACAAAACCACCACTACCAAGAAAGTAACTTCTTATGGATTTTTGTTTTATTTTTGTGAATACAACTTTTTAAACCTTTTTTACGGCAAATTTCACAAATTGATTGGTAGTTTTGGATTCGTTAGAGAATATTTTGTTTTTCTTGGTGACATTAGCAATACATAAGCATCACACTAATATTTCTTCATTTCTAACCAACCCCTACTCAATTGGAAATTTTGATTTGGTACAGTATCTTTAAAAGCTCATTCATATGAGCTCTTTTTTAAATTATTTTTTCTAGTTTGAGAAACATTGCATGAGCTTTAATAATATTGAAAATTTGAAATGAAGTATCCTGCTCGCTCCGCTACAGCCGCTCCTCTGGCTGTGGTTGCAAGCTCCAGTCCTTTGGCCCCTGTTGGCCTCCCGAGTTCCTGCTCGTTGGCCCCTATAGGCCCCAACGTCTTAGTGGATGGACTTGTTCCCTAGTTCCCCCCTCTCTGTCTTCAGCTTCCCTTGCTGCTGCCTCCTCGTCGTCACTGTAGTTGTTGGTGCTGCTTCGGGCACCTCTGGGGCCCCCAGGGCTCCTGCTAAGGCTGCGACAGTGGATGTTTCTCTTAATGGGCTTTTCGTGGAGACTCTCATGTTAGGTCTTGAAGCCCTTGCGACATCAGGTTTGGCTCGGCTCCCTCTTGGGCCTGCACCTAGACTTGCTTCGAGAAAGTTTGTCCGCAGTGCCTTCCCAGTTTGCAAAAATATTTCAGTTGAACTAGAGGAGGAGACTATTTCAGAGATCGATGAAGCTGCCTCTGACTTATCTTCTCATGGCCTGATCTACAGATTCAAGGGTCACTGGCCTAGCTTGCCAAATCTGCATTCTTGGATTACCAAGCACTGGGAGCCCCTTATCTCTGGTAAAATCCACATTTTTCCTATGGCTAAGGGTTTTTTTGTTGCCAAATTTGAAAATGTAGTGGATAGAAAGTCTATCCTTTGTGAAAATTTCTTTAGTTGGGACGGTCGGTTCATGTTGATGATGAAACCTTGGCATCCTGACTTCTCCCCGTCCCTTGAAGCATTTAATAAAATGCCCATCTGGGTAAGACTGCCTAATCTTGCCCTCCATCTTTGGGTTGATTCTCTTCTCGAATCTATGTGGGATGCTTTAGGTGATTTTATTTTGGTAGATGAGCAATCTTCTAATTTTCTTCACTCTACTTATGCCCATATTCTGGTGGATTTAGACACTTCTAAAGGTCTTCCTATTGAGATCAAGCTCGTTACTCCCGGTGGTAGAAGTTGGATTCAACACTCGGATTATGAAGGCCTCCCCTTCAGATGCAGAAGGTGCTTCAGGACAGGTCATGTTTCGAACCATTGTGAGCTTCAAAAATTTAAAAAGACTTCCTCATGGTAGCAAGGTGTCTCTTCTCAACACTATACAGTGGAGAAGGTGTCCTGTCATCGGAGTTTTTCTCCTCAAGTGGTGGAGCAGGCTGGCCCTGTGTCTTCTCCTCTTCCTCACGTCTTTGTTGCTGGAGCAGTTGTGGATGCTGATGTTCCTCCTTCTTTGACATGTGTGTGGGTTCCTCCTGCGACTGGGGTGTCTTCCCTGTCTTTTGGTGTTGAACCTGTTGCTGACTCTGCTCCTTCTGGCTCTTTTGCAAGGTCTTCTTTTGGGCCTGTCCTTGCAGGTCCTTCTACAGGCTCTGTCCCTCTCCCTGGCCCTGGCTCTCCATTGGCTACCTTTGGATAGGATGTTGCCCCCTCTGGGGGCTTTGTTTCTTCTGGTTCGGACTCGTCAGTTTAGCAGAATGTTGTTGCTAAGGTTGAAGAAGGATGGATCAAGGTTAAAGGACAACATTCCAAGTGATCTTCGCCTTCTTTCGATATGACCCTTTGTTCCCATCGGAAGGGGGCTAAAGGAAAATCCTAAATTTTTGGGATCTTCTTTTGGCTGGGTTTACTTGGGGCCTCGCTCAAGTTGTCTGTTCCAAGTTGTGGGAGCCTTTTGGAGAAACCCTCGTCAAGGTCTTGAGCTGTTTCGTCTTTGTGGGTTGTCTTTGTCTATCTTTGGTGACCTTCTTGTAAAGGGTTTCAGGTCCCTTCAAAACCTGTTTTCCTTAATATCAAAAACATTGCATGAGCTTCATAGTGGTGTATAATAAGTCTATATTATGTCATGTTTATATCATTTGTTATAACACATTACCCATGTTTACAAAGTCTTTCCAATGCACTTCTAAACATCACTTTTATTTCATGAAGTATTAACTATGATTATTGATTATGTCTCTGGCATGGGTGTTCGGGGTGTTGTCTCTGATTTTGCCATTTGTTGATGTGGTGCGTTCTTTGTCCCATGTTTCTCCAGTGAGGGTTCGGGGGAATGGTCGGGGTGCTATTCCTACCCCTTTTGGGGTTTCTGATGTTACCTACCCTTTTGTGGGCTTATCCACCTCTTATGGAGTACAAAAGGCTATTGGTAAGATGGAGGATGGATGGACTACTGTGAAGGGAAAGAAATCTAAATCATCCACTCCCTCTTTTGATATGAACTTACGTTCAAATAAGAATGGGCTAAATTGCAAATCTTGATTGCCCTTTGTTGTACTTGGTTTGGTCTTTTTGTCCATTTGGTAGGAACTCTGGTTTGTTCCTTTGGTTTGTTTGGTGGGGCACCACAGATGTTTTGATCTTTTATTGATATATCTTTTCATGCTCTTGTACAAGGTTTCGGGTCCTTTCAAAGCTTGTTTTTACGTAATCAAAACTATGATTATTGATTATTGATTATTGATTAACATTTGTATATTTAGCTAGTTAATGCTAAATTGTGATAATTTATTATGGTAAATGGTTATCATCAAATGTTAAGTGTTTTAGAAGGATTAGCATTTTGTTTGTGAGATATTTGACTCCTTCATGTAGTTGTGAAGAGGAGAAGCAAGTTGACACTTGCCAATATTCAATTGTTGCTAGAAGAGTAGAAAAAGTCAAAAAACCAATTTCATTAAACAAGAATATCTCCTTCATTTCTTAATGAATTTTAGATTTTCAAAATGATTTGGAAAGCTGAAAAGGAGAAAAAAATTTTAAACTGTTTGATCTAATTTAGAATAATAAAGGAACATAATTTGTTTGATTCGAAAGTGGCGAGATTGGAGGCAACAACTAAGGGATGGGTTTTAGTTTAAGCTTGGACTCTTCCACCTCTTGATAATTTGGTGGATTTGGAGTTACTAAAATAATAGAACATGGAGTAACTTGTGAAAATAATAAATAATGATTCATAAATGATTATGACATGTATTTATACACATTTTTGGCCACAACTATCTTATAAGAATTTGAAGTGGATTATAACACTCTCAACTCATTTCATTTTGGTATTTTCTATTAGTTTGTTGATGAATATGTCATCTCCTTGATGTTGTGGGAGAAACAACATTTGTTTTGATTAAGTAAAAATAGGTTTTGAAAGGACCCAAAACCTTGTACAATAACTCAAAAGATATAGTAATAAAAGGCCCAGGCACAACAGTGGAGACCACCAACACAACAGAGGGAACTACCACCAAAAAACCCACACCAAGGGACAACAGTCCTCAACAGGGGTACTTACGATTTATATTTAGAGCCACCCTTGTAGGACCAAAGATTCATATCCAAAGGAGGAACATATGACTTTGGTTTCTTTCCTTTCATAGTTGTCCATCCATCCTCCAACTTAGCAACATCATTTTGCCAAACCCCTGAAGAAACAAAAGAAATTGCATGGCAGATCAGAGTAGAATCAACACCAAACAACACATTCTCCATAGGAGAAACCAGTTTGGGTGAGCCTAAAGCAGTAGCAGACTAGACAACAAAGTCAATAGTCTGGACATCAACAAAATTCAATACATCATCAGACCCTGCAGAATCAGCCAGAACAGGCTGAGCCAAAACATCACCCATCGTAGCACCAAATCCCACAGAAGCAAGAACTTCTTGAGAAGATCCCACAACTTGCTCTCTAACCTCAGCTGAAGATTTATTTACAGTATAATGCTCGACAGAGACACCCGACCACCAAGAAGGTGGTCGTTTCGATTTTACCTTCTCAGATAAACATCGAGCAACCACATGGCCAGTCATGTGACATTTCCTGTAGTGGAAGGGAATACCCTTATAATCTAGAGTTTTTGACCAAGAGCCCTACGGAGAGGCCAAGGAAATCTTCTCAAGGAGACCATTTGAAACATCCATCTCAACAAGGATGCGAGAAAAATTTGAATGAAGAACATCAGAGGTTGCCAAATCCATGATCTGGAAATCCCCAAAAGCATCCCCCACAGATTCCAAAACAGAACAATGAAAATCTTTGACCCTTGGCTGTAAACACTATAGGCAAGAAGCCCCACTATTTCACCAAGAGTCAAAGTCAAACAACTCTCAATTAAGAACCACAGTAGAGAGCAACCTTGTGGGGACTTGAACCTTGGTTGTAGGCCCTACAGGCAAGAAACAACATTTGTTACAAGTTGTTATGTTTGTAACTAATTCAACTCTCAAGCCTCATGTATATGTATGAGATCTTATTTGAGTTGAGAAAGAGAGAGTATGTGCTAAGTCTTGTTGGTAATGTTTTTGTTCAATCAAAAAAATATGATATTAGTTTATGTAGTCTCGTTGATTTGCAATAAGAAGGTGATTTCAACAATTGAGCCTGTGTGTTGAAGATTGAATACTATTTGCTAAGATTGTAGCCACTCAAGCAAGGACCACATGAGGTATTATGACTCTATAGTTGTTCATAGTAGTTTAGATTATTGTTTACATGCTTAAGTGTTAGTAGTAAATTGTTTGGATAAGTTGTGATGTAGAAAATGTTGGACTAACCGCCGTCCCCCTTCGGGATTCGTGACATAGTTTAACAACCTCTTGTGTCTTCTATAAGTCTAGTGGTTGTATCAGGTATTAATAAGTCGATCTTTTGGTGCAACAATAATCGCTAGTTGTAACAAGTGATATCAGAGATTGGTCACATGTTTGAATCCCCTCGAGTGACGTTGAGGAGGAGATTATTGAACTAACCGCCAACGTCCCCCTTCAAGATTCGTGACATGGTTTAACAGCCTCTTGTGTCTTCTATGAGTCTAGTAGTTGTATCGGGCATTAATAGGGTGATCTTTTGGTGCAATGATAACCACTAGTTGTATCATAAAAGTTAGTTCTAATAGTTTTGCAACCACTACTATAACAATTAATCACAACCCTTAGCCACTACTATGCAACTAGTTTTATTTCCAACATTGTTATATTATCAATCAAGTTATTGATTTTAGTTTAGTTTCTTTTATGAAATTGATAGGATAGCTTGGAGTCTCCCATAGTGCACATACAGTGTAGACCCATCACAAGTTTACACTTCATTGGTTGATAATTTAATGAACCTCTCTAGGAAAAATGTTTACTTAATGGAGGATTAGTTGCCTCGTTAGGAGTATGCATCAAGTTATCTACACCAATCTATTGGACTTAGAGAGACCACTCAATATAGACATTATTTAAAATTTTAGCATCTATTATTTTCATTAATTATAAATACTCACATATGTTGCTAAACAGTTCTCGTTTTGGGAATTTTTAGCGCTCTATTTGGGCTCGTACGACAACATTTTTTAGTGTATTTTTTTAAGTGTGTAGTTTTTCAAGTATTTTCTAACAGTGTAATTAATTTTATTCTTTCTCTAAAAAAATACTTTAAATTGAAAATTTTGACAATTGTGATGTGCTAAGATTAAGAGCACCAATATAGCAAGTGGAAGTTGTAGTCACACTACGTATAATGTGGCAAGATCATATATTGCTAGAGGGATCCTTTATTGACTGAATTTTGGCAGCTGGGGATATTGTCGTGGTTGATTTATTTAATTTATTTGTTGTATGTTCTTGCAATGGAGAAAACTTGAATTGAGATTCTAACTCCATATATTTATACTTCATAAATAATTAATTTATAATTATCTAACATGAAAATGCTATCCAACATATGTAAAATAAACTACTTCTAAACCATTGATACTAGTGCAAAGGTAATATGAGAGATCAACAACGAGAAAACTCTAAATTATATTTTTTATTACTCTCTTTTAATTAGTAATTTTATTTTAAATGATGAAAAATACCTAGGTTTTGGGAGCTCTTGAAAAGTTATGGAGAAACTAGTAAGACTAGGGAATATCAAATTGATAATGATTTTATGAATCTTGATCCTAAAGGTTTTGAGCACATCCAAAATTACATCTCCAAGATTAAGTAACTAAGGAAACAACTAAATTATTGCAAGACTAATAAGGAATTGTTTGTAATTGATTATAAACGTGTTATCTAAGCTCAATCTTGATTATTTAGTCATTATTTTTTTCTTTCCCGCCCATTAGATTTCTATGGGAGTTGCATATTTTGAGCCTACTTTTGATAAGTTTTTAAATCTTCTAGTCCTATATGAAGTGAATCCAATTCAAATGGATCTCATCAAGTCTTCTAACCCACAAGAATTGGTGGCTAGTGAGCCTAAAGTGTAGAAAGAATCACAAAATCCTAAAAAGAAATAAAACAAGAAAAGAACAAGCCACACAAATATTTTGAATCCTCTCACTCACAAGGGTAATCATCTATGAAGGATAAGACAAAATATGCATATTGCAAGAAATCAAGACACTATGACTATCAATATTATTCAAAACAATTGAGTTGAAGCCTCTTATAATGAAGAAATATCAATTAACCTTCAACTATGTTGGGGGTTTTTATTCTTCTTCTTGAATATCATAGAAACACAAAGGCGAGAATTTATTACAGTTGTAGATTATAAGTTATAAATATGGATGCTTGATGCTATAGCTTCTCATCATATAGATTCATCAAAAAGTATATTTTATTCATTTAAAATTTGTTCATCATCTCAATTATGATGGCTAGAATGGATACATGTATGTTTATGGGAAATGATCTAGTAATACATGAAGAATCATTCAATAATGTTCTTTTCGTGTTCCATTATTGTCAACCAATATGCTTATCTATTAGATTGCATATGGTGGAGTAAGGAAGAGTGTTGATTTCACACCAAATTGTGTCACTATATGAGATTTGCATGAAAAATATTTATATGTAGTTGGGAATGTTGATCATCAATATCAAGTTTACACCTTGACATTTTTCTCCTATTATTCCTTTTGTTGATGTACACACTACACTCTCAAGAATATAGTGTGGATACTTTTAAGGAGATATGGTATCACCATTTGGATCATATAGTGTTCTTTCATCAATTGATGTTCTGGATACAAGTGCTTAAATTTTGTTTCCTCCACTATTGTCGATTTTGATAACATTAGTGTTAATACATCAATGGTTTCTAATTATTCAATGTTGTAGGAATTTTTTCATCTTCCTAATACAACTGCTTGGGATGATTACTTGATTGACATTATACATTTGTTTTGTGAATTCTATCTTGTAGACTTGGAGGATAGTATTGAGGATATACATCTTTTCTTTGATGTTTTCTCTTATGGAGTTATATCACATTTTTCCAATATTGCAAGGGTATCTTTAGATCCTCTTGTTCCTTTTATAAATCATCATTTATCATAATTTGGCGTTGATTTGAAGACCCTTGAATAGTGTTTGGATGAGTCATCTTCATCTTTGGATTATGTTCTACATCCATTTTCATTAGGTTGTGGATAGTCATTGTGATTAATGTGGCTTAAATCACCCAGCTTGATTATGACACCTCTCAACATTGACAGGGAAACACTTTAGTATAGTCAAAATAATTCACATGTATTCATCTTTCTTCCCTAATATCCTTTTCAATACTAAGAAGAAACCTACATGGATTCTTGGTTTAGTTTCTTCCTAAGGTGGGGAATGTTGTTCGGTAGTTTTGGATAATCTTTAGCATTCATTACAAAAGATTCTACATTAATGGGGCTACACAATATCTCTTCTTATTTATTATTGAGGGGACTTTCCTATCACATGGCTTTTTATCATTTTCATGCTTGGGGAGATCATCTTTTATTTTCTCTCTTTTGAAGGGGAGTTTTTCCTATGGGTTTTTCTCCCATTTTTCATTTGTGAGATATTTTTTTGTACATCAGTACCTAATTGTAATGTCATAAATTTGCACCTCGATGCAACTTACCATTACGTAATGTTCCTACCTTAGCTAAAATGCAAAATTCCACATCAAAATCTACATCCCTCTAATTTTCCTTGTCAACCATCTATTGTGATTCTTGGCCATGCCACGTGGTCGGCCTAGGATGCATGCACAATTATGTACTATTATGTATGTGCAATAAAAATGCAATATAGATTGTGATTAATGTTTCCATATTCAAATATTATTCTCATCTCTAAAAATCAATCTATAAACCACTTTTGAAATGCATATAAACCTTCCAATTTCAACACATTTGTATTTTTTTAACTTCATATATAAATTAAAATAGTTTGTTTATAACTAAAATCAAACAACTTGAGATCAAATCAAATCAAAAAATTGAAGATAGAATGGTGAATGTTTGATATATTGTTGATCCAAATGATATGCCTTTAAATAGACAATACAAAAACAATTGTAAAAATAATAGATAGTTCTATGACAGTAAAAAATACTAAAAACTAAAGGCGAATGTAATGCACCAACATTCCCCCCACCTATTACATTAATTTGAACAAGAGTGGAATATTGCAAAGCTTTTGAAAACAACCCTTTTGGAGACTTTGATAAAGCTCCTTCATTGATCCTCCTCGCTCATCCAAGAAACACCAAATTGGTTGCATCAATGGATCTCCTTACTGTAGTGTCATGCCCAAATTTTAGGGCAAAACACACACAACAAATTTTTTTCTAAAGGAATCCTGCTACAAGGTTACAACTGAAAATAAGATCGAAACCTCAACCTATACACCCAACTCTTAAGGGTATTCGAGGCATGTGTTGGCTTGCCGGCATACCCTAACTTGTAAGGTGCACTAGGTCGAAGAAAACACCAACTAGGGTCCAACCAAGTGAGGTCATGAGGATTGAATCCCTAATCCAGATCACTCCCAAAAGCTTAAGGCAAAACGTTAAGATAATAATTTTATATCATAAGCAGTTTAAGTTAAATGATATGAAACTCCCTAGATTAATTTAAAAGGAATTAAATGAAACATGAAAGATTACGAATTCAATAATAAAGTTCTAATTAACAATTTAATTGATAAATATTACTATTAAGAGTCCTCAACCTTACTAGGCCCACATAGGAATAATAGATTAATTACACCCTTGAAGAATTATAGATCACGATTATCTAATAGGATGATAAAAAAGGTAGGGAATAATAAGTCAATAATTTAATTGATTTAGTACTAAAAGTCTATTGGTATAAGCTAAAATAAATAACCTACAAAAAGATTTAGAAGACCTAAATAACTACACCAAACTAATATCCTAGAAATAGCATCAAAATCCAAAAAGAACCAATGCATATCCCAAATAAATAGGGATCTACCAAAAGGAAATAACTATTAACATTTAAGAGTTCATATAAGTTGAACAAAAAGAGGAGGAGCTATTTTATGATCTAATAAAATTTTTTTTAAAAAAATCAAAAAGATATAAAATAAATAGTAAGTCGAGCCTTAGAGAGGAATGGCAATGGCTAAAAGTGCGAAAATTTGCACCTCGTTCCCCGTGTCCTTGATGTTGCCGTTACCTTCCCCCGTCAGCCCAGTCTCCCGCCCGTACCCTTGGAATAAGCACCCCTGACTGTATTCCTGCAGAATCGTATTGGTGCAGATATCTTTGGACAGCACGACCGAGACTATCATTTTAATTAAAATTTACTTTTACTTAAAAAAATGCAGTGCCATCTTTACGGTATTCGCTAAATCGTAAATTAAAACTAAAATACAAGGGAAGTTTGAAAAGGTAAACGATGGGGCTGGATTTTTTTTAAAATTAGAATTAATCTTTTACCAAGGGATACTTAGTATTTTTTAAAATTCTGTTTGAAATAATTTATTAATTTATAAATTAATTATTAAAGATATAGTAACTAGTTAATTTTACAATTAAAAATTAATATATGTTTATTAATTAACATATCTTTAGTAATTAATTTATAGATTAATAAATTAATTATTAAAGATATATAATTTAGTTAATTTTACTATTAAAAAATTAATATACATGTTCAATATATATATGCAAATATATATTTATAATTAAAAAAATTTAAATTTAAATATTTTAAAATCTTAAATACTATATGTATATATTCATATATCAATATATAAGATTGAAAATACATCATTGTGAATCATAAATATGTACAATTAAACATTTCTATACAAAGCAAAATACCAAAATGTTAAGAAATAATTAATTAAAATATTAAAACTTAAAAATAATTTTTAAAATAATAGTAAAAAATATTATATATAAAATTCTTTCCATAAGAACAAAATAAACTTAAAAATTACAAAAGCTTGAATATAATATAAATTTATAGTAATTTAATAAATATATTTATATTAATTTTATAAATAAAAAAATCTATAAATATAAATATATTTATATTTATTAATATTTATTAACATATAACATGTGAGGGCATAAAATTGTGAGCTTTTAATTGTATGGATTGAAGAATGAAAACGAGACATTAATGAAATGTTGCACCATACCAAAGAAAACTTTTATTAGCCACAATTCTTAGAATTCAAAAGAATAGAATTCCAACAATCTATTTTAGAGGGACACAAATAATAATATACCACTAATTAAGTCTTTCTCTCCTCCCTACCCTAATGGCATCATGAAGCCTTCGAGACTCTAGCCATATTCCCGAGTAAGAACATTTATTATTAATTATAAATATAAATATAAATACATTTATAGATTTTTTATTTATATTATTAATATAAATATATTTATTAAATTACTATAAATTTATATTATATGCAAGTTTTTGTGATTTTTAAGTTTATATATGTTTGTATAAAAAAATTTATATATAATATTTTCTATTATTTTAATTTTTAAGGAAATTTATATTATTAATATTTTAATTAATTACTTTTATAAATTAACATTTTGATAAAAATATATATAAATTAATAAGAATATATATAAATTAATTTATAAGAAGTAATTAATTAAAATATTAATAATATAAATTTCCTTAAAAAAATAATAATAGAAAATATTATATATAAATTTTATTATTATTATTAATAATAATAAATAATAATATAAATGTATTTAAATTTCAAATCGCTCTTTTTATCTATTTAGATTCATTTGGGAAAAGAGTTATTTAAAGATTATTAAAATATATATTTACAAAATTTTAATAATAAGTTATTTATTAAAATTAATATTTATCTAATATAATGTATATTTAAGTCATTTTAGATATATATATATATATATATATATATATATATATATATATATATATATATATATATTGGCAAAACAAAATGACTATTTTAGAATATATATTATATGAAAACGTTAATATTATGATTATTTAACTTCTAAAATTATGAGAAAATAGTAAGTTTTTCATAAATATAATTATTTTTAAAATTATATTTTTAAGAATATTTTTTTATGTACTCATATCAGTAAAACATATAATCTATTATTAAAATATATTTATTAAAAAATTATTATTATTTGCTTATATTTTTTTTAAAAGTTACATAATGACACTATTTAAATATTTTTTAACATATATTTTACAAATCTTAAATTATATAATATAATATAAATATTATTAAAATAAGTAAAATTTTATAAAAGATCAATAAAATTTAAACATTTAAATATTATTTAAAAAACTAAATACAGAATTTAATATTCTATATTTTATTTATTATTATTGTAATATGAGTATTATATATTTATAAAAATCGTTAAATTCATATTCTTGTCAAATCGGTACTTACTGCATTCTTGTCAGATATGGTTGGAGGAGTACAGGTACCGTCTTAACGGACGGCTTTAACAGACGGTACAGGTGCGGGGAACGAGGTGCAAATCCTCGCACCTTTAGCACCTTTGGGCCCATAAAGACGGGGCCGAAAACCTAAACACCGCTCATCCTCTGCTAAGGCTCATTCGACACCCCTTAATCTACAGGAGCCGGCTACACAAGAGAAAGGTAACATACATCTTCCGTGCTTAATCCGCACTGTAAACAGCATGTCGTGAATCACATTTAATCTAGTATGTATCGTACTGTGTTAAGTTGTATCTGGTTGAATTTTGTTTCACAGAGCAGTCCTGCCGGTGACCTACATGGACCGGCCTCAGCAATGGCAGGGGTGGAACGGGATCTGGACCCTACTACTCCCATTAAGGGTGACGGCGCTGGTCCAACCGCCTCCACAGGAAGCGGCGTCCTCCGAGGCTAGGGTTGCTGCGATAAAAGAAACATAACATTCGGTCTTTCAAACCCTTAATAAGATACAACATCCTGATACAATAGCAGCGGCAATCTAGATGTCAGGGGAGTATTGTAATAATGGTTTCGATCCAAGCTGAGATTAGCAAAAATTGTAGAGAGGAATGGCAATGGCTAAAAGTGCGAAAATTTGCACCTCGTTCCCCGTGTCCTTGCTGTTGCCGTTACCTTCCCCCGTACCCTTGGAATAAGCACCCTTGACCGTATTCCTGCAGAATCGTATTGGTGCAGATATCCTTGGACAGCACGACTGAGACTATCATTTTAATTAAAATTTACTTTTACTTAAAAAAATGCAGTGCCATCTTTACGGTATTCGCTAAATCGTAAATTAAAACTAAAATACAAGGGAAGTTTGAAAAGGTAAACGATGGGGCTGGATTTTTTTTAAAATTAGAATTAATCTTTTACCAAGGGATACTTAGTATTTTTTAAAATTCTGTTTGAAATAATTTATTAATTTATAAATTAATTATTAAAGATATAGTAACTAGTTAATTTTACAATTAAAAATTAATATATGTTTATTAATTAACATATCTTTAGTAATTAATTTATAGATTAATAAATTAATTATTAAAGATATATAATTTAGTTAATTTTACTATTAAAAAATTAATATACATGTTCAATATATATATGCAAATATATATTTATAATTAAAAAAAATTAAATTTAAATATTTTAAAATCTTAAATACTATATGTATATATTCATATATCAATATATAAGATTGAAAATACATCATTGTGAATCATAAATATGTACAATTAAACATTTCTATACAAAGCAAAATACCAAAATGTTAAGAAATAATTAATTAAAATATTAAAACTTAAAAATAATTTTTAAAATAATAGTAAAAAATATTATATATAAAATTCTTTCCATAAGAACAAAATAAACTTAAAAATTACAAAAGCTTGAATATAATATAAATTTATAGTAATTTAATAAATATATTTATATTAATTTTATAAATAAAAAAATCTATAAATATAAATATATTTATATTTATTAATATTTATTAACATATAACATGTGAGGGCATAAAATTGTGAGCTTTTAATTGTATGGATTGAAGAATGAAAACGAGACATTAATGAAATGTTGCACCATACCAAAGAAAACTTTTATTAGCCACAATTCTTAGAATTCAAAAGAATAGAATTCCAACAATCTATTTTAGAGGGACACAAATAATAATATACCACTAATTAAGTCTTTCTCTCCTCCCTACCCTAATGGCATCATGAAGCCTTCGAGACTCTAGCCATATTCCCGAGTAAGAACATTTATTATTAATTATAAATATAAATATAAATACATTTATAGATTTTTTATTTATATTATTAATATAAATATATTTATTAAATTACTATAAATTTATATTATATGCAAGTTTTTGTGATTTTTAAGTTTATATATGTTTGTATAAAAAAATTTATATATAATATTTTCTATTATTTTATTTTTTAAGGAAATTTATATTATTAATATTTTAATTAATTACTTTTATAAATTAACATTTTGATAAAAATATATATAAATTAATAAGAATATATATAAATTAATTTATAAGAAGTAATTAATTAAAATATTAATAATATAAATTTCCTTAAAAAAATAATAATAGAAAATATTATATATAAATTTTATTATTATTATTAATAATAATAAATAATAATATAAATGTATTTAAATTTCAAATCGCTCTTTTTATCTATTTAGATTCATTTGGGAAAAGAGTTATTTAAAGATTATTAAAATATATATTTACAAAATTTTAATAATAAGTTATTTATTAAAATTAATATTTATTCATTTATTTATTTAAGTCTTATGTGAAATTTCAAAGTATTCCCAAATTTTTACTATTTGAATCTTATGTAAAAATTTCAAATCACTCTTTTAAGTTTTTATCTATTTAGATTCGTTTGGGAAAAGAGTTATTTAAAGATTATTAAAATATATATTTACAAAATTTTAATAATAAGTTATTTATTAAAATTAATATTTATCTAATATAATGTATATTTAAGTCATTTTAGAATATATATATATATATATATATATATATATATATATATTGGCAAAACAAAATGACTATTTTAGAATATATATTATATGAAAACGTTAATATTATTATTATTTAACTTCTAAAATTATGAGAAAATAGTAAGTTTTTCATAAATATAATTATTTTTAAAATTATATTTTTAAGAATATTTTTTTATGTACTCATATCAGTAAAACATATAATCTATTATTAAAATATATTAATATATAATTTTAAAATATATTTATTAAAAAATTATTATTATTTGCTTATATTTTTTTTAAAAGTTACATAATGACACTATTTAAATATTTTTTAACATATATTTTACAAATCTTAAATTATATAATATAATATAAATATTATTAAAATAAGTAAAATTTTATAAAAGATCAATAAAATTTAAACATTTAAATATTATTTAAAAAACTAAATACAGAATTTAATATTCTATATTTTATTTATTATTATTGTAATATGAGTATTATATATTTAAAAAATCGTTAAATTCATATTCTTGTCAAATCGGTACTTACTGCATTCTTGTCAGATATGGTTGGAGGAGTACAGGTACCGTCTTAACGGACGGCTTTAACAGACGGTACAGGTGCGGGGAACGAGGTGCAAATCCTCGCACCTTTAGCACCTTTGGGCCCATAAAGACGGGGCCGAAAACCTAAACACCGCTCATACTCTGCTAAGGCTCATTCGACACCCCTTAATCTACAGGAGCCGGCTACACAAGAGAAAGGTAACATACATCTTCCGTGCTTAATCCGCACTGTAAACAGCATGTCGTGAATCACATTTAATCTAGTATGTATCGTACTGTGTTAAGTTGTATCTGGTTGAATTTTGTTTCACAGAGCAGTCCTGCCGGTGACCTACATGGACCGGCCTCAGCAATGGCAGGGGTGGAACGGGATCTGGACCCTACTACTCCCATTAAGGGTGACGGCGCTGGTCCAACCGCCTCCACAGGAAGCGGCGTCCTCCGAGGCTAGGGTTGCTGCGATAAAAGAAACATAACATTCGGTCTTTCAAACCCTTAATAAGATACAACATCCTGATACAATAGCAGCGGCAATCTAGATGTCAGGGGAGTATTGTAATAATGGTTTCGATCCAAGCTGAGATTAGCAATTTGTTTAAGTTCTTCTGTTTATTTTTTGCGATACAACAAGGGTTTCGTTAGCGAGAAGAACAGAGGCTTAATAAGTTGTTAAAATTCTTTTTGTTTGGTACTAAATACAAGGTTTGATTAGCTCCTTCAGCGCGGTATGCGTATCAGCGAGTGGCGGTATCAAATAGATAACTCTTAGCCAAGATGAACGAACATACCCAACTCTCGAAAAAAATAAGGATCATGTCCTTTCTGTGATAACAATAAAGCAGGGTTAAGATTTTGCTAAGAATCGAGCAATGCACATGGCAGGTAGGTTATCCCAACAATCTCGATACATTCCGCATGAGCAAGTGTGAGTGCGATGGTAGAAAAGAAAAGTTTGGTAACGTCTGGTCACTGTGCCTTGACCTGCCACAGGAAGGTTGCCGTAAGCGGACTGGTAATAAAATTAATACCCTAACCTAAGTCTCGCGATAACAGCGACAGTCACTGGTTCGGTATTATGATAAGGTTTGATTTATAAGTTTTATGAACCGTGTTAGTACACGTATTTACCGCGGATATATATTTATGTATTAACATAGGTTTCAATAAGGATTAAATGGGGTGTGTTAATATGTATCTATATTAATACGAAACCCCATAAATTAAGAGATGAGGTATAAGCACACTTATATATATATATATTTATACATATATAATTATATATATGTGTGAGCACTAACATGACTATTAAAATGTATGTTTTAAGATCATAAAATCAAGGGCAATATAAATATAAAATTGTTACATGTTAATATATATCTAAATTATAATAACATATAGAAATTTATGTATACATAGAAAGCATTAAATAACCACTCATTTTATTAAGGATAAATCAACCTTTTGTACTTTTTTTTTATATGCACAATATAAGTGAAATTAACTCTAGATTCAATATGATGCTTTCACATAAAAAGAATTAATAAATTATCCTGCCAAGTCTATCAATAAAATAATTGAGCAAATATTTACATTGAAAAACTTTTCTTAAAATGAAATTTGTTCCTTTCTTTCTTTGAATCACCAACTTATTCATATTGAAATTAAGTTTCCTTGAAAACGGAATCAAAGCAAAAGACTCCATTAGCCTTGCATGTAGAGACCCATAACATTTACATTCATTACATCCAACTCTTAACTTCCTTATTAACATATTTTCCCAACATAAAGGAAATCAATGCAACTTTCTCATAAACATATTGTTTCATTAATAGGAGAAAAATAAATAAATAATTCTATCTTATTTTACAAGCATTCTTATGCTAGGCTTTTCAACATAGCCTTGAATAAAACAAAATACAAAAAGCTCAAGGCCATCAACTCAATAACTTTGGAGAAGATAATAGTATCCAAATTTCTTTTAACTCCTTGAAAACTAACAAGCTAAGTCTTGGAGAAATCTGCAAAACAAACAAATAGACCATGGAGGCTCACCTCCCAACCTAGGTTATTTCATGGCCACCCCCGAGCTAGGGGAAAACAAAGATGGATAGGGGCTGCAACATGCATTCAACAAACACATAAACAAACACAAACCAACAACAAACATAAACAACAAATTCCCTTTCCCAAGGCTAGCACAACATGAGTCACCTTGGACCCATAGTAAGGGTGAAGGTGGAAGCTACTCAACTAGGAGAATGCCAAAGTACAAAAGAATTCCAACCTTCAACAAGGCTCTAAAATCTACTCAAGATGCTTTCACAAAGCCATAGAAACAACCATCCACCCTTCTCATACTTATCACCATAACAACACCCTTATGACCCCCAAAAGTACACACAAAGATGGCACATGAATGCCCATACATCTATGCCTTATCCCCTTCCTCCTAGAGGAATGACTCTACACTAGAAAAATAGTCCCAACTTATGCCCTTCACCCATCAAGGCTCTCTTCCCTCCCAAGGGTGAGCTTGGCCTTGCACAACCCCAAAGAAAACAATGCAAAAAAATAATAAACATACAAGCAAAGACAAGAAGCCATGAACTTTTACATGAATAACTATCATTCACACAACATAGTAGAAGAAGTAAAAATGTACATAGCAATAAGAACAAGAGAATACAAGAATCCAACCTTGATCCAAGCTAATGACAAGAGGGTTGAGATGAGCTTTCCAACCAGTCTCCTCCTTTTTGCTATGCAACACCAAAATCCTCCAAGTAAAACAAGACCAGAAATTCTCACAAACTCTCAAGTCTCCAAAAATTGGAGAGTGGGCAATTAGCCAACAATTTTCTCTCCATCTCCTTAAGAAGACAAACTCTAAACCTTTCAAAACAAAAGAGGGAAATTCAAATTCAAAAATTCAAATAAGGAGTGGCTCTTCCAATTTCGTCACTTTTCAAAAGAGCATCTTTTGGAATGACAAAAATAGTCAAAAATCATCACAATAGTCAAAATTTGACCCCCAACATATGGCACCACTATGGGGTAGCCTATTTTTAACCTCCACTAACATAAATGGTCATTAAAAGCGACTCAAAAGACCACTCAAAGATTGAATCCGAAATTGAAAGAGATTCCCACTCATGGCCCTTAAAAATAGAGACCACTTACACACATTAAACACTTGGGCATGCCAACTCACATGACATGTGTCAATTGACACTACAAATAAATCATGTTACACACAATACACATAGCATGCCAAGTAGACTAAAAAAAATAAAGTAAAATAAACATAATTCAATAATTACATTCATGCATCACTTTACAAAATTACACTTTACAACGAGGTTAATTTCTCCCCTTGGAGATAACCTTGGCTTAACATGATTTTACAAATATCCATATTTGATTTCCCCCGAAAATTCTATGGTCTTTCCTGCACACTTGACAAAATATCAGTAGCTCATGAAATGTCAAATATCATATATATATATATGTGTAATTAAAATACATCTAAAAATCACATTCATAACATCCCAAATTTCTAGCTACATTTCATAATAATTCTCATCATTTTCAATCATTGCATTTTCTAAAGCACATAAAGTCAAGATTAAAATGATACATATTAATTCACCTAACATACTAGTCATGATCATTTCCCATAAATTTTCCTAACAAGAATGTAACATCAAAGTATCATATATAAATAAGAGATTTATCAATTACTATGCTCATGACCTAATAAATAACAAGAAAGTAAAAGTCATATATCATCATCACATAACATAAGTCATCACATAGTATCATAATATAATGTCTCTGTCTCAATAGTCCAACATAATAAAATAACGTGTCATCACGAGTCTAAAGATGAAAAATAATCTGCTATGAACTGATGTCACGGGATGAGGCCTCACATGTAGAACTTGAAGCAAATTGCACAACATGAGATAATATAAAAGTGTTCCCACCCTCCATGCATGATGAGACACATTTCCTCCGAAATTTCATATCTCTTCCAAGTGTGTCTAACACTTCCCTTAGTGTTGCACATGAGACACCTTTTATGTGATAGTCCACATCTCCTCTGAGTGTGTCTAATGCCTTCTCATGTGTTGTGAAAAAATCCCTCCTCTATTGTACAAATCACCAACCAAACATCTGCACATGAGACACCTTCCCTCCTAAAGTCAACATCTTTGAGTGTGTAAAATGCCTCCTCAAGTGTTGTACACATCATCAAGCAAACATGAAAAAACCAAACACACTACAAGAAATCTTGTTCCCCTTGCTCCTTTAAGGGACAAACATGATGCCTAGCCCCCTCTTTTCTTTGAGGACACAAATAGGATGCTTCTCACACAATGAATCATCCTTGAGTGAGAAGCTAGCTTGGAATGACGAATAGCCTCCTATAAATTGTTTTTGTTTACTTTCTAGAGCACAATTCATTCATCAATTTTTGCATCATGAGATGAGTCATTTGTATGCACCACAAAAGTGTGTTTCACCTTCAACCACAACAAAAGCTTTATTTTTCTTCAACTTCTTGTTGATAAGACCTTTGACACGTTAGATACAATTCTTCTGCACATGTCCAATATTTAGACAATAATAGCATGTGAGATTTTTTCCCTGTTGAAATGTTAGACTTTTTAGCAAGCAAAGCACTTTCGCCAACAATTAAGTGACTATTGTTTTGATTAAATTCAACAACCTAACAAAGGGGTTGACCATTACAAAACCACAGTTGGAAGGTGTGAAAGAGAAGAACAACTTTTACAAGTAGAGGCCATTAATGATTTACTAACAACACACTAATAGTAAAGGTGCTAGTGGGATGGAGCTGTCTGTTGGAGCTTCGCTGGATGCTGGAGCTTCGGTTAGGGTTTTGCCTTCCGTTGGAGCTTTGCAGTCGGTTGGGAAGTTACAGACTTCGTTGGATGTTGGAGCTTCTAGGATCTTGTCGATTGCTAGAGCTTCGACTAGGGTTTTTCCTTTCGTTGAAGTTTTGCAGTCGGTTGGGAAGTTGCAGACTTCGCTGGATGTTGGAGCTTCTTGGGTCTCGCTGGGTGCTAGAGTGTTGCTGTCTATTGGTGTGTTGTCGGTTGCTGGAGCTTCATTGTTTGTTGGTGCGTTGTCGGGTGCTGGAGCTTCTTTGTTTGCTGGTGCGTTGCCAGGTGCTGGAGATTCTAGGGTTTTGTCAGTTGCTGGTGCTTCACTATCTTCTAATGCATTGCCGGTAGTTGGTGCTTCGTTGTCTGCTAGTGCTTTGCCTTCTGTGGGGTTGGCAGGGTCTTTTGCTGATGTTGTTTCCAAGACAATTGTGGCAGCGAAGGGACGCAAGGTTTCCACTGACAATGGGGCTTCCATTGCCCCGATTCCTATTTGTGGGTCTTTATCTGTCAAGCTGTTCTCTGCTGCTGATAGAGATTTGATGAACAGTTTTAAAAATTTTAAATCCCACAGACTGATTTGCCGGTTTCGAGGTTTTTGGCTTAGCCTTCCCCAACTGCATGATTGGGTCTCTCAAAGATGGGAACCAAAATTATTAGGTACTGTTAACATCTATCCAATGGCAAAAGACTTTTTCATTGCAAAATTTGATAATGTTGTAAATAGAGCTAAGATCCTATGTGATTATTTCTTTTGTTGGGAGGATGAAATTTTTTTGCTCATGGTAAAGCCGTGGCACTCCGATTTCAATCCTTCCACTAAAGTCTTTAGTTCTATCCCTATATGGGTTAGGCTCCCCAATCTGCCCCTTCATCTGTGGCATGATTTCGTCCTTGAGGAAGTGGGTGGGGCTTTGGGGGAATTCTTGTTGATTGATAATGAGTCTGATAATATGTATCATTCTACTTTTGCTCGTATCTTGGTAGAAATTGATACCTCGAAAGGCCTCTCAGCTGAAATTAAAATTGAATCATCATTGGGACCTTGGATCCAACAGCTTGACTTCGAAGGCATTCCTTTTAGATGTCGTAAATGTTTTAAGACTGGTCATATATCATCCCAATGTGGCTTCATTTCCAAGAAGAAGAAATCTTCTCCTTGGTGGAAGGGTGCTTCTACCCAACATTACACTGTCTTGAAAAGCTCCTCCCACTTTGAGATGGAGGTTGCTCCTGATACTGGCAATCCTCTGCCTGCTAGTAAGAAGGTTGGTTTATGTCCTGATATTAATGTTCCTGGAGGGTCTACTGGGGCTACTGGCTCTGTCCCTATCCCGGTTGTTGGACCTGAACTTTCTCTTTCTACGCTGGGTGATACCAGATTTTCTGTTGATTTAGTGGGTGTTAGCTTTGTTGGAAATGATGGTATTTTATTAGGTGTTGGATTTGACCTTACAACTCCATATCTTGATCGTCCTTTGGCTGGATCTAATGGCAGCCCTGCACTGGTTGTTTCTCTAGATGACTCAACCCCACTTTTGGGGGCTGGATCTCCAACTCTGGAATCATTGTGTTGGCAGGATAAGGCTGCTAGTGTTGAATAAGGCCGGATTACAATTAAAGGAAAACATTCTAAGAAATCCTCCCTGTCTTTTGACATGACCCTATGATCTCATTTGAAGGGGACAAAAAGATAGCTAGTTTATCTTTTGTTGCGGATTTCCAATGTTTTATCTTATGCATCGGTGTGGGTGTTTCTTTGGCTGAGTTCTTTTGGTTGGTTTCTTGGGGATGGTTGCCTTTTGTTATACCTTATCTGTTGTGTATGGTGTACTCCTAATGCTCTATCTTAAGCTTTTTATTTCTACAAGGTTTCGGGTCCCTTCAAAACCTATTTTTACCATTAATCAAAACAGTAAAGGTGCTAGCAAAAATAAAATACAAAATATAACCAGTACACTAGTGTAAAGGCTAGTTGTCCTCCTCAAGAGTGGGAAGGCTGCTCACTCACCCCTTGTAGAGAAGAACTTGAGTTTGAAGAACATTTTTTCCCGTGTCACCGGACAATTGTCTAGGTGATGTTGTCCTTTGGATCTGCACTACAAGGGGGGGCAGCTGATGAAACTCCATTTGGGCAATTGTCAACACAAGAGCCAGAGTGCTAAGAAAGTTGTACAATGTCATCTGGAGATTAGAGCAAAGCAGTAGCAATAGCCAGAGAAGGGTCCTCACGGCTAAAGGGGCTGCACCAGTAGTAGGAGTGGTATTCGCACGGTTTACAATGAGAGCCTCACCCAAATTTGCAACAAGAGCATTACCCAGATTTGCAGTAGGAGCTTCATCCTCATCATCAACTTGTGACTCATCGTTAGAGGAAGAATCAAAAGGTGGGACTGTGAAATGTTCTTTGCTAGCATCTTTCCACCAAGTGGCCACCTCTACTTCATTCATCAATTAAAGAAGAAATCATAGTTTCCAATCTAGGATTTATTTTATTTTAAATGAAAACACTATGATCAAAACTTTAAGGCATACTACTAAGTAAAATTGCCTTGGCATCATCAACTTTGGAATTTAAACTTGCAAGTTGATTAAGGAGAGAACAAAATCTACGTATATATTGAGCAATATTATCTCCCTCTTTAATCTTCAACTAAAACAAATTTTGCTTTATGGACATTTTAGCACTTGAAGCCCGTGAACCAAATAAAGTGTTAAGCCTATCTCATGTTTCCTTTAATGTCTTCATTCGATCATTGCGATGCAAAAATGCATCAAATAAACTAGGACCAATCAATGTCGTAGCCCTGTAATCTTTAGATGTCCATTTTGTTTTTGATTAAAGTAAAAACAAGTTTTGAAGGGACTTGAAACCCCTTACATAAAGATTGCATAAGATAAACCATGAAAGCCCACCAAAACATGAAAGAACAGACCAAGACCACAACATGGATTTTACTAACATGCTCCCACAACCTGAAACAAAATCTGCACACAAAAACCATCAAGCAACCCCACACCAAAGAAAGGACCAGAGAAAACTCTAGCCCAAGCACCCACAACAAAGAACCATCAAGATTTACCTTTAGCACTACCCTTGTGGGAATGAAGAGTCATATCAAAAGAGGGCGTAGACGTCTTTTCTTTCTTACCCTTGATAGTAATCCAACCCTCTTCCACCTTTGCAGCCGCATCTTGCCAACCCAACGAACCCATCGCTAGTCCACCAACAACCTGAGAAAGATTGTCTGCACAGATAACACCCACCATCTTTGTGGTAACGTCACATTTCCTTCCTTCAGGCAAAGCATAACCATGGATGCTATCAAAACTGATAGCCTTAACACTATCACATGAGGTAGTCACCAGAGGTCCATTCCCACACAACAGGGAATCAACATGAGTGACATGAATCTACAAACCAACCTCAGCAACCACACCACTAGTAGCCAGATCAACCTGAGAAGAAACTGTGTTATCTTGCGCTACTACCTGAGAGAAACTCCTTTTTTTTTCAAATTTCTTCTTAACCGTGTAATGCTGATTTAAAACACCTTTCCACCATGAAGCCGCCAAGATCTTCTCTAACCCACAATGCTCAACCCCATGACCAATTTTAAAATATTTTCTACACCTAAAGGGAATCCCTTCATAGTCCAAAGATTGAACCTAGGTACCCTTAGAAGATTTGATTAAGATCTCAGTAGACAACCCCTTTGAAACATCCAACTCAACCAAAATACGGGAAAGGTAGAATGAAAAATGTCAAACGATTCCTCATCCACCAACAAAAAGCCCTAAGAGCATTTCCCACTTTCTCAAAAAGAGAATCAACCCATAGATGAAGGGTGAGATAAGGAAGCCAAACTCAAATCGGAATCTTATCAAACGTTTTGGAAGAAGGATTGGAATCAGAGTGTCATGGTTTTACTATTAACGAAAATTTGTCCTTCCAACTGAAAAAATTATCACACAAAACTCTTTCTATCCTTAGCATTCTCAAATTTTTCTATAAAAAAAACCTTCAGCCATAGGGTATATATGAACAATACCAGAATAGAGAGGCTCCCAAAAAATAAATATCCAAGTATGCAGCTCAGGGAGGCTAGGCCAAAAGCCCCTAAACCGACAGATCAGATCATGAGAGGAAAAAATAGACACATTATGATCTATTTCCACCTTCGTATCCGCATTCAGTTGAAGAGAAAAAGCACAAGAAACATGAATAAACCCTCTGTCAACAGTTCAACGTTTCAACACCAACTTAGGAGGATCCGCCTGAACCGAAAGGGCAGCGGTAGCAGGCAACAAAAGAAGGCAACCTAGAGACAACGAAGAAGGGGGCAGCACCAGAACCACCACTAGGAGACCCCTTAGTGAACACCACCAAAGCAACAGAAGGAAAAGATGGTAAGGAGCCAACAATGAAACCCCCCACATTAGACGAAGGGCTAGATCCCCCAGCCGCAGAGGAAGAAGGCACACTTCCACCACGAACAATTGGAGAGCCACCACCAACTCCATGCCGAAGCTTCTGAAAAACTCCCACAATAGGATCCTTAGAACCCGTAGCCTGTGACGCAAACAGACTCCCACCCACTAGAGTAGATTCAGGGGCTGAAGCTGCGCACACGGCAGAATCACCAGAAGTAGGAAGGGGAACTGTGTGTGTAGGAGCAAAAGCGGAATGAGTCGCAACAAAAGGAGCGAAAACGGGCGCCATACTATGTTAGATGTCCATTTTGTTGCTTCATCTGCATTTTGCGGGTTTTTCACAATTCTTCTAACAATATTTCACAAATCTTTTTTAATTAAAAATAATTGTATTTTTACTTGCCATGCATGAAAATCACACTTTTCAAATTTAACAATAGTAACTAATTTCTCCATTTAGACAACCTTAGTACTCCAAAGAATCATTACATGCATCAATATATTTTGTGTTAAAACAAATTCAGACGTACCTAAAACAAATATGTTTCACCATCTATCACATATAAACGGCAATGGAGGGATGGCCCATTACTGGTCATCGACAAACTCTTCACTGCAATCTTCTACTCCAACTGTCAACAAAGGAACACATTTTCTTCTTCTCAGAAAAGTGACCCTCAGCCAACATCATGTGAAGCCTTTACCACTTAAACATTAAACTGAAAGAGAAATAACTCCAATATTGCAGAAGTTTTAGTACAGCCTGACTAACTGTTGAAGGAGAACCAATCACTTCTCAAGAATAATGTTCCTTAGACCTTCCTTGGAGAAGTGTAGTACTGGTAATACAGAATAGCACTTAATTGATTCTCTTCGCAAGGATATATCTTCTTCTCTTCTCTCATGCCAAAAACAACATGGGCATCAACACTAGAACCCACGCAACCAGAAGTCACAGTCTATATACAAAGAGACCAAAGTGAGAGAACTATTAATCATCGAATACAAATGACCTGATCAATATCAATGATGCCACGGTTTCAGTACTAAGACAACAAGCTGACTTCAGATCTTCGGTATTAATTCTTGTGCTATCCTTAGCAAATATAAATGGCGTGCACTTATATCACATTCCAAACCTTATTTGGCTCTACCATATGATTCTTGTCCTTGCTAGTTTTCCGCAATATTCTAATAGTCCGGCTATGTTAATTTGCCATGACCCTCATTTCTTCCTGTGCAGTCTTGAAACCTATGAAAAAAGCATGATTAACCAGAATGGAGCAGCTTCTACACAACATAAAAGTGAAAAGTGCTTCCTCCTTCACATATCAGGCACATTCTGCACTGCTCCAACCACAACCAGGCATGCATAGATTCAACACACATTATGCAGTTCTCCATTGTTAAATGATCCAATTCAACCCAACCCAACACTTGGGACGATTTATTTTTTAATATAGTGGAGTGCCCATTATAAATGGAATGCTCAGGTAGACGTTGCTCTGATACCAAATGAAGACAGAATGGTGAATGTTTGATATATTATTGATCCAAACAATATGCCTTAAATTAGGCAATACAAAACACATAGTTCCATAACTGTAAAAACTTATTAATCTAAACTAAAAACTAAAGACTAATGTAATACACCAACAAAATGTGTGCGAATTCACAACTCTATTAACTACGTTGTCAAGTAAAAAGATATAAATCAACATCAGAAATATCTAACCATAAATATAGACAAAATCTACATGCACTTACTACAATCACATTGTGCAATTTAATCTCAAATAGTCAACCTGACAAAGGCAATAGATAATGCAATTAATTAAAACCTATACAAAAAAGGGTAGATTGGTGACTTCCTCTCCCATTCCTGGTGGTCGAGAGCATCTTTCCATTCGCTTTGAGTGTTCCCCCCCTTCCATTTTTAACCCATCCTCCACCTCCAGCTTTTCATTTCATACATGTGCAAGTTTCCTGATTCAATGAAACATACATGTTATCATAAAAACAATTTTTTAAGAAATATACTCTAGATTGACAAATACTCAAAACAAAAGCAACAAAAAGAGAAGCATTTCTAGAAACTGAGGAAAAAACACTTGTCCCTTCATTATTACTGCAAGCCTGTTTTTCAGATTGCTTCATTTTGCATCACCAATAATCTCCACAAGAACATTTTCCATGTTTAAAATGATGGAAACGGTTCGCATCTCTCACAACAATTTCTCTTGCAACAATTTTGGAGATGAATTTCGTAGCAGTGTGGCAATCAGCACATACTCGAAGGTTTTTAACAACTCTAATAGTTGTTCTTGGGGGCATATTTAACAAACCAAATGCAATTGCCAACTTTTCACTATGGTAGGAGAGAAATAATTCTTTTTCCTCGTCTTCCACATCATTAGGTAAATGTCTTGAATCTGGAAAATACCCTGCTGCCTTCATTTCCCAAGCCAATTCCTCCAACTTTGCATAGATCTCCTGTATCTGCGGATGTGACCTGTCTCCTATACAAAAAACATGTACAGTTTTATGGTCTTCGATCCAACTACATCCAGGGGTCTTTTTAATTCCTTCATCTTTCATCAATCTCCTTACCATTTGAACTTCACCCCACCTGCCCACATCTGCATAGATGTTTGAGAGAAGAACATAAGTCGCAGCATTTTTAGGATCCAAATCAAAAAGCAGCATCGCTGTAAATACTCCTAAGCCTATATTCATATGTGATTTACAGGCAGCAAGAAAACACATCCACACAACCACCACAGGTTTAACGGGCATCTTAATGATAAAGTTTAGAGTGTCCTCAAGATGGCCAGCACGGCCAAGAAGGTCAACCATGCACACATAATGATCAACCGTAGGTGTAATGCAGTAAGGGTTATTCATGTGATTGAAGTATGTACAGCCCTCATCCACTAAACCTGCATGGCTGCATGCACATAGAACACAAGCAAAAGTTACAATGTCAGGACATGTTCCAGAGGGCTTCATTAATTCAAAGATTTTGAGAGCATCTTTGCAGAATCCATTCTGTGCATATCCTGCAATCATGGCATTCCATGAGACCACATCTCTTTGAGGCATTTTGTCAAACAGTTCACGTGCCTTGTCTATGCTTCCACATTTCGCATACATGTCTAATAGGGCATTTGCAACAACACCCTCTGACAAAATTCTCTCTTCCAATATGCTTTGATGGATGTCCATACCCTGTTCCAAAGCTCCCATTTTGCCACAGGCAGGGAGAACGCTGGTAAAAGTTGTGGAATTTGGCTTTACGCCTGCCAATCGCATTTGCTTAAAAATTTCTAAAGCTTTTTCAACAAATCCATTTTGTGCATATCCTACAATCATGGCATTCCACGAGACCACATTTTTTTGAGGCATTTTATTAAATAGTTCATGTGCCTTCTTTATGCTTCCACATTTTGCATACATATCGACCAGGGCAGTTGCAACTACAACATTTGACGAAATTCCTTGATCCTTTATGGTTTGATGGATGGCCATGCCCAGTTCCAAAGATCCCATTTTGGCATAGGCTGGAAGGATGCTAGCAAAGGTTGTGGAGTCTGGCTTTGCACCTGCCAGCTGCATTAGCTCGAATGTTTTTATAGCCTCTTCAATAAATCCATTTTGTGCATATCCTGCAATCATGGCATTCCATGAGATCACATCTCTGTGAGGCATTTTGTCAAACAATTTTTGTGCCTTGTGTATGCTTCCACATTTTGCATACATGTCTACCAGGGCACTTGCAACTACAACATCTGACAAAAACCCCCCTTCCGTTATGCTTTGATGGATGTCCATACCTTGTTCCAAAGCTCCGATTTTGGCACAGGCAGGGAGGATGCTGGAAAAGGTTGTGGGATTTGACTTTACACCTGCCATTTGCATTTGCTTGAAAGTTTCTAAAGCCTTGTCAACCAATCCAATTTGTGCATATCCTGAAACCATTGCAGTCCAGGAGACCACATTTCTTTGTGGGATTTTGTTAAACAGTTCGCATGCCTTGTCTATGCTTCCACATTTCGCATACATGTCTAACAGGGCAGTTGCAACTACAACATTTGACGAAATTCCTCTATCCTTTATGCTTTGATGGATGTCCATACCCAATTTCAAAGCTCCCATTTTGGCACAAGCTGGAAGGATGCTAGCAAAGGTTGTGGAGTCTGGCTTTATATCTACCAAATGCATTTGCTGAAATGTTTCTAAAGCTTTCTCAACAAATCCATTTTGTTCATATCCTGCAATCATCACATTCCATGAGACCACATTTCTTTGAGGCATTTCCTCGAAAAGCCTTACAGCCTCATCAAGAATACTATTTTGTGTGTATCCTGCAATCATTGTATTCCATGAGACAACATCTCTCCGAGACATTTTGTCAAACAGTTCACGTGCCTTGTCTATTCTTCGGCATTTTGCATACATGTCTACCAGGGCATTTGTAACTACAACATCTGACAAAATTCTTGTATCCTTTATGCTTTGATGAATGTCCATACCCTGTTCCAAAGCTCCCATTTTGGCACAGGCTGGAAACACGCTGGCAAATGTGAACTTATTGGGTTGGATACCTGTTCGTTGCATTTGGCGAAACAATGTGACTGCCTCCTGAGGATACCCATGTCTTCTGTATGCTGCAATAACAGTATTCCATGAGAAGCTGTCTAGTTCTTTCATGTGATCAAACACTTTACGGGCATCTACCAAACTTCCGCATTTGACATACATATTAAGAAGGTTATTATGAAAAGCTCTGCGTTCAGCAAATGCACATCGCCTGGGAGCGATGAAAAATTGGACTTTTAGTCCATGTGAAAGCCCCTTTTTGAGGCTGCAAATCTGCATAATCGAAGATATGCAGAGTAGTCTTCATGGGGAGTTGTGCGTACTAAGCAGAATATGGAGCGCCTTCTTCAGCTGGCCCTCTCTACATACTGCTGTGAGATTGAGTAGTGGTTGGCATTGACATTTTATGATTGTAGTTGGAGTAAGGAAAATACTGCAATGAAGTCGCCAGGGATAAGCCTGCAGCATTTTCACTTGAAGTGGATATGATGGCAGGCAATCAAATTACAAGCATTTGAATTCAAAGACGGGGCTGTAGAGGAAACCTTTGGCTATACAGGGGCTAAAATGCACTTTTCTTATTTGTTAAATAAATAAAAATTCAAAAAGCAATTGTACTGTAATTTTTAATTTAATTAATAAATGAAAAAAATTGTCTAATCACGTGCATTTTGGCTCCTGCTTAGACATTGCCGTAGAGAAGGGCATTCGATGGGAGGAATTAAAAATCCTTTGGGGACCTTTCAAAACCTTTGTCCAAGTGAAAAACAAGACGTGAAGTATCAAGTTCCTATCTTTAGTGTTATTTGTTAGAAGTGCTTGAACTTGATAGATAAGTAGGTCTAGAATCACCCATAGAATTGTAAGGGCCCCTCGTGCTAAAATAGTTCTAAAATTGAGGTGTTCGTGAATGATACAGTTTTCGATTTTAGTAACTATAATTGCAAGCTTATTAATGAACTACTTGACTCAATTCTAGCAGTCTTGTTGAATTAGGCAGTGAGATCTATTTGAGCATGATGTGGTGGGTTGAATAGTGACGACTGGCGTTGTATTCCAATCCTCTGATAGATCATAGCTCCAAGGGAGAGAGAATGTTTAGTCGACATTTGGTGCCTGCTTTGATACGACATCCATAGTTGAACAGTAATCTATAGCTGGGATATCCGAATGTTAGAGTCGTCCTGTTATGATTGGTGAATCAAATGAATAGTGATGAACCTCATGCATCTTGTGCAGAGACCCATATAGAGTTCAATGAACCAATTGTCCTTATTCTCAGTGTGCTTCCTTAGTATTTTGACCAACTCTAATTTAGAATCGGGTATCCGATTACGCGAATCTCTCTACTCTACCACGGATTGGCTATTCTACTATGAATGCTAGGATCTTGGGCTCAGGGGCCCAGGGGCAACTACCATTGTGAATTTTCCCTTTCCTACCATGGCCCATAGAATAGTAGGGTCGCGGGCAACCCGACCCCTCACAATAATATATTATGTGAGGGGTGGGTGGCCCTATTATATTAAATGCATTGTATAGTCCATGATTGGTGTTGTGGTCAAGTTTGGTTATGTAGTATCTACTTTGGCACGTGGATGTCGCTCAATATTTTAATGGGGGAGGGTTGAAAATAGTGTAAATTTTGAAGAAGGGTAGCAAAATATTTGAACATGTATGGTCATAATATTTTATAGTGGTAATATTTTGGTACCAAACATTTTTAATAGAGCCATCAACAGTAAGGAAAATGGAAATGAGATTTGCATTGTAAACAGTGTTGTCGTTGTATTGCTATTGTGTAGATGAATATCATATTCAAATGCATATATTTTGTGCTAGTTTGGTTGAAGTTATAAACATTGGTTGCATGTATTAGACACTTATTATACATTCTTCTATACTTTTAAATATAAATAATTTTATTAATTTTTTTACTTTTGACATTATAGCATGTGGTGCTTGTGATTCCATTTTGTTTTTCCATTGGAGTTCTTACTTTTCTCTTGTCTATAGTCGAATGGAATGAGATATTTGAATTTTCCCTTGATCTATAATGGACTTGTAGCAATTTATTTTATAAAGTTTCATGGTAGAAGTGATATGTTGATCCATTGTGAAATATTTGACTTTTCAAACAAATGCTTCGAGTGTTGTTAATTGGATCATTTTAATAATTTGATCAACTGGTTTTAAATTTTGTAGAGCTCTTTTTATCGGTACAATCACATTTACCAAAATTGACAAGAGTGACATTTAAATTTGAGGACTCTTAGTTGAGATGTGTGAACGAGGATTTTCAAACTAACTTGAGTAGATTTGTGAATTCAAGCTTGGGAATTCATCTTTAAAGAGTGAGAAATATAATGTGTTGATTGTAGAGCATTGAGCTTTGAGTCTCCTATATGCTAAACATGTCATAAATAGTGATTAGAATTTTGAATTTTGAGAGTTTGTGTGTCTTTTGAAAAGTGCATTCTTTGAATTATGACATAGAAGCATAAAAAATTAGTAGAATGATACATTGTATCTAATGAATATAAAAGATTTAGCAAAAGTTTAATATTTTGTTTGATTTTTCTTTGAGAACCCTAGTAATAGAGATATAAATGTTTGATATCTAGGAAAGGTTCTTTTTGAATTTTTTTTTCCTAATGTGCATGATCTTTTGTTATTAAACAGTTTTAGTAGAAGTTGTAGATGCTCAAAATTGGTTAACACCTATGGTGCCTCTTTCGCATTGTGATCGAAACATCATTTTGTAAACCTTAATTGTTCTTCTATATTGTGGATGTGGTCTTTATCATGTGCCAACATTGTGTCATTCATCATTATCGATTAAACAATGATATTTGTTTAATTAATCACTAATATTTCTCCCTAATTTGCGTCATAACCCTAATTGATTTGACATAATTAATCATGTCTGATTAAATGATTTCTGATCAAATCCAATTCTTTGTCTTATCAATTTCATCAAAATCAATCAAAGCCAACTAATTTCCCCTCTTTAGGGGTAAACAACCATTAGTTTACCATTAGTTTAGCTCCATGTTCATATTTTTTGGGATTTCATGATTCCTAAATTCCTAATTACTAATTTGTGAGGAAATATTAAAGTTTGAATTCAATTAATTCTCTCACATTTCCACATGGGATCAAATTCCTATTAATTAGCCTCCACCTCCTATTTTCTAGCCTCCACTTCCTTACATCTTCCCTTCCCATTTTCCCACTAGTTTAGCCTATCCCTTTCCCTTCGAAGCTTCCTTGGTTTGTCCATATCAAAATGCATCTCAATCTTGTCATAATTTGTCATAAATTATGACACATTTCCTAATTGTGCTCAATTTACCAATTTGGTGATTTGCCCTCAAATCTTTATAAATTGAGCTCAATTTCTCTCTTTCTCTCTAACCACATCTTTTGAATCTCCTCATTATTATAGCCATTTTCTTTGATAATTGAGTGCATATTGTTGTTATGGGAGCTCCATTAGGACCTCTTAGTACACATTACGACCCCTTAGGGCACACTTTATGGTTCTAATGTATCATAATGGGTCGTAAGGGATCCTAATACCCCTTAGGATCGATTGGGACTCCTTACAACCCATTATGACCCCTTTCAACACATTAGAACCATAAAGTGTGTCCTAGGACCCCTTAGGACACACTTTATGGTTCTAATGTGTCCTAATGGGTCATAATAAGTCACAAGGGGTCCTAATACCCCTTAGGACCCCTTACAAAACATTATGACCCCTTTCGACACATTAGAACCATAAAGTGTGTCCTAAGGGGTCCTAGAAATATTCCATGGGAATCCCTACATGTTGCACATCCATCGAGGTGCAACATTTACATAATAAAATAAAATAATACAATAATAAACATTATTATGCAAGGTGTACAATACTATTTTCTCAACACAAATGGGTGGGGGTATGACAACTAGTGCTAGTCATAGTGGAAACAATGGACTAGGTTTCCAAAGAAGACCTATACAATTAGAAGGGTATAGGAAAAAATGTTTCGATGGGATACCTGGTTATCCCAATATTATCCCAAGTGAATTAAGAGACAAGGCAAATAAGTTTGCTGGAAATAATGCTATCAATTGTGAAGAACATCTTAGGTTGTTTATTGATATATTGAATGATTATGAGGTACAACATGAAGATGTAGTTATGAAGTTGTTTGTTCAATCCTTAGTTGAAGATGTTAGGAATTGGTTTAAAAGACTCCCAGATCATAGTATTGACTCATGGGATACATTTGAGAAATACTTTAAGGAGCAATATGGTGATAGGCCAAATGCTAGTTTCACGTTGAATGAATTCAATAACATAAGGAGGAATCAAAATGAGTCTACATCTAAATTCAATATAAGATTCCAGAAAGGTATGCACAAATTATTCCAAGTAATAAGTTTAGATGATAATGTTTTCCTAACTACATATTTTAATTCCTTTGATGGAAAGATTGGATATCTTTTAAGAGATAAGGAACCAAGGACTTTGAGGGATTCTTTTAGGATAGTTGTTAATTTTGAAAACAACATGAATATATCTGGCAAACTGGGAGGAAAAAGAGATGACCCTAAATTTTTTGGAAATAGGGGAAATAAGAAGGATAGTGAAAGAATTGTGGGAAAAAAAGGCAAGAGGAGGACAAGTTGGATAAGGTGTTGAATTCCCTTAAAGACTTGAAACCACCTAGCAACAGAAATGACAAGGTTTCTACTATAGAGAAACCATAGTTCAATAACAACTTCAATAGGAAAAATAGATTGCAAAATTTTCCTTATAATATCTAGTGGAAAGATGGTAAGCCTGTTGTCCCTCCTGCAAAAGGTAATAATGATAAATTTATCATTGATCCATTACAGAAATCCTCTGTAAATATTGTGGAAGATACACCCTAGTGTATGGCTTGTCAATCTCCCCATTCTTCAGAGCATTGTGTAGTTGCACAATCCATATCTGCTTACCAAGATGAGGATCCTGAAAAATCAGACCAAGAAGAAAATAATGATGAGATTGGGTGTAATCTTGTTGATTCATATCTTGGGCATGAAGATGCTTTAGATTATGATGAAGAAATTGATGTTTGTTTGAAGAGACAAAATGAAGCATTGTTCCATCAACAAGTGTTCTCTGATGATGAAAATGTTGATGACAATGCATGTAACATGACATCTGTCCCCAGAGGGAGTGAACTTGAGAAGACCCTCGAAGGAGGAAATTGCTAGCATTACTGCAAAAATGGTTGTACAAGTGCAAACCAGGGGTATGACATCCAATGAGAATATTGGTAAAGATATATTCATTAAAAGTACACCAAAGGATCCCATTGGAAGTAAACCAAAGGGTGATTACATTGCAAAGGTCAATAATGTCAATGGAAAGAAATGGGAGCCAAAAAAGGTTGATGCTGCTAAAATATCTATAGTACAAAACAATGATAAGCAAAAGGAGGCTGAGAAGCTAGTTAGCCCAATGACTAACATTGAAAAATCAAAGGTTGTGATTACAGTTGATACATCTGAGAAGCATAAAGATTCAAAAGGTATGAAAATTGATTTTCCTTCTTCCACCTCGGTTGATATGTTGTCAGTGTTATCCCAAATCATAGTCAAGGTTCCTTTGTCAGAATTGTTAAGAATTCCTGAGCACAAGGATAGAGATTTGGCATGGGTTGATAATGTTCAGGATAACACTAATATTGATTGCAATAGATTTGAGCCTCCAAGGGAGACAAAAAATAATGGAATTCCAAGGAGTGGTATCTCAAATACCACCTATGTATCTTGATAGTTTTGTAAACACTTGCCTTGAAAATATTGATCCATTCTTTGTTAGCATTGTAGTAAATGTAAAAATAGTAAAAAATTGCATGATATATTATGAAGCATCTAACACTGTTATGCCATTTAAAATCATGGAGAGATTGGGTTTAAAGGTTGATATTATTCAAGGTATATGTTGTGCAATGGATCAAAGAGAAGTACTAGTCATTGATACTATTAATGTATTACCTTATAGGCTTGCAGCTCACCCTGATAAAGAATTAACAATGAGTGTATTAGTTGTAGATATACCACCCCACTATGGAATGCTACTCTCTAGAAAGTGGAGTGCTACTATGGGTGGAAGTCTACAATGTGATTTGTCTTATGCCACTTTTAAAATTGATGACAAGTCTATCAAAATTGAAAGGGAGCCTAGAGTTACTCATATGATAGAACAAGACATTAATACTGAGACTACTTGCTTTGTAGATACTGATATTAATGCTTTCAGGGCTGAAGTTGTTGTACTTGAGAAGGAACCTATTTTTCCTCCTATCACTGTAGAGGTTAATACCAAGTCCAAGAAAGGTGATCTATGGATAATGTATTTTGATGGTGCAAATTGTAAAGATGGTTCAGGAGCAAGTATTTTGCTTATTTCTCCTGATGGGAGTACTTATAAATTCTCTTTCACACTAAGTTTCCCTTGCACTAATAATATAGCAGAATATGAGCCATTATTGATATGATTCATGTTGTCTCACAAACATGGAATCAAGTGCTTATATGTGGTTGATGATTCCAAATTGGTGGTATCTCAGATAAGATCAGTTTATGCTTCCAAAAATAGGAGATTGAAACAATATAGGAATGTTGTTTGGGATATGATTGAAAACTTTGAGGCATTTAATATTGTTTGGAAGGATAGAAGTAATAATAAAATGGATGACATGTTAGTCAATATTGCTATCAATCCAAGTGATGCAACTTTGGAAGGAGTTTCTAAAGTTGAGATCCAAACCAGACCTAGTGTACCAAATAATGTTGAAAACTAACAGGTTTTTGAAGATGACCATGATATTTTGAGATTTATAGTTGTGAAGATCAATATTATGACCAGGAGCTTGATTGTGCATCTTTGGTAGAGAATATTGATGGAAAGGAAACTATCTTTGGGAATGAGGTCCTGCAGCTTAAGACAAACAAAGTTCCTAAGGGACTTGTTTTGGAAACTATCTTTGATAATCATAATAGAGACCAAATGGACACAAAAAAGAGAGACCAAATGGACTTGGAATAAATCAACCTTGGAACAGAAGAAGCACCTAAGAAGGTGTACATTGGAAAACAGATGTCTCCAAAGGTAAGGAGATCTATGATAGAATTATTGAAAAAATATAGGCATGTTTTTGCATGGTCCTATGATGATTTGAAGGTATATAGAGAGGATATTTTTCAACATGGTATTCCTTTGAAGACAGATGCTAAGCCTTTTAGGAAAAAATAAAGACCAATCAATCCCACCTTGGCACCCAAGATGCATGAAGAATTGATGAAGCTGAGAGATGCTGGAATCATAAAACCTATGAGGAATTCCTCTTGGGTATCAAAGTTAGTGTCTATTAGGAAGAAGAATGGAGATGTCAGGTTGTGTGTAGACTTCAAAAATTTAAATATTTCTTCTTTGAAAGACAATTACTGTTTGCCTAATATGGAGGCTATGCTGCCGAGGGTGACTGGTTCTGACAATCAAGTGATTGCAAAGGAATCCGAACAATTCAAAACTACTTTCACAACACCTTGGGGCACATATGTATATGTTAGGATTCCATTTGGTTTAAAAAATACAGGTGCTACTTTTCAAAGGGCAATGGATGTTGCATTTTTTTATTTCATTAATGACTTTCTTGTAGTATATTAGGATGATTTGACTACATATTCCAAGAATGAAGAAGATCACTGCTTGCACCTAGAAAACATATTTGTAAGGGCCCTAGACTATGACATTTCTTTGAACCCAAGGAAATGTGCATTCGGTGTGACTAAAGGCAAGCTATTAGAGCATCTAGTTGGAAAGCAAGGAGTGAGAATTGATCCTGAAAGGGTAGTTTCTATTGACAAGATTCAGAGGCCTAAAAGTGTAAAATGTATTCAATCTTTCTTTGGCCATGTAAAATCCTTGAGAAGGTTTGTTACAAATTTTGTTGAAATCAGTAGACCTATTTCAAACATGTTGAAGAAAGGATCTGAAATTAAGTGGGATGGTGAACTTGATGATGCATTTAAAAACATAAAGAAAGCTATTAAAGATGAACTTGTACTCAAGGCACCATATTACACTATTCCCATGCATATATTTTCTTTTGCTTCTTTCCACATTGTTGTTGCAGTATTGTTGCAGAAAAATATTGAGGGTTTTGAACAGCCCATTGCATTCTTTAGCAAGTCATTACAAGCTGTTGAATTGAAGTATGATATTATTGAAAAATAGGCATATGCATTTGTAAAGGCTATTAAAGCTTTTGATGTTATCTTATGGGAGCAACAGTGATTGATTTTGTACCAAGTGTTGCAGTCAAAGATATTTTCTCACAACAAGAAGTATCTGGAAGAAGATGTAGATGGATAAACAAGATCCAGGAATTAACATCGACATTCAAATTACCAAGTTAGTCAGAGGTCAGGGGTTAGAAAATTTGATAGGCCAATCTAATTTAGATGCTAAACAAATTAATCAAATGGAAATTGATTGTACTTGTGATATGGATGGATGCATTTGGTATCAGGATGCCATTACTACTTGAAGAACATGAAATTTCCACTAGGGCTAGATGAAAATAAAAGAAGGGCTTTGAAGTTACAAGCTAACAAGTATGTCATCATAAGGTCTAAACTGTGGCAAAGGAATCTAGATTGTGTTTTACTAAAATGTGTTAGTGAAGGTCAAGCTGATAACTTGTTGAAAGAAATGCATGAAGGAAATTGTGGGGGACATTACATGGGTAAAAATACTGCTCAAAAGGTTTGAGAGCAGTATTTTGGTGGCCTACAATTTTCAAGGATACTGAGAGGTTAGTAAGAAATTGTGATGCATGTCAAAGATTCTCTGGCAAGTTAAAGTTTTCAGAGAATGTACCATTAAAACCAGTGGAGGTGCAAGCTCCTTTCCAACAGTGGGGAATGGATTTCATAGGTGAGATACCAAATAAATCAAGTGGAGGAAACTCTTGGATTCTAGTTGCCATTGATTACTTCACAAAATAGGTAGAGGCTATTCCTACAAGGAATGCAACTAGCAAAGTGGTAACTAATTTCTTGTTGAATAATATTTTTACTAGATTTGGTTTCCCTGAAAGGATAGTATGTGATAATGCAATGTGTTTTAGATCTAGTGAGTATAAGGAATTCTATGAAATTTTGGGAATTAAAATGTCATATTCATCTCCATACCATCCACAAGGTAATGGACAAGCATAATCTACCAATAAAATCTTGATAAAAATTCTTAAAAGGATCCTTGAGAAAAATAAAAAGCCATGGAATTCAAAGTTTCCATTGGTTGTGTGTGCTGATAGGGTGTCTGTTAAGAAGGCTATTGGATGTGCACCTTTTGACTTGGTGTATGGAATACAAGAAAGGATGCCCCAAAATAATTTCTTGGAGATGTACAAATTTGTCCAAATGTATGATGAGGATCTAGAAGATCAATGTAGTTACGAATTGAGGATTTAGTCCAACTGGATGAAACTAGAAGAGGATCAATTGCAAAAAATGCAAAGATGCAATTACAAGTTAATTTTTGTATGACAAAAGAGATGTGGAAAGGAAGTTTGAGATAAATGATTTGGTGTTGCTATGGAATGCTAGATTGGAAGACAAAGGAAAGCAAGGAAAGTTAATCCAATTTGGCTAGGGCCTTATCTGATTCATGATAAATGGGTTCAAGATTCATACATCATCAAGGAACTTTCTTGTGATATTCAAGAATTGTCTGTTCATGGAAAATTCCCGAAGAAATACTTCTGCTGAGAGTATCTTTTTCCATGAATAGTAGTTAGGTTTTGTACATTTTTGTAACTTTTGTAAATAGTGTGGTGTGTTTGTCTGGTTTCCCCTATAAATATGTTTTTCTTAGTGCTCTCTGTAGTTGTCATGTCGTTAAGTTGTGGTATTCTCTCTCGATGATTATAAGTTCTTGCATGGACACAAGTTGCCCATCATCCTCAAATAGATTTCATCAATTTTCATGTTTCGGTGCAAAATTTGGTTGAAAATTACCTAGGTTAAAGAAATAGGGTTTATCATTTGCAAAGGGTTTCAAAATATATATTTTTAAGTCCATAAAACCCTAATTTATTCTATTTCTTTGTTACTTTTTGTTTCACTTAAGCCATTTTTAAGTCATGTGTTTTAAGTCATCAGGCAGGGTCAAGTCTTTTAAAATTTATAAACCTAGCGGGCCCTTTTAATATTTCCCTAAGTCTATAGTTCCCAATTAATTAAATCTTTCCTAAGTCATGGCATGTGGTAAACTGAGTCTGATCTTTTTTAGATCTAACGATGTGCGTGATCCCACTATGAAAAGATGTGAAGCCTTTATTCTTCACAACATCACGACTGTGTGACACCTGGAAGATGGTGGACCTTGGTCAGAGCTCAAAGAAAATGATAGATGTCGGTCAGATCAAAATCAATCTAATGGCTGTCACATTACCGCGATGGAAAGATGCTCATAGGTTATTCTTCATGGCATCGTGACCTTGTGACAGGTATCCAGGATGACATCACAGTGTAGTTTGTAATAAAGTTAAAGCAATGGTAAGATCTTAGTTGATCTAACGGTTGTCGCAAGCCCGTGATTAAAATATGTATGAAATTTTACCATTGCAACTTCATGATTGGATGCCGCGTGTCCAAAATTTGAAAGGGGAAAAGGTAATAAATTCAAATGAGATCTGATGGTTGTCGTGAACCTATGAAGAAAATTTGCAGGATTTTTATTCATTGCGGCTTCACAACTAAGTTTTACGTGTCCTTGGTGATGACACATTGCTCGGTCTAAGGGGAAGTTAAAGAAATGAAGGATCTGGTTGATCTAACGGTTGTCGTGAAACCTCATTAAGAAGTTGTAAGACTTTTATTCATTGCAGCTTCACGACTGATCGCCATGTAGCCAAGGCAGAAAAGAAAAAGTGTGGTGACATCATCTTCCTAGTGGTAACTTTATGTTGTTTCTCATTGGTTGACTTTCCAAGATGAATTTCAAGGTGGACCCAAGGTTTAATAACGTGATCTAAGCCATAATATTTATTTGCATGAAAATTTCATCGACGACCAAAATTCAAATTTCTCAAATAGAACGTTTCGACCATTGGCAGCATTCAATTATATTCTTGAAGAACTTAATGAGAAGTGTACGACCTTTGTAGTTTTGGGGGTAAATAGTTGTTTGATCAGAGTGTCATTTCACAAAGCTTTCATCATACACAAAGCATTTTTTTTTTTCTAAGAGCAACGCAGTCGAGAATTTGTAGACGGAAGAAGCTTTAAGGGTTCCATAATTATGAATTTCAAAGTGAAAAATAAGTAAGTCCATTTTGTGAACCAATTAGTCTTAAGGGTTTATTGAACTAGTGTGTGATATATCTAAGAACAGAAACCCTAGTTTTAAGAGATGGCACCACGAAGGGATTTCACTGGTAAAATTGAATACAAAGATAGGGTTGTTTATGATGATTTCCTAGTTCAATTAGATCATTCCACTGGTGATGTAGTGGTAGGAAATTTTTTTATCCCTAGTGCACCCCGTTTGAAAGTTGATCAAGGGTTATATGATAAAAGCAACTGGCTAAGGGACTGTATCGTCTTAAAATGGAAGCACTTCCATGGTAAGAGCTTTTAGCTCTTCGAGTAGGTGTTTTGGGATCATGTCAAGCACCTTGAATGGGTCCCAGGCTTTGATTTGGCTTTTTCCCCATTTTTCACTTCTTTTCTGCACTTGATTCCTTCATTCTAGGTGAAATTAGGGTTAGGATCCTAAGGATTCTCCTTAATTTCCCTCTTCTATGGCTCTATTTTCTAGGTAGGACTTAAAAATAGGTCCTCTTGGCCTTCATCATGTTCATCATAGGATTTTTTGCCTCTCTCTGGCACTCTACCCTATTTTGACATCATTTCTAGGTCTCCGGGCACTCTCGAAACCTCCTATTTTTTATTCTGGCATCTCTGGACTGAGACCCTGAGATCTGTAACCTCAAGGTCAATGATGGCCTAAAGGGGTCAATGAAGACCTTGAGGGTCAAGGATGACCTCTTCCCTGACCTAGGTCGGGGTCGACCTTGTCTTTGACCCCTGGTTCAAGTTTCAAGGTCCCGTGATCTCTGGATGTCAGGTTTCGAAAAGAATTTTTTTCCCGCTTCCGGGTCGGCTGTTTTGGTCTCTGAAATGGTAAAATATTAAATTATATTTAATTTAGGTCCATTCCTAAAGGGTTGATGCCTAATTGAAATTTAATTCCCCAAGGTGGCCCCTCTAGAGGATTGTGCCCTAGATCACTATAAAAGGAAGTATTCCTCTCTCATTTTCTCCATCAAGTTTTTCTCTCATTCCTTCAAGCATCAAGCACTCTCAAGGAGACATTGGTGATCAATTTTTAGCAATCAAGTTCTCTCTCAAGCAAAGATCAAGCAAGCATTCAAGTCCTCTTCTCCATTCAAGTTCTCCATTGAAAATCAAGGATTCAAGCATTCAAGCCATTGAAGGGATTTGGTTCAAGCATGCAAGATTCATCATTCAAACCCTAGATCTAGCCATCATGATGGTATGATCTTCCTTCAAGATCATTTTTTTCATCTTCAAGATCCATTCATTCTTTCCTCAAGGTGGATTCCAAGCATACAATCATGGAGGTTTGATTTACATTTGTTGATGTTATGTTCAAGCTTTCATATTAACATACTTGATTACATTTCAAATATAATTTGCATATCTATTGAATGTCATAGCTTCATTGTTAGATCTACTTCTACTACTTGCTAGCATTCTCCATTTCAATTTCAATATTAAGGTTGATTCCAAACTAGGGTTTGACTAAGGCAAACCCCTATCCCAACAAACAAAACCATTTTTCTTGCAAGTACAGGTGCGGAACTAGGGATCTGAGCTTGGATTTGGATACCCTTTTTGCCAAAAATCTAAGATCTGCAAACAAAGTCAAAGTCGACCTTCAGAATAAAAATGTAGCCTTTGACCTTTTATGAGGTTCAAAGACTACCTGCTGTCAGAAAGACAAAAGATTTCTGGGTTTCCTCTGTCTCGACATTTCCAATCCGGGACAGGTTGCAAAATTACCCAAAACTGTACACAGACACCAGCAAATAGGTATTTCCAAATTAATTTCATCATAAGGTATGTATCTTATTTTATCTGATTTCAAGCATTCTATCCCTTACAATTCAAATGTATGTGTAAAATATTGGCTTTGGGGTCTCCTTTATGTGCAAACCATTGTTCTAGGACCTCATCCACATATTTTATTCTATAGAGGGACACGCACATGGGTGTAAGTGGTCTAAATATTTTCAAGGTATGGTTTAGTCAGAGAAATTCATATGCTCTACATTGTAATGCATGGGAGATAGATATGGGAAAGTTGGTTATTCCAGGGGTTTTTATGGATGTAGATTTATTGATGCTTATTGCTAAATGTTATGAACTAGTAGCTAGAGTTGTTAGGAACAAATATGGAAAACCTCACATTTCTATTACTGTTGATGAAATACGTTCAGTCTATCATGAACCTATTGACTTTGACAAATTGAAGGAGACTTATGAAGCTTAGAGATTTTTCATTAGAATTGGCTCACTGAGGGAGCATTTTGCAATTGTAGGGGTTCTGATGCTAGTTGGAGCCAATACCCCAGAGTATTTCCTAAAGAAGTATTTCATTTCTCGTGCCCTGGGTGTATACATGTCTCTATGTAAAATTTTTGGTGTAGATGAGACTGATCCAATGCCAATCCACTTCATGTTTATGTTGATTCAAATCGTGCACCCTGTTGTAGGAGTTAACTTTGATTTTGGTCCTTACATTGTTGAATGTATACACAATGGTTTAATTGGCATTGAGAAGGCTAAGGTGGATCAACCCTTTGGGTGGTATTCAATTCTCATGCACATGTTTTTGTTCAAGGGAGAATCTTTCTTTGAGAAGGAGATGGATCTTGTGAAGCAGAAGGATGGTGAAGAACTACCAGTACAGTTATGGAGTATGAATTTTTCATGGGACAGGGTTGATGCCAGTTTCCTTAGATTTGATAAGGTTTTTGCTTCTAGGCTGAGATCCCTCTTTTTTGCATGAGAACCCTAGAATTCCAAAGGTTCTCTTAGATTTGATAAGGCCCAAGGAGTTTTCCCCTGAATTGAAGATAGTGCAAAATTGGGGTGATGTTATTTTATACGTTGTAGCTACTGTATTCAGATTCTATGGCTTCAAGGTTACCCCTCACATTCTTCCCTACCAAGTCCCCATAAAATTGGCCTCACATAACTTTTGTGGCAGATAGGTTGTCTGCATGAGAGATAATTGATAGGGAGGGACACAGGCACAATATTTCTAGCTTTTACTATGGTCCATCATTTTGTGATTTCTAAAGGGGGTTGGGTCCATTTGAGAAATTTTTTGAAACCCTATGGTATGAGGACATCAGTGGAAAGGTTTTCTGATCCTAAGGGATTCTTCCAGGTGTTTAGGATGAGAGTGAAGGCAAGGGATATGGATCATCGGTTCTATTTCCTAGAAGACATTATAAGAAATGATTTCTATCTCCAGGAGTAGGAGGTAAAGAAAGAAAAGTGGTTGGTTTACGAGAGAACCCTAGATTTTTTTAACCACTTTGATAGCAGATATAACCCTCTAGGGGATATTAGGCCTTTTGGTGAGAAAATTAATAAGTTAATGATGCATTTTGAAGAAATTATGGGCATTTTGAATGAGAAGAAGGCCAGAGTGATTGAGGCCAATCTTAATTAGGCCAATCTAGTAATGAGGAAAGTTGCACATGTACCCACATTTTCCCCAGGAGCTTATGTGCTACAAGAAAGGGCAGGATACAGTGTGATGAAGCCCAAACAAGATATAGATGACAAGGAAAAGAAACATGAGGAAATGCCATCACCACCCTAGGTGCATGTTCCATACAAGAGGCATGCATCTGAGTCTCCTGTTAGTTCATCACCAAAGAGGCAGAGAGTGGAGAAAGTTTCCCAATCAAATGGTGAAGCCTATTCACCTTCCCAGTCCCCACTACACTTTGAGAATGAACAAGAAGCATTTGAACAACTAGTTTAGCTTGGTAATGCAGGAGATATGATTTTGAAATTGCAGGAAGGAGTGCTAGAGGAGACATATTCCCCTCCCATGGACCTTACAGTTGTAGAGTTCATAGGTAAAGAGCTCGACCCTGTTATCAAGTATTCTTGCAGTAGATTTTTGTCTGATGATAATTTTTTAAGATCTAGGGCATTTATTCAATTTGCTTGGAGAGTGAGTATCTCTAGTTTTGAGAGTAGATGTGAGAAGAGATAAGAAGTGCAACTTGATAAAGAGGAATTTATTATTAAAGAGGAAATAAAGAAGGAAATGCTTGATGAAATCAACTAGATTACCCCTGAGGAGGGGAGAAAGATGATCATGGATGCATGGGTCTTAGTTTTGCCCGAGTGGGATAGTTGATGCAGTAGTTTTTGATGCTATCAGAAAGAGAACTGACACTGCATACAGTATAGAGGAAGAAGCCTTAGGAACATCAAAGGGAGTAGTGTTTAGTGATGACCATGATGCTCTTTTAATATGGTCATTACAAAAGAAAGATAAGACCAAAAGGGGTGAGGGATCCAACACAACTTTGGTGGGTGGTTTGATGGTGAAGACGATGAGTGAGACTTTAGTGGTGGAAGCAATAGATATTATTGTTTAGGAAAAAAACATTTCTAAGGCCACAACACTGAAAGACAAGAAAATTATGAAAGAGCTTAGGCTCAAATGTGAGAAGCTCATGGAAGCTTATGACAATGAAAGAAAAAGAAGCAATGAGATAAATTGGAAGAGTTCTAGGCTTAGAGATCAATTAGCCTTACAGTTTGAAATAGGTGAGTCTTCCATAAGACTGCTTGCATCATCCCCTGCACCACCACCTAGCTCAATCCCTATCATTTATATTCCCCCATCTCCCATGGCCCTTGCTGTTCAATTTGATGAAGAACTACAAGATGAGAAGGCAAAGTTTAAGGCCTTGTAGGTAGAAGTTGTAAAAAGATATGAGGAGGAAATAAGTGATAAAATTTTGCATCTTCTTAGTTCTGTTGATACTAAAATTATTTATTATAGGGTTTCTAAGATTTTTGATATTATAAATTCTTTTAAAGAGGATAAAACAGACTTGGAGCGGATCTTAGATAAGTGGAGTGGTCGGGAGAATAAGATGGAAGAGATATATTTAGTGGCCAAAGAGAAAACATAGATAGATTCAACCATTGAACAGACATATGATCACATTGCAAGTATATTGGAGTTTTCTATTACTAGGGAGTCTATGCAAAGAGAATCTAGGTCTCTCCTTGTTGAATATTCAAGTTAAAATTTTGATTTATTTCCTTGTATTTTAAAAGATTTAAAGGAGCTTAAAACCCGAGTAGAGTGGATGGAAGAGTTAGATGCAACCCTTAATTCAAGGATCAATATAGTTGTGATTAATGATGACAACTATTTGTTCGAAAGGGCTATAGAAGAAATTGTAACTGTCAGATTCTATTTTGATTCTTTTGGGAAAAGGGTCAAATAGTTGAAGGCCAAGTGTAAGCACTTGATTGAGGGAGAGAAGAAATTTTTGCAGTTTGAATGGCATAATGATGTTGTTTTCAATAAGTTGGAATCAAGGCTTATCTAGGAAAGACAGGTGTCTAGTGGCGCCAGAACCAAGACAAAGATGATGCTCCTATTTATTCAGCTTCCATGTTTTTTGTTGGAGAAGAGTTTTGATGGTGACCTTTTTGTCATGTTGTAGCATACATTGTATATCCTATTACAATGTGACATGCGTACCTTCCCAGTTTTGAATCTTGTTGCAACCCTATGTCTATAAAGGGTTTCCAAGACTAGGAAGAAGGGTCTAAATTTTCTTTTTGTTATAGCACTTTTTGTGTCATAGTAGTTGGTCCAGACAATGTATAGTTGTAGAATGTTAATGTCTATATTTTGAATTCAATCTTTAATCAAGAAAGTTGATAGTTCTTATTTTATGAGTTGTTTTGTCAGGTTATTACAGAACAATATAGTGAATGTACTTTTCTCAAGGAGATTAATACAAAAGCATTGCAGGAATATTTGTGTCTAAAATCTTGTCTCCTCTTCTTATGGTTTTGTTGATTTTATGAATATTTGAGCAAGCCTTAAATTTCATTTACAACTCTTTTAGGTTGTATATCTTTTCATTGCTGCTATTGGTTCAAGGACCAAGTAAATGCTTCCATCATTTGATAAAATCACTAAAATCTAATAAAGGATATTATAGGAATGAGGTTATGTGATAACAATTGATACATTTACTTAAAAAGTGAATAAATGGATCATAGTCTTCATTGTGGTTCTATGACTCTGTGAAAATAACAAAGTGGATAAGGCACTAGTCAATGTTTAAGCAGTCAGGCAAATGTTCTTATGATGTTCATGGTTAAATAAATATCAAATCAAATCAATCATTTCTTACAAGAAAAAAGGTTTAAAAGATGGTCTTCTCTTAATATTGTGATCTAATAGATGCATTGTTAGCTACTCTCAAATCTATTTAGTATCATTCAGTAAAATAAGTTTTATGTGACCAAATCTAATTTAACGATATTATAAACAAGAAGTTGTAAAGAAAAGTGTCAAATCTCAGATGTACCCGTCTTGGTTCTGTAGAGCCAGAAGTGTAGAAGAAATTTTTTTTCCTTGTTAGTTGGCCCAAGGTAAAATAGAGTATGCTTAATATGGGAAATAACTGACCCCTAGGTGTACTTTGGTTTTTGTCTCTTGGTTATTCAAAATCTATTAAATCAGAAGCCAACAAAAGACAAAAAAAGTTATCGGTATAAGTAATTTCTTGGCTATCAGTTTATGTTTAGAAAGTTGAATAAGTGTGAAATCTCTATGGTACTGACTGACCCCCTGCCCCCCTCTCAGTACCCTACCTAAAACTTTCCAATAATTGGTATCAGAGTGTTGGTTCTCTACAAGAAATTTTAACAGCTTAAGAGTAGATCTGGAATGATGGGAAGTTACAAGTATCATACAAAGTTGGAGGAAGCTCTAGAAGATGCTAATGAAAATATCTACAAGTTGAAGAGTAAGCTAAATACATCATTTGTAAAAAGGAAGGAATTGAAAAAAATACTACAAATGAGCCTTGATGACCTTGATAAACTATCAGAAGACAATATCAATTATGAGCAAGTTGATGCAACTATACAAGATCTATTAAAAAGAACAATGAATTACTTGAAGAAATCAGCCAAATGAAAAATGAAAATGAAAGTCAAGCCTTAAGAATGGAAAAAGTGCTGAAAAGAATGAGGATTGTCGAAAGTGCCAAAGAAATTCTTGAAACGGAAAAAAGAAATATTGAAGAAACAATCTGAGACAAAGACTTACTCTTGCAGGTACAAATAGAAGAAGTCCAAGAAAGAAATGACATGATAAAAGGTATCAATGACAAGATTCTACAAATACAAGCATAAAATTAGAAGCTGAAGCAAGAAAATGAAGATCTGAAAAACAACCTGAAAGTTGAAAAAGAAATCAATGCTAGACTCACAAAGTTCAAACAAAGCATGCAGAAAATTGATGAACAACTAAAAAATTAGAGGAGACCAGGTGACATTACCAGATTGGGTATAGAAACAACATAATGGAGATCAAATAATCATCAAAATCTGGACAATGAATTTCTAAAGAATCCACTAATACACAAGGTAAGAAACCCTACAAGACTACCTGTTATAATTATGGAAAATTTGGTCATATTGCAAATATTTGTAGAAGAAAACAAGTGAACATGATTTTATGGTTACTTCTTTAGTTGCAACAAGTTTGGTCATAAAGATGTTGAGTGTAGATCTGAAACTGTTAGTAGAACATCTGAGAAAAACTTCTATGGACATTGCTACAAATGTAATCACTATGGACACAAAGATGAAGAATGCATAACTAAGGCACCAACAACTAAGAAATTAGTTTATTATCGGAGGAGAGAAACAAACAATTATGTTACATGTTTTAATTGTGGAAAACTTGGACATCTAGCATCAGAATGCAGAAAATAAAATAAGTAAGAACTGAACCTTGGAGACCATTTTCACTACCATGTTATATTTTCTCAAAGTTTGTTCATGCCACCTACAACTGCAAATATCGGTACACTACCACCAATGACACCAAAGGAGAAAGAATTATAAATAAAGAACAATTTAGAGAGGAAATGAAGAAGATAAGGAGAAAGAAGGAAGATGCCACACCATCAATGGAAGACCCTGTGCTAGATGACATAGGGAATTCATCTACCAACTAAGCAAGCAAGTAAATGCTTAGGGACATAGAATTTCATTGAAATATTTGAGAAGTCCCTGAAATCAAATTCTGAGCTAAAATATTCAAGACAATAAAATAGATGCAATGATAATTAGGAGAATAGAAAAGCTAATGAAAATTATTAAGTATAAGATTACTATCGGTGAACTAAGATCACTGTCGGTATAATTATTACGTATATGATTACTACCGGTGAACTAAGATCAGTATCAGTATAAAAGCTATTTTCGGCCTATAATAAATATTTTAGTACAATAGCCATTGGACACCTTGTCATTATATATAATGATACTTATTATGAAATAGTCACATTCTGAAAAGTCACTGCGAAGAATAAAGCTTGAGGAAATACTACTATGTATTGCGCTAATTCATTCTACAGAAAGGATTCAGATGGATTGATTGAGATGCAAACCCTAGACACTAAAAATCTCAAATAAGTGAAGGAATATATTATAATCATAATGACAGAGAGAATGGTATTAGTTGATAGATCAGAAGAGGATGAACCAGAATATCAGTTAAGTGCTCTGAAAATCACAAATGTAAACAGAGCTAGAGAATTATCTCGAATACCATGCAGAGTCATGTTGATAGAAGATGTAAGATCATTTATTCAATACAAACATATTGAAATCGGTGATGAAGATATAAGGAAAGCCTACATGGAACTATACAAAGAGGAAGGAATGTTGAATGAACAATATGGGCATCTGGAAACAAAAGGAATGACACACATCGTTCACATACCAAATAATTTTGAAGCTAAATGGATCAAGTGTGTATTGAGTCTAATATATGGAGACTATATTTGGCTGGAAGGAGATAGAAACATCAAAATCACAAAGGAAATCATTAGTGCAGTCACATGATTATTGGCTAACGGGAGAAAAATCATAAAGGAGTTGGATCCTAAGACAAAAATTGAAGGTTTAGTCAAGTACAAGAAAGATCAAAAAACTTTTTCTTGAAGCAACATCTTGGATAAGGAAATGAAACTTGCATCAATGATTATTGGCTACAAGATCTATCAAGCAAATCAGTCAGACAATATATCAGGAGGAGCACTAAAAGTTGAATATGAGATTGTTACTGAAGGAAATAGGTATGATTTAGCAAAAATGATGTAGAATCAACTAATGGTGAATTTAAGGAAAATCAAGAAACGAGGATTACAGTTTGGAGCACTACTGGTATGTATATTTTTCTATATATAAAAATATTTTCCAGGCATCATTAGAGTAAATTGGACATTAGGTGAACCAATTATACATCATATTAATAAGTACATTGAACAATTGGGAAGAAATTATAACATAGTAATGTGGAGTTATTTCAAAGAATTTCAAGGAAAAATGTATGATAGATATCGAATACAACCTCATATTGTTGAAAAATATAAGAAAGATATATGTTTTCTAGTTATCACACATTCTTGTATACTCAAAGCAGTGGAGCCACATATATATTGGTAACAAGCATTTTGATATGAAACAATAGAGAATGAACTAATAACAAGTATTGAGCAATTGTTGAGTCAACCTAAGGATATGGAAGCTAATTAGTTTGGAACCTATGAAGAAGTGTACAAAAGGATAATATCAGATGAGAAGAAATCAAAAGAAGAAAGTAGTAGTACAATGAAAAGACAAAAACCAAACACAGTACTAGAGAACATATGCCAAAATTAAGAAAAAGTTATCTAAACAGAGACAAGCTCCTGACAGAGAAGCTGAAGAAGAGTTGTCATCGGCAAAGAGAACAAGATCCAGAACAACGCAAATTACACCAAGGAGAAATATAACAAGTCAATCAATAGTAGAAGGAAGCACAAGGACAAGAAGAAAGAATAATGAACCTACGCCTGAGACAAAACCATCAAGAGTAAGAATTTCAAGAACAAATACGAATATAGAAAATAGAATAAGAAAGTATGGAACTATCAGAAAGATACATGTGTAGACACTTAAAAATGGCCTATTACTCTAACGTAATGACATTACTACAATTCCTCATAAATTGTTAAATGATCTTTATTATTTAATTAATTGTGTCATTCTACCATATTCTAAGATCAAAACCATCATTTCTCCCTAATTCTATAATTAAGTCATTTTAATTAATTACTTTAATTATTGTACTTCTAAACAATTAATTCATCATCTATTCATCTATAATATAATTAGATAAATAACCTTATTTAATTATACCTTATCTTATAATTATTAATTAACTAACCAAATTTAATTAATATTCCCCCTCCTAATTATTGCATTTCTGTAATAATTAAATCAAATTCTATCCCATGATCAAATAAATGATATTTATTTAATTAAACTAATTATTCCCCTCTCATGATTAAATAAATATCATTTATTTAATTACAACTAACAATCCCTCTCATAAATAAATAAGTAATTATCTATTTATAAAATATCTCCACATGTGCAAATAAATAATATTTTATTTATTTAAATCATAATTATCCTCCCAAATCCTAACTCACACTCACTTTGAGTTAGCTTTTCAATCAAAGCTCTTAACTCCATAATTCCCTCTCCTAACTATTCAATCCATTTTGTTAATTCCTCCCTCAACAATCAGTTAAGTGTTCCATCAATTCAGTCTTCTAATATATGCAATCAATTGACTCATTCATGTAATTGGTTAACTCACCAGTCCATTCAAGTCATCTCTCCAATCTATTTACTGACAAATCAATCAATTATGTTAAGCTAAGCAATCAACTCAGTTGAACTCTCACTCACTCTGAGTTCAACTCCTCAATCACGGTCAATCAGCCCTTCAATCATGGATTCTTGGTTGAAACTCCTAAAATATTATAAATAGAGAGCCAAACCTTTAATTTTGGTAACCACAATTTCTTTGAATTCTTATGCTGGCACAATCTTGAGCTCAATTCTGAGAGTCCACATTGCATGAGAAGGAGAACATCAAGGAAGGATTTTATGGTTTTCATATTCATGTTTTGGATTGATTTCATAATATTTTAATAATTATGCTTATTATTTTTCTTGCATCCTTTCTTGAATATTGGGAATACTAATTTCTCTAACAATCTCTTTGTGGTTGAGATTTTATATGTTATTGCAGTTTTCTATTGATCCTATTATTACCCGATTACAAATGGTAAACCCGATGTGAAATTTGGTCATATCTTTCAAATCACTTGGAATTTTTTTATGAATTTTTTTTGCAAGTTGGTGTTGATATAGAGAGGCTACAATAAAAAAATTGAATTTTTTAGGATTTTTCGTAAAAAATTAATTTTGGGCACAAATCAGCATATTTCTTTGCAAATTTTACATTTTTTGAAATCTCTTGAAATTATAATGGGGGTCTATTCTCTGTGATTTAATTTTTGTTGGGAAATATTTTCAAACAAGGTAGATCTATTAAAAATGGTTTGTTATGATAAAATGAGCCTCGAGAGAAAAAAAATTAAGAATTATGGTGTGATTTTTTTTCATGTTTCTTTTGACATAAGAAAGCTATAGTAAAAATTTCAGATTTTTTGTATTATTTTTTAATATCTTTTTTAAAAAATTATGATATTTCATAAAAAAATAATTTTGGGCACAAATCAACATATTTCTTTGAAAATTTTACATTTTTAGAAATCTCTTAAAATTTTACAGGGGATCTATTCTCTGTGATTTTAATTTTGATGAGAAATATTTTTGAAATATATATATATATATATATATATATATATATATATATATATATATATATATATATATATCTTTGAAAACTATGCTTTTTGTGTGCAGGTGCAGGAGATAATCATTTTATGGAAAATATTGTTTTGAAACTACAAAATAAGATTTTCTTCTCTTCCATCTAAATCTCATTCTCTATTGTAAAATGATACATTTTCATTGTTGAAAATACATACTTGATGTAATCCACTTGACCATCAAAAGCACAAAACAAACAAAAAAAAGTCAAGATTTAGGAGCCTATTAAGTAGAGAAGAAGAGAAAGAAAGGAAAAATAGAACAAGATACAAGCTAAGACACAAAAAATCAACGCTTTGGAGGTATAAATCAGAGAAGAAGGTTTTTATTTGGGTACTAACGTTTCTTTTTAGCATGTGGCTTGGAAGCAGGTTTTAATCTTGTTAATCTAAAAACAATTCATCCTTCATTTTGGTGCTTTAAAACAAACAATGCATGCTCAAACTTCACATTCCATATCTCATTTTGGTGCTTAAAATTGACATGGTGGTTAAAAATTGAACAAAGCAAAGAACATTTGAGATTGGTGCAATAAAATCAAACAAGACAAAATACATTTGGACTTTGGTGCATCTAAAATTGGACAAAACAATACTCATTTGGTTTAGGCTTAAAATTGAACTCATGTGATTGTATGGATGATAGCTCAGTTCACATTTGACTATTGGTGCTTAATGATTAACATGGTGTTTGAAGTTCTTGGTGTGCTTGCATAATCTGTTAGATTAGCAACCATTTTTATTTTTTTTAGAGAGGTCTGTCTGGAGGGTTCACTTAACCCATTACAGAGGATGACCTCAAACCAGAAAATCCTTTTGGCTAGTCTATAAATAAGACTCTGAGAAAACTGTAGTCTTATCTCCTCAAGCTCAGGTGAGGTGTGTTGATGATAGTCTAGAATAGAGGAAGTATTCCTAAGCATCCAACATGGTCAACTAGGCTCTTAAGTGAGTCACACGCATACAAACTAATTGGGGAGACTCCATAAAACTTACTACAACCTGTTAATTAAAGGCCACTTGGTTTACCTCCGAACATTTGTCTTATTATAGTGCAAGGGGAGGCTAAAAAAAATCTCCTCCTAAGATTCCCATCATATATGTCCTAGGGATATCGTGTTGTGAAAGAGATCTTTACTAACATGACAATAATACTCGGAAAAGGTGATAGCACATGTACCTTCAAGGGATTTTTTTAGCTCTAGTTGTGTGGCACTTATGTTGTGTGATCTGAAGGACACCCAAGAAATGGGCCTATAATATTTCAAATGAATCCAAATTTGACCATAGATTAAACAACTTATATACTACTTCCATTGTGATTGACTGCATGAAAACTTGCAGCTTGAAAAAGTTGTTGAATATACAGAGATCATTTCTTTTTGAGTCATTCTTGTAACTACACACTGATTTTGAGTTTTTTGAGATTGGTCCTACAAAATTTTCCTACAAGATTTTTCCTACAACAATTGTTCTTACAACACTTGTCCTACAACATTTTCCTACAAGATTTGTCCTACAACAATTGGTCCACAACATTTGTCTTAAAACAATTGGTCCTACAACATTTGTCCTACAAGATTTTTCCTACAACAATTGGTCCTACAATATTTGTCCTACAAAAATTGGTCCTACAACATTTGTCCTACAACATTTGTCCTACAAGATTTATCCTACAACAATTGGTCCCACAACATTTGTCCTACAAGATTTATACTACAAGCAATTGGTCCTAAAAACATTTTATCTTGGTTCCTTGTGATTGACATACTTAGACAAACATATCTTATAATCTTGTATTTTTGCATAGTCATCATATTAGTCTCCAAAAATTAAAAAAATCTCAAAAACATTGTGTGCATCTCTTAGGGTTAAAGTATTACACTTCCTAGAGTCATTTTTCAAATTAGAGGATCAATTTTCCTAGAACATTCCTATAGTGGTCTTGTGTTTTATCTTGACATCATCAACACTATCTTTATCTACTGACCTAAGAATAGGCACCTTGCCATTTTGGTTAATATTTTTCTTAGACAGACACTATTTCTATAATTTATCACTTTTATCCTACCTTTTGGTGTCAAGATAGTCCTCATTATCATTTCGGTCTTTTCTTAGAGGGTTTAACTTTGATGTTTCTAGAATCTCTCTTAGGGTAAGGTACTTACACCTTAGACATCATATTTGATTATCCATCCTAATTTGCATTATCATCCCATATCAAAAAATCTAAAAAAGATAGAATTTGTTTTCCTTAGTTGTCTCATATTCATCATAAACTTTCATATGCCGAACACATGATCAAAGAAGAGTAAGGACACAATGGAGTACAATCAAATCCCCGACCATGATCTCCATCAGAAAATTGAATTTGCACCAAGAACCTTGGCACTAGACTATTTTTGCACCAGGAGAAAACACTAGGTGAACTAACCCCCACAAAAATCAAAGCCAAATGTATGAAAGAAGAGATCGATGATGGTTTACATGATGAGAAGATGAAAGTAATCTTAGAATCCATGATAGAGGCTGACCCAAACAAATACCTTCATATGCTCATACAAAAAGGTGCTAAATTACCAATTGGATTTGACACATCCACCATAGTAGAAGACATACATGTACCACTATCTTGGGTAGCCTCAACGACACCCCTACCACTTAGTTCAGTCATCCCATCCACCAGTTTCACACAAAATGCTTCCCAAGTCACCAAATCTTCTAGTACCTTAGGGATCCAGTACACCAATCCCTTATTTGCTAATTTTCCATCCACGTCTATTACACTTTCTACCACAACAACACCATCTAGATTGTCCTTGACTCATCCTATGATTATTTTACAAACGATGGTAGAAAGTTCCTCTAGCACAATTCCCAAACCAAAGAAAGGGCCACCCTTACTGGGAGAACCTCAACCAAAGCCTCCTAGTGGTGCCCCGTTAGGTGTCTCTTCCAATTCAGGACATCCCCAAATCAGTCAAGGGGCACCTCCAACTAATCTAGATTACTCAGTAATATTTGCTAGTTTCATCCAAAAAATGATAGCAAGTGGTTATAACACTTCCCCTCTTACAATAGTACCTCAGCCAAACCAAACATCTTAGTATGTTCCACATCCAACATCCCAACATAATCCCATACCTCAATACAATCTAGCACCCCAACATAATCCATCATCCCAGTACATTCCAGTACCTCATCATAATTTGGCACCCCGGTAGATACTAGTACCTCAGCATAATCCAACACCCCAACATATACTAGTACCTCAACATAATCCAGCACTCCAGTATACACCAGTACCTCATCATAATCCAATATCTCAGTACATCTCGATCAGTACCTCAATACACCCTAGCATCTCAACATGTTCCACCACTGTATATACCTAAAGCATCCCAAAATAGTGGAGCCCTGTTTGGTGACCCTAACACACTACCTGCTACACCAACTACCACTGATCTACTCGCTTAGTAGTTACAAACCCTTCAACAATAGTTCATGAATCTACAAAAAGGCACTTCTAAAAGGTCTTACACCACAACAAACCTTAGTCTTTATGATAGGACATTGCATATGCCACCTTTTCCAGCCAATTTTGTGATGCCTAAGTTTGATAGGTACAAGGAAAAGGGTGATCCTTGTGATCACATAAGGAAGTTTTTTACATCTTGCATGGAAGTTTCTCACGATGATGTTAGAGTAATAAGTTGTTTTCTTATTAATTAAATCATATTTATTTAATTACTAAGTCACTTATTGTCTTTTTCTGCTTAAGCTAAACTTTAGGCATATAATAATTAATTACTTTATTAATTATTATCATGCAACCTAGGTTTGTTCACCCTTTTAGGGTTTTGATCTCCTTTTATAAGGATTTATCTCTCTTGTAATCTTATTGAGAAACATTCATTTTATTGAATTGTAACTTTTATTTTTGCACATCATGAATGTCTTCTCTTTCACGAATCCATGAGTTCAGGCCTCTCTAGCTTCTTGTTTCTCTCTATTTCTGTGACAGGTATTTGCATGCAGGTTTTCTTGGGAGCTATGGGTTGTTTACTCATCAACTCCAATATGGTATCAGAGCTTCAGATCTATTTTCCCCTATCCTCCTTCTGAGAGATTCATTTGTGTTCGTCAGATTTGAGTTTCAGAGGGTTTTCTGTTGAATCTAGGGGGCCTTTCTTTCTAGTCATTTTGGCTTCAAACGGACCTCACAATTGTATTCAAAGCATCCAAGAACCCCTAGATCCATATAAAATTTGTCCAATTTGGACAAAGTTGGAATCTGTGGCAAAACAATTTTGCAACCGACCCCAACATGGATCTTGAGGCGGTCACTAGTATTTTGGAGCATTTTTGGCTCAAACAGACCTCACCATTGAGCTTGTTGCAACCAAGAACCCCTAGATCCATATAAGGCATGTCTAATTTGGACGTCGTTGCATTCTGAGGCAATTTATTTTTTGCGTACGAGGGTCGTATGACCTTTGCATGCATCTCGATGCAAGTACGATGATTTTAAAAAAATAATTATTTTTTGTGGGGGGTGGCAACAGCCATTTGGTTGTCAAATTTAACCCCCTATTGGATGAAGCCTCATCCATTGGTCATATGGCAACCATAGGCCCAGTTTTTTAGCCCCCAGGCAAATTTTGCCATGACAGCCATATGACCGTCAATTTTAAGCCAGTCATTTTCTGACGTCAACATGCATCAACACTCTTCCACACCATTTTTTGGGCCCTTTAGCATACCTATGGTTTTTTTCTCATAACTTGAGCATACGGTGTTGAAATTGGGCAAACAAGACATCATTGGAAATCTTGTTCTGAGCTCTATCCAGATCTAGAGGTTTGAATTTCTGATTTTTCTTTTTTGATGTTATTTTTATTGTCAAAGCCAGATGTTTTATTTTGCACTCTGGGGGCTCTATCTTGCGCATTCGGACTCTATTTTGAAAAAATGATATATCGTTAGAAAGCTTGTTATGAGACCTTTCCATTGTTGTGAGTCATTTTTCTAGATTCTGATCTAGGTATATTTTATTTAGTTTCTTTCATTATTTTAATCTAGATGTTTTAGGTCCTGAGATCTTTTCCTTTTGAGGAATGGCTCATCTTAGGCTGTTCTTTTGTTTCAGAAGCCTTCTTTATTCTTTGAGCAGTGTATACTTCACTTTTGTAGCATTATTTTATGCACATGCACTGATATAAAGTGCCATTCTATTGCATGTATGGGATCTTGCACATGTTCGTGCTCTATGTACTTGCACTCCATTATAAAGTGCCAGGAGGGGTTTGAAGTTTTCCTTTGTTTTCCATCTACTTTTTTCATGTGAGCATTCCTCCAACAACATTAACCTCAGGTATCTCGATTTGTATGTGTACTCTCTCTGCACCTTTGATGTTCCTGGTATCATGCAGTTCATATTGGATGATCTTTTTAGTGTACCTGTCATTATTCCCTTGTCATCATTATGGGGGGTTTCTATTGTTGGTTCTACTGCTTCCTTGGTTCGATAGTGTGAGCTATATATTTAGTATTTGATTCTATGTACTAGGCAAATGCAGTGGCTAGGTACCTATGCATTCCGGTGAGATGGATCATTTACCATATGGACACTCTTTTCTTTCTTGTTTTTGGAAGCACTCTTCTAGCTTTGATTGATCATCTCTTCAAACTTTTGGTGTTTTTATGCCATCTGTATTTTTTATTTCAGGTGGTTGCCTTTGTTTGCCTCCTGATTCATGTAGTGTCATTTGAGGGCACTCATGAAGATTAAAGTCTTCTCTACCCAGTCATATTTTAGTGGAGGATCTTTAGATCATCAGTTACTTCTTGATAGAGTTTGCAACTTCTTTCTTCAGTGATGTTGTACATGTTCATCCTTGTTCCTATTATCTAGAACATTCCTAGTTTTGGAGGCTTCTTCAGTCCTTCAGACTAGTCTTTGTCTCTTTTTGGAGTAGAGTTTTTCCCATGTGGTTATCTCTAATTCTCCACTTTATAGAGACTCTCTTTTGTACTTCGCTACCTAATCGGGCCTTTTGTCACCAAGACCCATTTGCTTTCAGTTGTTCTTTCTAGGTTTTTAGCTTCTCCCAAAGTTTGTCTTGAGGGGGGGTGTTAGAGTAATACGTTGTTCGCTTATTAATTAAATCATATTGATTTAATTAATAAGTCACTTATTGTTTCTTTCTGCTTAAGCTAAACTTTAGGCATATAATAATTAATTGCTTTATTAATTATTATCAGGCAACCTAGGTTTGTTCACCCTTTTAGGGTTTTGATCTCCTTTTATAAGGATTGATCTCTCTTGTAATATTATTGAGAAACATTCATTTTATTGAATTGCAAATTTTGTTTTTGCACATCAAGAATGTATTCTCTTTCATGGATCCATTCGTTTAGGTCTATCTAGCTTCTTGTTTCTCTCTCTTTCTGTGACAAGTATTTTCATGTAGGTGTTCTTGGGAGCTGTGGGTTGTTTACTCATCAACTCTAATAGATGACACATGTCTTATGAGACTTTTTCCATGTAGTCTTAGTGGTACATCCATGGATTGGTTTTCCAGACTCTCTCCTAGGATAAGGGCATGGAACGAACTAGTAGAAAAATTCATATCACACTACTCACACAACATTATCATGGAAGTAACATTAATGGATCTTTTCACCACCAAGCAAAGAATGGAGAGATATTTTCCTCATTCCTACAATGTTGGAGAAATTTTTCCTCCAAATCATCCTACCATGTTCCAATTAAAGAAAAGATCCACATGTTTATTGAAAATTGTCAGCTAGACCTAATGTGTGAACTTAACTCCCAGCACATTGAGACATTTGAAGAACTATCCGAGCAAGGGCTAAAATTAGAAAGATCCCTCACCTTGAAGGGAATACTCAAGAAAAAGACCATTAATTCAAAACCCTATGAAAGATCTAAATACTAGTCCAAAACCAAGAATGTGACAAATGATGGTATTATGGATGCAAAAAATGGCACAACTAGTCCTATGTGTGCAAGCACCAACACCTATCCAACATACCCAACTAGCACTGATCCAACATACCCAACCGGCATAAACAAATCATAATTTTAACTCCACTACCTCTCAGAAAAGTCCCAAACAGATCAATACGCTTACCTAACAACAAAGTTATGCAAGAAGGAACCCTACTCCTCAACGAGATTTTACACCTCTTGCAAAACCTCTTGAGATGATCCTAAAGAAATTGATACAATCCCATTAAATCACTTTACCTGAGATAAGACATTATGAGGGTCCTGAAAAACCAACATGGTGGGATTATAATGGTTAATGTAACTATCACAAAACTAAGTGAAACAAAACAAGCAATTGCATGCAACTTAAGCACATTGTCCAAGATTTCATTGACTACAGTGAAATCAAAGTTGTCACAAATTATGGCACCACCAACCAAGACCATAAGATATTCCAAAATCTATTGATGGATCATGGAAAATAAAAGGCATCTACAACCAAACAAGATAATAAGGCTAACCTTTCATATACGAAAGAAAACCCCAATTTGACAATTAATACCATCACTATCAGAAGTCCAAACAATGATTGTGTTGTTACTAATAAAGAATGTCCCAATAATTCACCTAATGAGGAGTTGGATATATTTCAAGACATCAAAACCAAACATGATCAAAATCACATACCTATGTCTAACAAAGTCTCACAAGTAATTTCCATGTCTCCCACCATTTCTTCCTCCTCACTATCTCCACCTAGCAATGCATCTAATAATGAAACATTTCCAATTGTCCCACAAGGTCTATCCATGATATAAATTCCATCTGATCCATTTTTTAAAGCCAGTCCCATCTACAAATTAGAAGTCTTAGATCCAATGCCACCATATACTCCACTTCCAAGAAAAGATACTCCATCGAGTCCTAGTCAAAGTCCTTCCACAACATGCTCAAGCATCAAGTCCTTTCAAGAATCCACCATAGATATCCAAACCTATGTCCCATGTTAAGAGGATAATTCAACGTATAAAGAAACAAGTCCTAAAATTGGTCAAGATCAAGATTCCAAGAATGTCCAATCAACTTACCAAGATCCCATATTGTCAGATCTCATCATCCCTCTATCTCCATGTCATAATCCTCCTTGTCCACCACAAGATATCACCATCCCTCTATCTCCATGTCATAATCTTCCCTATACATCACAAGATCCCATCATCCCTCCATCTCCATGTCATAATCTCCCATGTCATAATCTCCCATGTCGACCACAAGATCCCAACATCCCTCTATCTCCATGTCATAATCATCCCTATCCACCACTAGATCCCATCGTCCCTCCATCTCCATGTAATAATCTCCCATGTCCACCACAAGATCCTAGCATCCCTCTATCTCCATGTCATAATCCTCCCTATCCACCACAAGATCCCATCGTCCCTCCATCTCCATGTCATAATATCCCATGTCCACCCCAAGATCCCATCAACTATATCCATGTTAATAATGAGCCAATTAAATATGAACTTGGTTCATCCACATTCATTTGGTTTGGTCTAATTCATAGTCCTACTATTCCATATGTGCCTCCTCTACCTCAAAATGAACTCGCATCTTGTTTAAAAAATAATTAGTATCCAATTTCTAAGAAGATTTGTCATAAAATTCATTATCAAGGAAATGGGTTAGGACTCAATGAACAAGGTATATTAGAACCCCTTGATATCAAAGAAAATCCATATTATCAGGGCCTTGACTATATAGCTCACCATAAAGATGTTGATATCCCCTCTACATCCAACATTCCCCCATATAAAACCAAGCATATGCCTTCCCCCTCATTCCTTCCATCTATCCTAGGTTCATATATTCCTCCATCCACTAATTCACAATCCACTTACCCTTTCCCACATGCAAGTCAAAAAAGGCACACATCTTTGAGAACCATCTACCCATCCAAAGAGTCTCCATACAATGCATATCCACCCATTAATACCACTTCCCTTCCAAGAAATTTGGATGCCAAGCATAAAATCCATAAGTCAAGAAATCCACATGAAATCAAGGATCAACATGTCCTATCTAATCGACATACAAAAATAAAGAAAAATACGATTCAAAACAAAAAAAAAACATATCCAGAAGGCCAAAAATTCTAATAAAGAAAAAAGAAACATCAAAATCTATATGGGTTTCTAAATCCCTTATGCAAATAATGCATTCCAAGGAGCCACAAAAGAATGAAAAATTAAAAACCATGTGGATTCCTAGGAAGCTCCTCGAAGCACATTATCGCAAAGAAAAATCAAAATTAGCATCCAAGCTTGCTATTCCAAAGGCTCTCATCAATCCCCCGCATAAATGTCTTCCATCTTCCAAATCTATTTTGGGTCCCTATATACCAAAATCCACTACCTTATATGCTCCATCACCTACTCCATCTATTTTGGTTCCTTGTGTTCCAAAATCCACGTCCACTCCTCCATCTAAATCCCAAAATCCAAAATCAATTTTCTTTCCATCACTCCACCACCCCTCAAGGTGTGTGCCAACGTTGATCTTGCCAACATTTCCATCCACCCATACACAATTATTCTAATACCCCATTCATTATCCAACACCTATTTTCCATCCTTCCATCCCACTTATCCAATCCTATGCATAAACTCTTCCCCTAGTCTATTTTATCATCCATTTCATCCCCTTTTTCCATCACCCTATCAACATCTTTGAGTATACTTTCAAATAGCCATGGTCCATTACAACACGTCCTTCATGAATACTACCCAAAGAACAAGATTCTTGAGTCCTTCCTTCATGTCATTTCCTACGTCTATTATCTTCCAAAAATGTCAAAAAAGAAGAAGAAGCAAGAAAGCAAAAAAATGGTTACCTTGGTGAAAACTTGGTAACCAAGCACCTTGTGTGACACAAAAAAAATATATATCAAGAGAAATAATTCTTCCTATGGTGAAAACCACTTCTTGTGGCACCTTGGGAAATTACCATGATGAAAACCTAGCAAACAAGAGTCATGTGTAATCCATTACCCTCTACACTTGGGAGAAAGTTTCAATCATGCAATCCTACCTATCACATCCTTTGTAGTCATACAGCCATCCATATCCTTTTGTTTCCATCTTTGATCTTGACAAGGGTTCATACATCCTTTCTGCTTCACTTTATCCACACTCTACAATAATCCTGTCTTATCCATCCCTTACTTTTATCATCCATTGCCATGTTTCATATTGCCTATCCCAAATACATTCCTTGGTCTTGATCAAAATAAAGGACAAAAAAAAACATATTTTCATAAGTCTCTTGACATGTCCATTCCTCATAGATCCCATGTCATTCAATGTGTCATGTCATTTCCTACATAGTCACATATTTATTCCCTTAGCTTGGGTAAACATGTTATCCCATTTTGAGATAGTCATTGCATCCAAATCAACTCTGATTCTATTTTTCACCTATCTATTGTCACCCCATCAGTTGATTCATCCATTCAGAGTGTTCCATGCCTTGCTAGACACTAGGGAAAATAAATATAATCATGTTTGAGAATAAATCATGACATATGCCTTTCACCTCATTTAGTGATTGAAAAAGAGTCCTTCAAAACAACAAAAACAACACAAAATCATCTTGTAAAACTCCAAAAACATAGCAAAACCTTCAAAAAAATAAAAAAACATCAAAAAATATAAAACATTCATATGAAGATGACCATTTCTAGGGTGTTTGTGATAAGATCCTTCACTTTCTGTGATATGCCATACATAGCTCAACTCCAAACATACGAACCCTATGATGGACCAAAAATATTTTAAAAAAATAAAAAAAATGTTGAAGACAACCAAACAAATAAAAAAACAACCAGCAAAAATCCTGCAATAAATCTCCTTTGTACATAACCAATTCTTTGGCATTTCAAAACCAGACATTGAACAATGACATACAACACATATGAGCTTCAATGGAACCAAGTCAAAATAGTCAAAACTAGTCAACAAGTCCTCAACTACACTGCCCAAACTATCTTATCTATCAATCGGTTCCACAACAAAACATTTTGTCAAAAATCATGTTATCTTAGAAAAGAAAAGGAAAACTTGAAATCAGACAGAGTAGTCTTAGATGGGGTACCTTTTTCTTGAAATCAGATAGCATCAGCAATACGTCAAAATTCAATGTCCAAACTACTACAAAAACATAGACACATAATTGGTACAACTACAACTTGTTGAGCCAAGTTAGTCTTATTATGTCTTGATCTTCGTAAGTCATGTTCTTACGCATCTCTAGGATGTCCAAAAGTGGTTTAGAGATGTCATAATGGTTCATGACTTATTTTTCCTTATTTTCTATTTGTGGAATATTTTTTGTGAAGTCTTAAAAAGAGCAATCTGGGTGTCTATGATAAGAGCCTTCACATCCATATACAAATATTCAATTTGCAACATTGCAATGGATACTTTGGTTGTGATATGCCACACATACCTCAACTCTGAATGCTTGATCTAGATGGATCGACCCACATTCCTTGTCTATTCAGTGTGCCTATTTTCAATGCATGAGGATAATCGTACCTAGATATTTCATATCTTGGTAGGATGGTATTCATTTTTTCTATAATAAAAGTGGCTCAATGATGATAAATAAATACCTCAAATCAGTTGGAAATCAAAAGCATGGTTATTAAAGCATTAATCTCTCTACTTACTATAAACTAAGGGTTTTAATCAAGAATTCATTATCATTCTTTCATCCTCTTTCTATCATCTTCTAAAGTTTATTTACTAACGATTCTTCTATCAGTCTAATCTCTTCTAGCAGTCAAATCTCTTCTATCACTCACTCAATCTATTTGTCAAAATGGTCAAATCAAGTTTCAAATTAGTCAAATCAATTGGTCATGCATTCCATCATCTTATACAGGATGTATCTTTCCTAAAACCAGACATTGTCACTTGTCTTATACAGGGCAGGTCTTCCCTGAAACCAGACGTTGGAGCCAATTTTATATAGGATGGGTTCTTCGTGAAACTAGACCTTATTCTTCTCAACAATCTCTATGTCCAATATTGATGGAACAACCGTCACAACCTACCAAAATTCTTCACTTACTAATTATTCTTTTCTTGCATCATTTAATCTAAATCTTCTTTCAAGAGATCATTCATGTATTTTTTGCACAAATAATCTCTTGAGTGGGGCATCATTTATCTCGTTGTCACATTGTTCCCGTTGGGGCATACTGGGGCATAATTTTTATTATTCTTTGAAATAATGCCTACAATGCATTGTATCAAAAAGGGGGAAAATGTAGACACCTAAAAATGGCCTATTACTCTAACATAATGACATTACTCCAATTCCTCCTAAATTGTTAAATAATCTTTATTATTTAATTAATTGTGTCATTCTACCATATTCTAAGATCAAAATCATCATTTCTCCCCAATTCTATAATTAAGTGATTTTAATTAATTATTATACTTGTAAACAATTAATTCATAATCTATTCATCTATAATATAATTATTAATTAAATAACTAAATTTAATTAATATTCCCCCTCCTAATTATTGCATTTCTGTAATAATTAAATCAAATTCTATCTCATGATTAAATAAATAATATTTATTTAACTAAACTAATTATTCCCCTCTCATGATTAAATAAATATCATTTATTTAATTACAACTAACAATCCATCTCAAATAAATAAGTAATTATTTATTTATAAAATATCTCCACATATGCAAATAAATAATATTTTATTTATTTAAATCATAATTATCCTCCTTAATCCTAACTCACACTCACTTTGAGTTAGCTTTTCAATCAAATCTCTTTAACTCCACAATTCCCTCTCCTAACTATTCAATCCACTTTGTTAATTCATCCCTCAACAATCAGTTAAGTCTTCCACCAATTCAGTCTTCTAATCTATGCAATCAGTTGACTCAGTCATGTAATTAGTTAACTCACCAGTCCATTCAAGTCATCTCTCCAATCTATTTACTGACAAATCAATCAATTATGTTAAGCTAAGCAATCAACTTAGTTGAACTCTCACTCACTCTGAGTTCAACTCCTCAATCATAGTCAATTAGCCCTTTAATCATGGATTCTTGGTTGAAATCCTTAAAATATTATAAATAGAGAGCCAAAACTTTGATTTTGGTAACCACAATTGCTTTGAATTCTTATGTTGGCACGATCTTGAGCTCAATTTTGAGAGCCCACATTACATGAGAAGGAGAACACCAATGAAGGATTTTATGGTTTGCATATTCATGTTTTGGATTGATTTCATAATATTTTAGTGATTATGCTTATTATTTTTCTTGCATCCTTTCTTGAATATTGGGAATACTAATTTCTCTAACAATCTCTTTGTGGTTGAGAATTTATATGTTATTGCGGGTTTCTATTGATCCTATTATTACCTGATTACAACATGAAATCAAATACAGGACATGGTCGGAAGAAGATAAGAAAATTGTAGATGCAATATTGTTTCACTTTCATAAGTTCATAATATTTCCAATTGACTTAAGACAGATTATTCCTAAGGAACTACTTGAAAAAATCAACATAAGATGGGATAAAGTTGTCAAATAGGAGAGACAAAGCAGAGAAAGAACCTTGACATTTTAAAAGTTAGGAACAAATGTTGAAGAAATTGATCAACTAATGAAGAAAAATAAAATTAGAATCTCTAAAACGAACTTAATAGCTAAGATACTGACAAGATTATAAGAAGAAGTAGGAATGAAAATGTGGAAAATAATCTTTAACGCAGAAATGCTAGAAGAGAAAGAATCAGAAATTGGTGAATTGAATGAATAGTTAGAGCAAGAAGAGGACAAAGATTTGATAAGAGAAGATAGCCCAATATAGTTTGATGAAGGAAAAGAGAGTCAACCTATTGAAATAAAATATAAATATGATGATGATATAAGTAATGAGGAAGATGAACAGTTTGAGGAACAACACACACCAGAAGTTATAGTTGCATACACTAAAATAGAACAGGTAACACATGCTACAAATATGACACCTACTATCGGTGAGATAACAGAAGTAGAATCTAAGGAAGTACAAGTTGTAAGGACATTACAAAATATGACAATGATTACAATAGAACAACAAAAGAGGAAAAGAGATTCAGAATCTGATGAAGAATAAGAAGACTTTGATGAAAGACCTGAGTTTGAAATATTGAAGAGATCCTAAAAAGATGCATTATGAGGAACAAATATTGTATGCAAAAAAACTGAAAGAGAGAACAGATGTTGAAAGACAGTTGAAGGAAAAATAAAGGAAAAAGATTATGAAGAAGATAGTTCAAACAATTTCAAGATTACTATCATAAATTGCAGTGGATGAAGAAGAATCAGGTATGAAATAGTTGAAAACATATGTGGATATAATAGGAAATGATCACAAAGTAAAGGTTGAACTAAAAGAAAAGATACAACAACATTCACATATTGATAGAGGAGAAGATAAGCTAGCAGAAATAACAAGAAAATTATAAGAGAACCTTGAAAATCTAAAGGAATCATTGACGGAAGCAACAAAAATTTCCAAGAAACTATTTGAGAAAGGTAATAAAGTAGTTGAGGAATCATGCATACTAGCTATAAATATGGATTTAATGCAAAAATATATACAAGCAACAATTGATTTGTTGGGTACATCAAAAAAGAATGATGATGAAGACATTATTGAAAAAGTAATAAAAGTTAAAGGATATATCAATGCCATAAATAATCTGAACAAGCAATGGACCATAGTGTTGAAAAATATAAAAAACAAGCATAAAACTATTCTGGCAAAGGTAGAAACCAGTTAACACCCAAAGGACACAGTTTTTTTTCTTTTACCTTTGGCATTTCTATCAATGGGAGAGTGATAGAGAGAGAATTATTGTAAAGGGGGAGAAGTATAGTAAAAAAGGGAAAAATATCTAAGGGGGAGAGATATAGAATGATGTAGAATAAATAGAAAGGTTTTGTAGAAAGGTTTTTCCATCAATGCCAAAGGGCGAGATTTTTACTTGACAAAATCCTCTATAGACAATTAACAAGACATCAATGATGATTTTGCTAAGATTGTCATTGCTCAAAAATAACAAATAACAGTAAGTATAGAGATGGAGAAAGGAAGGACATATCGACATAGATACTATCAGAAAGTGTTATCAACATAAAGGAAGGGTTATCAGAAAATATTATCGAAAAGCGTCAGCGGTGAAAAGAAAAGAAAATGTTATGAACAAGGATGACAACCAATTAGCAAAATGGTTTATGGAAGTTTGAGAAACCCTAATTAGGGCTTGAGAAACTATGAGAGAGAGAGAGAGAGAGAAAAGTGAAGAGAAGTCTAGACTGATGTTATCGGAAAAGATCAAAGGATCAAAGATCAAAAGGATATCAGAGAAGAAGAAGAGCGAAATGAGATCTCACAAGCTTTTGGAGAAAGAATCTACATGTCAAATTTATTGTTGATTTATTCCTAATAGTTTAGCAGGAAGATTGTGAAATCCTTAACTAGATAGTCTCTAATTGGACTTAGAAGTTCTATTTAGGAACTTATTATAAATCCTTTAATAGGGTGAACACTGTATAAGTGGGATAAAATCTCTTAACAGAGTAGTCTTTAATAGGACTTTCAATACTCCTAACAGGGTATTAGACACTCCTAACAAGGTGAAGTCATTCAGAAGATGACATTTATGTAAGATCCTAACAGGAGACCTTCTTACTGTAGTGATGAGTTGTGGGTATCATCCCCACAACAATTTTTCCCTTTGAACAAGGGTTTTCTGCGACACCAAAATATTGTGTTAAGTATTTGAATGTTTATGTGTTGTATGTTTAATAATTTTCATATTATCATTTATCAGTTAAACATTACAATAGCTATTGGTAAAAGATAAAACATTTATCGGTATAAGTAATTTATTGGCTATCGGTTTATGTTCAGAAAGTTGAATAAGTGTGAAATCTTTGTGGTACTGATTCACCCACCCCCCCCCCCCTCTGAGTACCCTAGCTAAAACTTTCCAATAGAGGATATTTTTGACATAAAAGCTCCTTATGGCTACTAATAAGTGTACAATAGATACCAAGGAGGTTGTGTAGGAGTGGTTTGGAGGTGAGAAATACAAATTCTATCATATATCAACCTGTAGAAGGTTAATATGAAGGAAAACTAGGAGTATCTATAGCCTGGAATTGCTAATAAGTTGGCAAAAAAAATTCACTCTTGGGAAGGGAGAGGGAAAGATGTGGTGGGAAAAGTAACTTTCCATGCTAAAGAAACATGAAAGAACAAAGTATCTCTAGATGATGCTTCATATGCATGCATAACGCTTCTCTGAGAAGGAGGAACAGGTACATGTTAGAAGAGACATCACAAACCCCTTTATGAAAAATTTTCTAGGTGCATGAAATGTGTCTTCTCAAGGCTGAAATGTTGAGTATTGCACCTAATCATTAGCTTCAAAAATTAGTCCCACCAGGTGTTCCAAAAAATTTGTAATGGGATTCTACCTAGTGAAGGATAGTTGGGAAGCTTTACCAAGAAACTCGTCAACTAAGGTATAGAACAACAAGGACTTTTCATCTGAATAGATTGAACCTCTTGAACTAGTTCAATGAGTTCAAGTGGTTCAGCGTGTTCAGTTGGTTCAACATCGGTCATGTCAAAAGTGTTATGTTAGTTGATGTTTTGTTAATGTTCTACATTGGTTGTTGTGTCTAAAAGGAAATGAAATTTAATTTTGAATCGCTTGAACTCATTGAACCCTTTGAGTTGGCTCACACAATTCAAGAAATTCAACATGATCTACCAATAATTCAAGTGGAGGTAGATGGAACATATTTTGAAAAGGTGAAATGATCAGCGATAGAATATTCTGGCAGCTTTATTGAATTTCCTAGCATCCTCATGTGTGGGAAGCAATTATGAGATGACAATCCCACAAGTAGAAGTGACAAGGTAGTTAATATCCTTTAAGGGCAATATTTCATGCTATTAATTATCATGAGTGGGGAATTTGGGTATCATTGTACCAATCTTTCTATGAAGAAGATGGCGTACAGAGGACACTAGATTTCCCAGGTTTGAAGTTGCTAAAGGTTTCAGTTACAATGTGAGTTTAATTGCCTACCCTTATTATAACTCATTGTGCTAGCATTCCTTTGAAATTTTATTGTTACTTCATCATTTTGAATTTCTTTGTCATGAGGGTTTCCTTTCAAATTTTTGAAAATGAGTTGAGCTTGGTTTGCTCATCCCCTTGGTGAGGAGACACCTCTTGGGTCCAGTTTGATCTTGATAATTTTGTAGGAAGAGATAAAAACCCTAAAGAAGGATTTTTTATGAGGATTATTGTTGAGAGAAGCATAGGGGAGGTTGTAGCTTTTCCCTCGGCCCTAGTATGTATAGAACTAGTTAAAGAATGTATCAACAAATATGACCTAGTCGATAGGTGTATAAGGAAATTCAATGGAGAGGTCTTGCTACCAATTAATCAGGAAATTCTTATAGCTACTTTGAAAATACCAATCAAGGAGGTGTATTTCAAGTTTAATATATCAAAGTCCTGGTCCATGTTCTCTGAGAAAAGGCAAGTTTATAGGAATGTAATTGATAGGCACTAGTTGTTAAACTTCCAGAAAGGTGGGTCACAACTAACCAAGCCTCTTACAAGAGAATATATGAAACCCCACATCAAGTAATAAGGGATTTTCTAGGAATCATCTGCTACTCAAGGAATATTTCCTACCCTTACCTCATCTCAAAGACTACTAGGAAGATTTCTCAGATGAGAAAGAAGTGATGAAAAAGATATTGGATAGATTCACATTGCAACAAATTTTTAGATATGGTCTAAAGATGGACATCACATGTATAGAAGAAGATGGTGGTTCTTTGGTAGATCCTATGTACTAGCAAGTTCAACCCATCACTATACCTAAATTTGACTGGACTATGCCAGAGATAGATAATATAGAATTTAAGACATTCCTTGTCATCCAAAGAACAGAAAAGTGGTTGAGTGAACAAAGATCCAAGAAGACTCAACCTTGCGGGATAAGATCAACTAGAGCTTCAAAAGAACAAAAACCACATGTTAAGTTTTCTGACAAAAATGCTCAAATTTTTTATGCTAGTAGATCCAAAACTAAATCCAACCAAACTAGTCCAAAGAAGAAGCCCACCAGTCTTCCAATAGTTACCTCTCCTACAAGTCTGACTCAATCTAGCACAAAACAAAGAGAAAAGGAATCCTAAATGGAAAGGGAGGTGATTAATTTGGACTCAGAGAGGAAGTTGAAAATAAGATGGCTAAGGAAGAATTGGAATTCCCTAAACTAGACATGGGGTACCAACTAGATGTTAGTATTGATCTGGATGATACTATAAATTTCACCAGTGTGTTGAGCATGGTTAATTCCACTCCTAACCAACCCACTTTATCTACAAACACCTCTGATACAACCCTAAAATGGATGGAGGTTGTAGTAAGCAAGAAAAGAAAGTCTACTCTCGATCCCTTTCCCTTGGATGATATGGTTAGCAGGTGCTTGGGAACCACACCAAAGCCCAAAAATATTAAATCTACTTCGAGAATGTCTTTGGATCAACAAATAGGGACATGGGTTGTAGAGGTGGCTAGGCCCTTGACAGAGGAAGAAATCCATGAACCAACTGTGGGAAATTTAAAGATGGAGAAGATAGACCTTGGAGTAGAAGACAAAGATGTAAATAATCACCATTTCAAAGCCTCTATAAAGAGGATGTTAAGTCATTCTTGGAAAGATGAGAAAGATGAGAAAGACAAGAAAGAGAATAAAAAGATGTTAAGGGCAATGGAAGAATATGTTGATGCAATTCAAGGACCCAATCCATAGTCTGTGCCTCAAGAACCTCAATCATTTGACCCCAAGTCATCGGCCATCCAAAAGTTCCTCAATCAAGTTCAAAGAGGAAGGATGATCATGATGGTGTTTGATGAGTGGTTAGAAGGTATCATCTAGCAAGGAAGGAGCTATATTGTAGAATCTAAGAAAGTTTATGATGATTTTATTGCATCTACCGGGAAGTTGGATTCACAGACACTGGTCTGGGAGAAGGAGGAAAACAAATGGGCCAATGTGGTGGCATAGATCAATAAAGTATGAAGGTATAATGTGGCCAAGTTCCTAATTGAAAATACCTCCAAAATGGTAGATGAAGACATACTCTATGTTTGTAAAAGGAATGTGGAATGGCACAATTCTTTACTTAGGAAAGGGAAAGAAGAATATTCCAAGCTCGATAAAGAACTCAGAAAACTCACAAGTCTATTATGGATGAGCTTAGATGCAATCATGTGTCTTATGTGGATGAAAATGGTGTGGTAGAAAAGGATGAGAATTTGGTTCTTTGGAGGCTAAGGGAAGAGATTGGAAAATCCAAAGAAGCTAAACTATTGGTGGTTGAAGACCTTTCAAAACGGGTGCAAATGGAAGAACTATTATGAATATGCATAGGACACTTACCTACCCACATGGAAAAAATTAAGGAGTTCAAACAGGAAAAGGAAATGTGGAGGCAGAGGATGGCCCATGTCAATGTTCCTAATGTCTAGGCATTCTAGGAGTTCGTCAATTTACATTAAGAATGGAAATAAAGATAGGCCACACCATCACACCTAGCTCAATCTGCAAGATCGGGAGAAGTTGCTCAACCATAATCATTTGTTGCATGGATTATCTAGTTAGATAGTACATTCTAGGGGTAGTTTCTAATAGGTGGTTGGGGAGAGTTTTGACATTTTTTGCTAGTTTAGTTTGTTTTAGAACTTAGGTTAATTTTAAAACCTCGATAGTTTTATTGGATATGATGTAAAAAGACTGTATATAATTGATCATAAGATTAGCATAGGGTTCTGATAATTTTTGGGACAGGTAATGTACAATATACACATTATTTTTAATGTTATCTAAAGAAAAAATTTACATCTATGAATGCAAAGGAAATGATATTTTCAGTTGGGTTCTGAATCTGTGTGTTTGGAATTACATTGAGTAATGATTTCTATGGAAATCTTATTTTGATTAATTGGAATTGTCATACTTTGGTTTACACCATATTTATGTTCTTTACATGCTTGCTTGTTTGTATCTAAAGTTGTTCAGAAGTTATTTGATTTAATTGTGAAGGATTTGTGTGTCCTATCAAGAATTAATCTACATATATACATACATGTTTCATATCCATTATGTGTTGATGTGATGGATATCAATTAATGCCTCTGTACTTTCTAGTAAAAAGTTTATGTTGAGAATTTAGTTTAGTTTCATTCATTGAAAATCTGAGTTGCACCTATATAAAATTCAAAGGGAAATCCTTCATGGTTTAACAAACTATTGCTAAAGAGTTGTTCTTTTGTGTGGATAGAGTCTAAGAATAATCAAATTTAAAAAGGACAAATCTATTAGCTAACACTAGATAGAATTATAAAATACTAAAATAAAAAATGGATAGCTATGTCCCTCTAAAATGACAAAGAACTTAAAAATCTTCACAGAATCAGAGCAAGACACAAAGTAAATGCAAGCTACACAGAGTCCAATAAGTCTTCTCTATTAATTTTCTGAATAAAACAACTATTTTTTAGTATTTCTTAAAAATAATGAACAACGCCCTAAAGAAAATCTCTTTTTGAATGAGGCTTTAATGGTACTTTCCTGAATAGTATAAAATATGGACGGGGTCCTAGAACAATGGTTTGCACATAAAAGAGACCCCAAAGCCAATATTTTACACATACATTTGAATTGTAAGGGAAATACTTGAAATCAGATAAAATAAGATACATACCTCATGATGAAAGTAATTTGGAAATACCTATTTTCTGGTGCCTATGTATAGTTTTGAGCAATTCTGCAACCTATCCCAAACTGGAAATGCCAAGATGAAGAAAACCCAGAAATCTTTTATCTTTCCGACAACAGGTAGTCTTTGACCCTCATAAAAGGTTAAAGGCTACAATTTTATTTTGAAGGTCAACTTTGACTTTGTTCATAGATCTCAGAAGTTCGGCGAAAAGGGTATCCAAATCCAAGCTCAGATCCACAATTCCGCACCTGTACCTACAAGAAAAATGGTTTTGTTTGTTGGGGTAGGGGTTTGCCTTAGTCAAACCACGGTTTGGAATCAACCTTAATATTGAAATTGAAGTGGATAATGCTAGCAAGTAGTAGAAGTAGATCTAACAACAAAGCTATGATATTCAATAGATATGCAAATTGTATTTGAAATGTAATCAAGTATGTTAATATGAAAGCTTGAACATAACATCAACAAATGTGAATCAAACCTCCATGATTGTATACTTGGAATCCACTTTGAGGGAAGAATGAATGGATATTGAAGATGAACAAAAGGATCTTGAAGGAAGATCACACCATCATGATGGCTAGATCTAGGGTTTGAATGATGAATCTTGAATGCTTGAACCAAATCCCTTCAATGGCTTGAATGCTTGAATCCTTGATCTTCAATGGAGAAATTGAATGGAGAAGAGGACTTCTGTAATACCTCTCCTATGGTGATACTTAGACTTTTCTGATTTGGACATTTTATTATTATTATGGTCAAGACTATACATTTACATTTATGTTTTGTGGATGATGACATGATGAATATGCTCATTTATGGTTAGTAATTACATGTTTATGAGATTAGAAAATTATCTATTTTTATATGGATCTAACCCAATTATTTGAATCTAACCACTATCATGATGTTTTATGTTTCATGGATGTGTCTGATGTGTTTTTCATGACTCCAGGATGAAGTCGTAGTTACTCACTTAGTTGAGGTCCACACAATGTATCGATCCTGGTCATCTGCTAGCATATATCTGATTTGTATCTCCATATGTATATATATGTATCTCTTCTTGGTGATGCAGGATTGCAGGTACCGGGTGTCGTCTCCACCTGGCTTCACAGGTCTGAGCGATCCCTCAAAATCCTCGATCGTTGTTGTTGTTACGGAGGTATCACCAGGTCCACAGGAAGAAACTTCACCTTTGATCCTTTTATCCTTAGGTGGGAAGTGTCGAGTCAGTCCCTTGTGTGAATGTCTTATGTGGTTTTGTAATTGATGGAATTGTGGATCTTGTAGCTAGTTCTTGCCTTCATGATATGTTCAATTCTGTTAGTAGATCATGGATGTAGATTATTGCTCATTGGAGGGTATGATTTAGTAGCGTATCTCATTAGGAGCAATTTTTGAGTGCAATTAAATCATGTGGTTTTAATACCCATGATAAGGATTAATTTTATGGTATTTTAATGTCTAAGGAAATATTAATAATAAGAGGTTTTAAATAATAATAGTGGTAAAATTCTAACCTATGTTAGTGGCTACTTAATATATGCATATATATTTTAGAATGGGGATTAAGGTATGAATAAACCATATAGTTTATAATAATGTTATTCTAATGTTTAACATTAATAATAATGTACCTTATTTATGGTATTATTTTATAATACTAATAATGACAGAGTCTGTAGCAATAAAAATAATAATATGTTTTATAATAATAATATTGTGCTTGTAATAATATTTATAATAATAATATATGTACACATAGGCATATGGGTGCACACATATGCATATGCATACATATATTTATATATAATTATTATCATGTAATCATTTATTATATTAATAAATAATTAGATCAATTAGCGGTATGGTAAATAGGATTATCCTATTACCATAGTTAAATAATTTAATAAATTGTTTTAAGATTATAATATTTATTTTAATAACCTTAAATTTAAGGACTCAGATTATAGTTTATTTATTCCTTTACGGGAATGAGTTTTCAAAACCATCTCTTTAACGGATGGATAGTTGAGATGGTTGCACCAGTTGGATTACCTGTGCAACCACCTCCTCCATCCTATTTACAGGAAAGATTTCTTGTGTAAAAGGGAGTTGGGAGAAGAGGATTATTATTATTATTATTATTATGGTGGTAAAAAAATATTTATCCTGTGAGTTTGGCATTTGGATTGTTACGGGTAGAGGCTGGAAGGTTGCGAGCAAAAGGATTCAAGGAGTGTTGGAAACATTGGAGAGGGTTTGATCTTCCTTCTTCTCCAACTGGTCTTCGCAGGACTCCAGGTTGGAATCCATCCTGAGAAGTAGATTTATCTTGTAGAATGAATGTAAAATCTAGATTCTGGAAAAATTTCTGTATATTGTGCTATGGTTGAAAATATATATATATGCTTTATTTTCTGTGTATTTGAAATGTGTTTGTGGAAATTTATTTTACAAATGTTTGTATGTTCACTGTGGTGAAACCTCCCTGGTAGGGTAGTGTAGTTTACTGGCACTGGATGTATTATGAACGCTTCCAGAGTTTAGAACTTTTGTTGCAACCTTACTGTTTCATGTCCATATATGTGCCACCCTTTCTTTTCCCAGATCTAGAATATATTTGTTAGATAGGTAGGGAGGATTGATGGGCCGTTTCTGAAGGGAAACCAGGATATCTCAAATGGGTCGTGCTCATATTAGGCAACCTTAGTCCCCATAACACCCAGTTTTACCCGCAAGACAAAGTTGACAGTCGTTCTCTGCAGTTCCGGTCGGCTCAGTGTGTTAACCGAGTAAGGTCGGTAATGTGTTTACCGAGTTAGGTCGGCTCAGTGGTAACCGAGTTAGGTCGGCTCAGTGTGTTAACGGAGTAAGGTCAGTAATGTGTTTACCGAGTTAGGTCAGCTCAGTGGTAACCGAGTTAGGTCGGTAATGTGATAACCGAGCAAGGTCGGCAATGTGTGAACCGAGTGAGGTCGGTAAAGTGTCAACCGAGCTAGGTCGGTAGTGTGTTAACCGAGCTAGGTCGGTAGTGTGCTAACCGAGGAAAATAGGATTCAGACTTTATACAATTATAACATTAAAGTATAAGTTTACGTACTTTAATTTCTTATACTTTAAGTTATACTTGTATAAAGGGATTAGGTACCCTTTGAATCCATTGGAATAGGTTTCAGGTTCCTAGGAGTTAAGTTGTAGCTTTTAAATTTCAGATTTTTAATTAAATCAGACTTAGTCAATTTTCAGGATTAGCCAGGTTTTAGGTTTAGAAAGAAATTTTGTTTAAACCTGAAGATTGTTCATTCCTTGTTTAGTGGAGATTATTTTCAGTACATTTAGATGTCTTTATTGAGATAGAATGTTTGTAAGGAGCAGTTTAGGGTTTAGAGTCAAGACATTCTAAACATTCTTAACATACCTAATTTCTCTAAACATACATAACTATCCTATTATTTTCAATCCTTGGTAGTAGTTCTCAAATGTGTTTGCAATATGTTTTTACTATGTGTATGATGTAATTGTGATGTATGGGTTGAGGGTAGAAAACCTAACGACACCTAGTGAGTGGCTCTCAGTGCGGGGCCGGGGCCCTAAAGTGGCTAGAACCAGGATAACCGACTGAAGAGTTATTTAACAAGTGGAAATTTAATTAAACTGATGGGAATGGGTTAAAACATTAAAAAGATTAAATGTGCCTCGCCCATGCCATTAGTGCTAGTAAAGGCTATGGATGGGAGTGGGAGAAGGTACCTATTCGTAGGTACGATCGAATGGCACTTGTCTGTACGAAAGGCATTCGATCCCGCATGTGCCTACTTGGGGGCCGGGGCCCAGAGTGGCTAGTACCAGGACAACCCAAGGGGTGAGGGCTATGCGATGACACTCACTTAGGTTGTTGCTTAGAGTTTCTACCCAAGCCTTAGAACCTTTTGGGAAAGATCTATACTTTGACTCTCTTTTCATTTGCTATTTTGGGAAAGATTACCCAACCCTAGGTTTGGCCTAGCTATTCCTTCTTTGTGGACCTTGGTGTTTATCTCCTAGCACGGGGGAGTGGGCCTTATAGGTACCCATGTGGTTGGGTGGTAAACATTTTTATCGAGGTACCTTTTTGCAGATACATGCTTGAAGATTCATGCTTGCTTATGTACCAGATTTGAAGAACGAAGGCCTTGTGATTATATTTCATGATGCATAATCTTGTTACTTTTTATGAGGAGTTGAATGCAATGTAATCAATGATGTATTTCAAAATGATGTAATTGGAATGGGTAGACTTAGGAAGAAGGGAAAAGGGAAATGTGAACTTTATGTTTAAGATGTATGTTGGAAAGAAAAAGGATTTTGTAACATTCCAAATTATGTAACATGCTTTCATTATTGTTGTTTAAGTGAAGCTATTGAAAAAACCAAATGTAGTATATTTTAATGTATCAAATGAGTTGGATAAATTTTATAAGTTACATGGTTCATAAAGGATACTTAGGAATATAGATGATTTCTAAATAGAAAGTTGAAATGAAAATATTTTGTATTTCTTAAGATATGATGCAGTTTGCTTTGGGAATTAAATCTTGTTGTTAGTTTACTTAATGGATTTGAATGAATCATGCATTTAAATGAAAAGGGAACCTTGGAAGGAATCTAAGTTAAAGTTTTGATTACATAATTCTTTTTAAAGTTCAAAATTTTTCCATAAATTATTACTTAGGTTTTCTTTAACAAAGAGAATCTTTGTTCTCTTCCCCGGTTCCCTTGCGGGGCATGACAACTTCAATGGATGATTGGATGATTTCTTGAAAGGATGCTTTCTTGATCACCTTGAGAGCTTGAGAGAGGAGATTGCAAACTTGATGCCTTGATCATGAAATTGCTTGGAAACTTGATGGAGAAAATGAGAGAGGAAGGCCTCCTTTTATAGTGATCTAGGGCACAATCCTCTAGAGGGGCCACCTTGGGCAATTAAATTCCAATTAGGCCTCAACCATTTAGGAATGGACATAAATTAAATATAATTTAAGATTTTACCATTTCGGAGACCAAAACAGCCAACCCGAAAGTGTGAAAATAATTATTTCCGAAACCTAACAACCAGAGATCACGGGACCTTGAAAATTGAACCCAAGGTCAAGGACGAGCTCGACCTTGACCTAGGTCAAATTTGAGGTCAACTTTGACCTTAAGATCATAGATTTCAAGGTCTTAGTTAGAGTAAGAAATAGGAGGTCCCAAGGGTGCCCAGAGACCTAGAAATGATGTCAGAATAGGGTAGAGTGCCAGGGAGAGGTACAAAATCCTATGATGAACATGATTAAGGCCAAGAGGACCTATTTGTAAGTCCTACCTAGAAAATAGAGACATAGAAGAGGGAAATTAAGGATAATCCTCAGGATCCTAACCCTAATTTCACCTAGAATGAAGGAATCAAGTGCAGAAAAGAAGTGGAAAATGGGGAAAGAGCCAGATCCAAGAAAAGACCAATTCAAGGTGCTTGACATGACCCAAAACCACTTACTCGGAGGGCTAAACTCTCTTAACATGGAAGTGCTTCCATTTTAAGATGATACATTTCCAAAACTAATTTCTTACAAAGTGCCCCCATGATTTTATAGGAAAATCCATGGCTAGGCCTCATAAATGTGACTGAGAAAGTACTCTGTAAGTTTGGAACTCACAAAAAATTTGTGCTCTAACAGGGCCCCTCCCAAGGTGGTTGAATACTAAAAAAAGGAGGATCACGCCATTTTAGAAGATGTAATATCTTGGGGCACCCAAATTGTTTGAAAATGTACTTGATTGGATAAAATTGTGACCCAAATTAAATCTTATTTTAACTTAGTTTGGACTTATGTAGACCACCTCAATTTATACCTAAATCTATCAATTTAGGGTCGTAAACATATGAAAGATATCAATGCATTGTGAAAAAGGGATGAAAGTAATGAGTTAAGTGGGGATCATTACCAATTTCATCCCTTTTTCACCCCTAGTACAAAAGATAGCAAGATGCCAATTGGGATGAAAGTAATGAGTTAAGTGGGGATCTCCAAAATTGCCTAGTACAATGTATTTATCTTTAACTCATCCAATGTATCCTATTCTATTCATCCAATGTATTTATCTTTAACTTGACTAATGAAAACCCAATTCCTTAGGATGTGTAGATATTAGCAACAGTCATTGACAGTAATAATAGAATGAATGTGATAGTTGAAGATTTCTTGAAAAGGTACAAGCGACAGAAAGGTGAAATGCGACAAGAAGTTGAAATGCGATAGGAAGTTGGAATGTGACGAGAATAATTACTTAATAGAACAAACCATAATATAGAACTAGAAATGTAAGGTTTAATCTGCGAAATTACATACACTTTCTATTCCTTAGATTACGATTACAATCCTCATGACATTGATTGTGTTCATTATATTTCTTGATACCAAACCAATCACACACACCAAATTATAAATAATTCATAAACTTGCACAAAAATTAAATTAAATCACAATACATTGGCATACATTCAACATAAGTAAAATTAAAGGAAATATATTCTAAGATAATAAGACATCGAAACAATTTAACCAAGCTTCCCAAGAGGGGGTCTTTCCTCTAGTCAATAGGGTGAACAGAAATGAATCGACTACTCTAGCTCAAACCACGATCAAGGCATCAAGTATTTAACAAGATATCTTTTATTGGAAATTTTGGTATATTATTTATATCATTTGGGTCTCAAGACACACACACATATATATAGGTATGTTTATCTACTGAATGCCCCAAGATAAAACAAGAAAGAGTTACAATTTTTTATGGTTGATGGCTAAAAAATTGAAGAGTTTAATCACTTGGGTTGGTTGAAGGCCAAAACCCAAATTGGTTATAACAACTTGTTTGAAACAAGATACAGAAAAAACTAGTTTTTCAACATTTTTATCCCTTGATTCGCAATCTGTTCAACTCTTTATGTTGTATGGTTCATATCAACCGGAATCTTCACCACTTTTAGTTCCTATAGAAAATCATTCAAATGATATTATTACCTCAATGATTTTAGCATTTGGAAATCACTCTTCCATGTTAAAAAAATATCAAATATATTTCATTTTCCTAACAATTAATGGCTGGAAGGACTTAGGAGTAAGGGAAAATGGGAAAAAATAAGGAACAAGAAGAATAAAATCTAGACACATTTTGCACTCATCATTCCCCCCCAGCTTTAGGAATTTGCATGTCCTCATGCAAACAATTGAATGCAAACCATATGTATGTATTGTGCTAGTAGTAGCTACATTCATACCACATACCTAGCTCTGCCCTACCTTTCCTTCATTAATTATGTCCTTCTGTGGTTTATTTGTCGTTGTAAATAACAGTGCTTTCGTTTGTTGATTTTCCTTTTGTAACTTTGTAATTGTAATACCCCAAAATTGGCATCTTGCTATCTTAACCAATTTTGTTGCATTTAGTCTTGTTCTATCAATTTTGAATCATCAAAGTCCTATTGTACTAGGCAATTTTGTCTTTTGATTGACTTTACTTAACCTAGTGTCAAATGCAGAAAACCTTAAATCTGCATCAATCATATATCATATTTAATTCCTAAATATCGACTATAATTAGCTAAATAAACCCAATGATTGATTAATTTAATTATAAAAGTCCTAGCACTTTAATTAAATTAAATCCACCCTCTTTAGCTAAAACACATAAAAAGGAATTAAATAAATATTTAGTTTTAAATAAATATCCTCATCTCAATAAATGAATTTAAATATTCAAATAATTGATAAAATCCACTTATGATGCAATATTGTATTTATTTAAATTAAATATTCTCTCCAAATCTTCTCTGCAGTTCAGACAAGGAAACTTTGAGTTAATTAAGAATTCAAAAAAGGAAATAAAATTATTAAAGCTCCACACAGATAAAAACAAAAAGTTGACTGCCTCTCTGCAAAAACTTTCTATTCTTAACTATACTCTCATTCAATCTCCACCGTTCGTCTGATTCAATCTCAACTATCAATTGAACCTGGGATTCTATAAAAGAACCCTCATTCCTCATTCAAGGGATCCAACTTTTTGAGCAACGAAGAGCTATCGCATTTCCATCAGAACTTCTTTTGCATTCAAAGCTTTCATTCTTAGCATAATATGCATTTCTAGATTAATATATCATGTTAGATTAAATATGCACTTTATTTCTTAATCTAGTTTGCTTTCATTGTTCTTAGATTAATTTTGTCATTTCTAGATTAATCTTGCATACTCATTCTAGAATAATATGTATTGTACTTTCAGTTAAATCCTCCATTCTAGTGTTAGTCTATGGTTGCAGGAATCTCAATTCTGAGAGCAATTTCGAACCCTACCTAGATAGGAGGCAATAGGTCGAATCATCCAGCCAGGCAGGATAAATGATCTGATATTCATTCTTGTATGTAACTGGTGAAAAATGACTATGTTGAAGTGTGAAGCTAAATCAGAGGCCCATATTTAGTTCATACATTTCTGGCACCCACCATGGGGTAGAAAATCAATTTCTAGCCTCATCATATTTCATCGTATTTTAAAGTTTCTATCAAAATTTTGCATTATGTCCGTACGTCTGTACACCTCTGTATGGATTCTCGTGCAAAGATTCTCACCGTATCAAACAATTTTTTTCTTGCTTTAGCATTTCCTTTCTCAAAAAAGGTGTTCTCTCATTCGGGATTGCTTACCTACTCATGCGAAATTTTGCAAACAGAGACTTAAAATTTGCAAATTTGTACTTTCAGCTTATTATTTCCAGACATTTGTTGTTTGTTGTGAATTTTCCTGATTCTTCCTTTCAGAAATAGCGTAATACTAGATTGCAGAGCTTTGGACTTGAGGCGATTTGCTACAATCTCTATAACACTTCAATTTTTGGATATTAAAATGAATCTCTTACGTGTTTGGCTTGAGTGTTTCCTACTTTGATAAATCACACTTCCATTTTGGGCTCTATAAAGAATCTAGATTCACTTTCTGCGTATCTGTTTCACATAGTAAATAGGCCCTATGAACACTATTTGTGGCATTCTTGAGAGAGTGAGCTTCATTCACTTGTTTTACATGTGAAGCTCTTCTCGAAGATAGATCCCCTTGTAGGTAGGGAAGGAGTTGATATTACCTCACAGTTTTACTTGGTTTTTGTCTTCAGTCTTTGGTGGTACGTTCTCTCTTGGTCCCACTTAGAGAGATTGATAGCCATTGTTGTTGACATACAAACCTTGGTGAGGTGGTTTCAATTTAGCGGGTCAATTAATCTGTTTGCTATGTCTAGGTGAGGTGAAGAGGCTAGAGGATTATGCTCTATTCATTTTTGGGTGCATCAGAAACTCAGATCCTTGAATCGGAACTAAGTCCCCACGTGGTCCATTTTGTGAGTCTCCTTATTAGAGAGGGTTAACCGTAGTGGACATTCCCTTTATTGGGTTAACCACATGGATGGAACCTCAAGTGGTAATAGCCATTTTTGTTGTGGTAGCAGTGGCCGCTATATAAATGTCCTTGTAGATGAAATCTCCATGAGTGTAGTTTCTTGTTGGGCTATCAAATCTCCTCAACATCTCTGATTGATTAAATTCACAGAATGTGTCAAAACCTCGGTGCGCCTGGATTGGAGTTCGCCCTCTTGAGATTGCAAAAGTTGCAGAGTTGACCATTACTACGAACCATAGTGCAACCAAATTTTTATTTTCTAGGACTATGTGCGTGATTGAAAAACATTTTGAGAACATACACAGGTAGAATTCTTAGGGGATAGAATACTATGTCACATATTCTTGTTCATGCGCAAGATTGCCTTGTCCCTTGCTCAGTGTTTGAAGACATTGTTTGATTGAAATCCCTTATTGTTGTCTCATGTGTCTGATCATGATAGAAATTTGTTGATGCATGTAGAAGTTGAATTGCTAATTTGAACTATTTGAAATCTATCTGAAAATTGGATATTCTGTCAGACAACAGCAAGCGATGTGTCTCAAAATCTATTCCTGTCTCGAAAACTATGTCAAATTGTCAAACTTTGTTCTTTTTTCATGCGAGATTTTAGTTTTCTGTGCATTTCCTCATGTGAGACAACAAATATTCGCACACAATTTGGCATTTCCTCACATGAGACTGCACTTCTTTGCATGAGATTGTCCCCTAATTTTCAAAACAATGAGCTTATTCCTGTCAACTGGTCAATTTTTTGTTTAGCTGGTTTTTGTCTAGGCTCTGTCTACCTATTTTCCTACTATCCATAGTCTGAAACTAGATGTCTCAGGTTGAGAACCATGTGATGACTATTTAAACTCATCTTGTCTCTTTGTTATCTATCCTTTTTTACTGTTCTTTTGTACCTTGCAACATGATAGTGACATCTCGGTTGTTCTAGCCTTATTCTCAACGATTCGTGCTAGGTGCATTTCACTCATATCACTCTTTGCTATTCTAGAGATAGAGTTCTAAGCATAATCCTAGTTCTCTCTTGTTACTTAATCCTTGTCTATGACTTTTGGGACTCGAAGTAGCCACATATTCCTTGTACACATTGCTAGATGAGGTAGAGGTAGACCTAGCAACCTTTGATCATGACTATACATCTTGCACACTTGTCTGCTAGCCAAATGGAAGACTCTAGTCTTACCCAGGTTACTCCCATCCAAGCTGCTAAACATACTACTGATCCAGATTAGGGGCCATTAGCTGATATCTTCCACATCTTGAACATGCCTTGGGGCATGCCCATTCTAACCTACTCTACTACTGCTTCTATTGAACAAGCTACCACTACGAAGGATCCTCCTCCTATAACAGATGACTATGATGAATAATATCTACCTCCTACAATGTCTCTATCTGACTACATCAAGCAGTATCACCACGTCAAGACAGACTCAAAGGAAAATGAACAGGATTCCTTATTTGATGCTACAATTATGATACAATTTTATGTTATACAAAAATATGCTCCTCCTACTAGCTTTGAAAGAGGAGAAAGCTCTAAATCTCAAGATCAAGAAATTGATGATGATCCTTTCCATCCTTCTATGTAAATCATCCCTATGGCTCCTAGGCTAGCTACTTCAAGCTTCACTTCAGCTACTCTAGCAAATCATGGGTACATAAGACCCCATCCTATTATAGCTTCATGGAACATTGGTAGATCCACAATTGAAATGGTTCCTATTCATGCACTATTTCCACCTAAAGAGGGACCTAGCTCTTGGAATCGACCATCTTGGTTAGGCTCACATAACATTCCTCTAAACTTATCTGACTCTTCTAGGACAATTTGCAATCGACAACATTTTATGGAAGATAACTTTCTTGATCTATCTAATTCATTCATGAATGATGAGGATGATGCTGATATCTTTGCAATTGAGCCCATCCCATCGACATCTCTTCCCTCCTCATCCCCAAGATAAGCGTCTCATCCACTTCCCATTCCATCTCTCCATCTAAACCAATCATATCAGCCTATTTTATCCATAATTCCCGAGTCTTTGGAAGTAACTTGGATTTGTAACATAAAAAAATTAAAATCCACTTATATCTCAAAGTCACTATGTCCCATCTAATCGACATGTGACTACAAAGCAAGAAGGAAATGTTCAAAGATCACAACGATCTTCAAAAAAAAAAAAGAGACAATCAAAGCAAAAAAAAAAAAAAAAAGGATCTTGAACTCCATCCTACAAGAATTTCAATCAAGAACCTCTTGAAGCAAAAGAAAAAGATCAAAAGCTATGTGGATTCCCAAGCTAAAAGACTTGGATATCAAAAGAAAATAAAATTTTCTATCCAAGCTTCCAAATTCTCACACCTCCCTCCATTTCACCATCCTTGCCTCTCATACTTCATACTCTTCATTTCATCTTTCCTGTCCCAAAGTGCATATAGGTATCTCCTCATTTCTAATGACATGACTAAGAGAAATCTAGAATGTGCTCTCCCTAAATGTTTAGAGCATGGGAAATCTGACAAAGAGTTAAGATGCGTCCATGAGGATATTTGTGGGTCTCACTTAAGTGATATTTCCTTGACTATGGATCTCTCGACACTTGGACACCACTAGCCGAATCCCCTTATCACTACTACAACATCTCGTTCTGCTCCTAAAATTTCTCAAGTTGACTACTATTGTGCTACTGATCGAGGTCAAGATTCCTACTTTGCAAGTCTCTCTAAAAGGCCTCACCACTGATGAAGACACTAGAATATCTCAGTTACAAGAGCTAGAACTATTGGATGAACGTCGTCAAGTGGTGTTTGATCATCTCTGAGCATATCAAAAATGGATGTCCAAGAGCTACAATAAGAAAGTTAAACCAAGGGACTTCCAAGTGGGTGATCTCATTTTGAGCGAGAACCCTAAGAATTAGCAACAATGGATCCATAAGGGAAACTTTGAACCAAATTGGCTTGGTCCATATATTGTCACTACAACATTTGGGTCTAGTGCTTATCAACTCTCTACTACTAAAGGAGAACAACTCAAAGAGCCGATCAACGCTCTGCATCTGAAATGATTCTACAACTAAGACATCTCCAGAATGCTCCATGTACATACTCTATTCTGAAAAAATCCTAAAAATTGCAAAAAGTCCTGAAAAAATGATCATCTTAGTGAAAACCTGGTAAACAGGCACTTTGATGCATCAACCAAAAAAATCAAAAAGATAAAAAAATTTTAAAAAAATATTGAAAAATAAAAAAATGTGCGATTGATGAAAACCTAGCAAACAAGCGTCATGGTAGAAAAAGCAATAAATTTCAGCCAAGAAGGTGAAAACATGGTAAACAAAAGCCTCTTGTTCTACAATGCTATCCCAATTAAAACACCGCTTGGCCCTATACAGTTGCTTTCCTGCTTTAGTTTTCTAGCTCATGCACTTTCTCTCAATTATCTTCGAGATTATGCTCAACTTTACATGGATTGAAACTGGTCATACTCTAGGGGCAACCATCCTGGTCTAAGGGGCATTGTCCTATCATTTTGGAGGATCTTTCTCGCATCAGTCACCAATGGTTCTCATTGCGTCTGTCTACTGATGCTTAACTATAGGATCTTCCTCGCATCAGTCAACAATGATTCTCACTACGTCTTTCTACTGATGCTTAGCTATAGGATCTTCCTCGTATCAGTCACCAGTGGTTCTCACTGCATCTACCTACTGATGCTTAGCTATAGGATCTTCCTTGCATCAATCACTAGTGGTTCTCACTGTGTCTGCCTACTAATTCCTAGCTAGTCTTAAGATATCTCTCTTCAAAGATCTTCCTTGTATTGGTCACTAGTGGTTCTCACCGTGTCTACCTGTTGATACTTCATTAGCACTATGATCTCTCCTTGAGGTTCTCTCTTGCACCAGTCACCAGTGGTTCTCACTGCGTCTATCTACTGTCACCGTCCTGATGAGATTCCTCACGAATGTTGTATACTTTCGATCTGACATCAATCCGCTAAAACTAAAACTGGATGTGTAAACTTTCTGAAGCGTGTTGAGCTTTTCTTTTGTGTGTTTGTCTTTTCTCTTTATCATTCCTCCTTGAGCCACTCAAAGACCTCTATCCTGACCGAGAGATGCGAAGACTGGGGGCATGATCTTTTCTTTTCTTTCTATTTGCTGGTTTAGTTCCGATGATCCAATGAATCCATCTAAAATGGGTGTCCATTGTAAGAGCCTCTATCTCGTGTTAGATGGCCATGTGTACCTTGACTCTTTTTACATGGAAACTTTGGTGAGGTTGGTTCTTCTCCTTGTCTATTTCAGTGACTTCTTTCTACTACAAGTGAAATTTCATATGCTCATCCTTTGAAGTGAACGTAAGGGTCACTGTGACCATTCTTCAAATACTTATCAATCACTTGGCAAAAAGAAGACACTCTGGCATGTCTGGTGTGTTTGTACACAAGTAACATTTAGGTCATCCTAGCAACTATTCTTTGATGCTTATGTTAACTTTCTAAATCAAAAGGAATAGGTGTTCAGGTCATTCTGGCTTCTTGTGCCTTAATGCTTACACCTCATTCCAACAAATCTAAAGACTAATGTCATATTCATATTCTCATGATTGTCATATTAGTGAGAGTTGTATGGCATCTCACGATCATCCAATACCAAACGCTCTATGATGATAACTATCTAATGGGTCCAGCAACCAAGTCCTAGGGATTGCGTCTAGCTTGGGCTTGCATTTTCATTCTAGGCTTGCATCGCGACAGTACTTTGCGGTTCTCTTTGTTGTATTCTTATGGATTTGTCTGAGGGGTCTCATCTTACGTCCCAAGTTCACCTTGGCTGCACAAGTGTCTGATCCTCACTCTCGATCTTCAAGAACATTCTTTTAGTTAGTACCTATCGTGTATTATGATATCTTGCATGAGATGATTAGTACCACATACATTGCATTACATCCATCAAAGTGCATTCTCATCATCCATATACATACATTTACAGCTACATATTCATATACATGTGCATTCATCATAAGCATAAATCAAATCATACATTGCATTTATTCATAATTGCATTTCACATTGCATACATACATAACAATAAAAATGTGTGCATATCCATTTTTATATTCATACATTTCACATCTACTCATCTAATCATTTAGGATAGATCTACTCAAATGCGTTAAAATTTGAAATGCAAGCTAGGTAATCGACTACTCACAGGTGGGTCATATGCTGCCGACCGGTTGTGACTTCAAGAGCGTTTGAATTTGTGAAATCTCACTGGAACACCTTGCATCTTGCCTTAGAGCTCTTTTTCTCACAAAGTCAATGGTTCAAATGAATTGAAAATGACCCCTTTGGGCCTTATATAGGTTTTGACCTAATTTTCAAAAGTGCTCCATTTTGCGCAAAATCTTCACCCTTGGCTAAATCGACCGCTCTGAATCCATTTTTGGGATCCAAATTGAAATCTGACACCTCTAACTAGCTCAAAATCATGTTATAAAATTTCTAGGTCTGATGCAATCGGACACTTGTGCAGTCGACCTTCTGATGTCGTATTCTTGACAGAATCACATCTCATCATCATTTTCTTGACTTCTTCATCTTTTTCATCAAAATTCAACCATGGTCAACTCTAGTCAACCTTGGTCCAACTTGGTGAAACTTGGTCAACTGGACCTCCAAATCACTCCAGATCACTTCAACATCTTCTTGATTCTTCCATAATCTATTATGAGTTCTTCTAGATCTCTGATTTTATCTCTATCTGTAACCTTTTGCTATCAATTACCTTTCATGATGTGTCATCTTTCCATTTCACTATCGAGGGGGTAGGATGATTGCATCATTGAATCTCAAATCAATCCTTGAATCAATCTGATCTAAATCAAAAGTCCTCATCGCTCGGGGCATCTCATCACTCGGGGCATGTTCAGTTTTTCGTACCTCATGGTCAAAATTGGATGTTCTACTATATTGAATCACTAGGGGCATCTCTGTGCCTTGCATCTTATCATCATATCTTTAGGTATCTGAGCCATCTAACTTAGATCCCTGGGAATCAAGCTTCATTCTGGAGATGGTTCTCAAAATATCTTTAAGTATTTGAGCCATCTAACTTAGAGCCCTAGGAATCAAGCTTCATTCTGGAGATGGTTCTCGAAATATCTTTAGGTATCTGAGCCATCTAACTTAGATCCCTGGGAATTAAGCTTCATTCTGGAGATGGTTCTTGAAATCTCTATTAGGTATTGGGGCAATCTAACCCTAATTCCTGAAAGTCAAGCTTCATTTTGGAGATGGCTCTTGAAAGCTCTTTTTACCGGTATCAAGGCAATCTAATCCAAGTCTCAGAGGACTAAGCTTCATTCTAGAGATAGTCTTCAAAATATGTATCAGTTATCATTTAATCAACGGGTATTGGGGCAATCTAACCCTGACTCCTAAATATTGAGCCTCGCTCTAGGGACAGTGTTACTAAAAATGGTAACTTGACCGATGTCTTCACAATCTAACTTAGACTTCAGAGAATCAAGCTTCATTTTGAAGATGGTTCTACAACTCGATCTAATCAGTGTCTTGGCAATCTAACCTCGACTTCTGGGGGTTAAGCTTCGTTCTGGAGATAATCTTGAAAACCTCATCAATTGTCACATTCAGACTATTCTTTGAATCAATGTGCTGCTTGCACATCAATTCAAAGAGGGGAAAAATGTAATACTCCAAAATTGGCACCTTGCAATCCTAACCAATTTTGTTGCATTTTAGTCTCATTCTATCAAATTTTTGAATCATCAAAGTCCTATTGTACTAGGCAATTTTGTCTTCTGATTGACTTTACTTGACTTAATGTCAAATGCAGAAAACCTTGAATTTGCATCAATCACATATCACATTTAATTCCTAAATATCAACTATAATTGGCTAAATAAACCCTATGATCAATTAATTTAATTACAAAGTCCTAGCACTTTAATTAAATTAAATCCACCCTCTTTAGCTAAAACACATAAAAAGGAATTAAATAAATATTTAGTTTTAAATAAATATCCTCATCTCAATAAATGAATTTAATTATTCAAATAATTGAGAAAATCCACTTATGAGGCAATATTGTATTTATTTAAATTAAATATTCTCTCTAAATCTTCTCTACAGTTCAGAAAAGGAAACTTTGAGTTAGTTAAGAATTCAAAAAGGAAATAAAACAGTTAAAGCTCCACATAGACAAAAACAAAAAGTTGATTGCCTCTCTGCAGGAAACTTTCTATTCTGAACTGAATTCTCATCCAATCTTCACCATTCGTCTGATTCAATCTTGACCATTGATTGAACATGGGATTCTATAAAAGAACCCTCATTTCTCATTCAAAGGATCCAAAAATTCTCAAGCAACAAAGTGCTATCGCATTATCACCAGAACTCATTTTGCATTCAAATCTTTCATTCTTAGTTTAATATTCATCTTAGATTAATATATCATGTTTAGCTTAATGATGCACTTCATTTCTTAATCTAGTTTGCTTTCATTGTTCTTAGATTAACTTCATCATTTCTAGATTAATTGCATATTCATTCTAGATTAAAACTACATTTTCTTTCAATCAAATCCTTCATTCTAGTAGTAGTCTATGGTTGCAGGACTCTCGATTTTGAGAGAAAAATCTCAAACCCTACGTGGATAGAAGGCAACAGGTTGAATCATCCAGACAGGCAAGATGAATATCTGATATTCATTCTTGTCTGCAACTGGTGAACAATGACTATGATCTGATATTCATATTCTCATGATTTTCATATCAGTGGGAGTTGTATGACATCTCACGATTGTCCAATACCAAACGCTCTATGATGATAACTATCTAATGGGTCCGGCAACCAAGTCCTAGGGATTGTGTCTAGCTTAGGCTTGCATTTTCATTCTAGACTTGCATTACGACAATACTTTATAGTTCTCTTTGTTGTATTCTTTTGGATTTGTACGAGGGTTCTCATCTTCCATCCTAGGTTCACCTTGACTACACAAGTGTCTGATCCTCGCTCTCGATCTTCAAAAACATTCTTTTGGTTAGTACTTGTCGTGTATTACAATATCCTGCATGAGATGATTAGTACCATATACATTACATTTCCATTTGCATTCACAAAGTGCATTCTCATAATCCATATACATACATTTACATCTACATATTCATATACATGTGCATTCATCATAAGAATAAATCAAATCATACATTGCATTTATCCATCATTGCATTTCACATTGCATACATACATAATAATAAAACATGTATGTATTCATTTGCATATTCATACATGCCATCCATCTCATATCTACTCATCTAATCATTTAGGATACATCTCATAAAGAATACACATCCAAAGCAATATACACAAATACGATGATACCAAAAGATGAGCTCATATATATATATATATATATATATATATATATATATATATATATATATATATATATATATATATATATATATATATATATATATATATATATATATATATATATATATATATATATATATATATATATATATATATATATATCTCAAGAGTGTCAGTACAAAAATGGTGCTACCCGAGCACAGTCTATATCTCAAAATAGGGCTACAATACATCATGATATATCAAATCCTAGATCTAGCCTTGGCCATTGCCACCTGAAGGAGGTGGAGGAGGTCCCTGTGGTACCACTAGTGCCCAGACATACTCTGAAAATTGTGGAACCTGGTCTGCTAGCTCTTGAACCGCACCAATATAAGCAGCATAGTAATACACAAACTGTGTGGCCTCGTATTGAGTCTCTATCCAAGACCTCTCCAAATCCTCTTGCATCTCTCTAATCTCTCAATCTCTCTCAGCTAATCAAGTATCTTGAACGGAAACCTGTATATGGAGATCACCCAGCTCTCGTTGTGCTTGTTGCAACCTTTGTCGGGTCCTCTATAGTAAAACCTACAGCTGTACAACCTCATCTCCTGGAGGGGGACCCTGTGCAGCCTTATCCTGCATAACTGCATACTCGACCTATGCCTCCTTTTCAAGAGGCTACTGTGATGTCTCATCAGTCCTCTTTCTTGATTATCTATCCTGTGCCCTGCTACTACTGGCACCAGGGTCTACTCTCATCCGTCAAGCAGGGATGTGTGTCTGTGCAGTCCTTTATATGGTTGCCTGCTCCTATTGTGGTGGTGGTTGTGCCACCTGCTGCTGTGGTGGCGGCTATGCCACCTACTGCTATGGTGGCAGTTGTGCCACCTGCTGTTGTGGTGGCGGTTGTGCCACCTACTGACCCATCCCAACTAGATTTGTAAATCAGGGAAATGGATGTGCTAACAAATGATCTTGGTATGTTGGTGTCATCCCATGATTAGCTACAGCTACCATATAATCCCATCGGGCTGGCACTACCCATGCCTCAATCATACATTGGCCCTCATCCAATCTCACCAACTATCCTTTCTTCACCTCATCAGCAAAGTAGGTGTAAGAATGGTACTCCAGAGATATGTCATGTGGTCTGCCAAACTACCGCAGAACCCATGATAGTGGAAAGCGCTCAATGATCGCTACAGTACGCTCGATCAAAGGTCATGAGTAGAACATATATGATAACTCATGTCTGGCATCATCCTAGAACTCTGTACCTACCCATGGTTGCCATAACACTGCAACCATGTCATCCAACTGAGCCCACCACTGCTTAGTCTTACCCAGCGCTGGCTGAGTCATAGGGCCACCGTACCTGTAAATATATGGCTACAAAGGCTTTCTAGTGTCCTGGAACACTAGCCTGCAAACATGAAGATGCTCCCAAGCCCATATCTGAAGTATGAACACTCATATTGCCATACTCTAAGAATCCTGATATACGATCTCATGCATCTCATGATACATCTGTGCAAGCATGTACTGGCCCCATCCATATCTCACAGGCAGTCGCTCCAGCATCCTCTGCAGCATCCGACCCCAGCCGCACTCCAGTCCATGTTGCCCTCTATCTGGCATCAAGTAGCATCCCAGGAATGTTGATAATACCACTGCTAATCGGTGCCTGGCACCGTAGTCTCTGATCAGATCCTCCCAAGGGATCGCATGGCCCATCACTATATCATCCTGAAATATCTCTCTGAGCGCCACAGTTCTTGCTCTCAGTTGTGTATCATATTCCATGCGCGGGCCATGGAACAATACTCTCAGGATCCTATAGATATCATCTGGGGTAAGTGTCATCTCCCCCTGTGGCAAGTGCAATGTGTAAATTTCCGAATGGAAACGCTCAACAAGTGCACCTAGTAATCTATGATTTACCTAGATGTCGGGTACATCACGCAAGTATGATAGTCCTAATCCATCTATATGGGCGGACTCTACATCATCCAATCGCCGCAATACCTCACTAATGACTGGGTGGTGAGATCTGAACATAATGTCAGAGAATTCAACTTGCAATGCAAGTGACAACACATGATCAGTATCTTAATCATGATGATTCTCAAAGTAAAACAACAATTGAAATTGTGCACCTATCCTAAAATGCTTCTTAGACGCTCTACTTGGCTAATCTTACGCAATCTTGGGTACAAATTTTGGTTTTTTGTAGTAGTTTCCCACGCGAGGAAGTAGGACACTCATGCGAGGTTTCTCTATCGCATGAGACTTTGCACCAGTTTACGTGAGAGATCTTCCCTGAGGAGGGTTTCTTGCACGACTTCAACGACCTCTTCGTGCAAGCCTGTGGAGAGACCCCACGTGAGGAAGCCCTCTTTTGGTCTTTCCTCGCGTGAGACTCCTCCATGGTCCATGCAAGGAAACCATTTCCTCACGTGAGTTCTTGTGAGAAAGTCCTAAAATTACCCTAAAACCTATCTTAACTCTACTAAAATGCATCAAAACTTGAAATACAAGGTAGGTTATCGGCTACTCATAGGTGGGTCATACGTCGCCGACTAGCTGTGACGTCGAGAGTGCTTGAACCTATGCAATTTCACTGGCACGCTCTCCATTTCTCTTAGAGCTCTCTCAATCACTCAAAGTCAACAGTTACAAATGAATTGAAAATGACCCTTCTAGACCTTATATAGGTTTTGACCTAATTTTCAAAAGTGCTCTATTTTGCGTGAAAACTTCACCCTTGGCTAAATCAACTACTCTGAATCCATTTTTGGGATCAAAATTGAAATCTGACACCTCTAACTAGCTCAAAATCATGTTTTAAAATTTCTAGGTCCGACGCGATCGGATGCTTGTGCAGTCGACCTTCTGATGTCATATTCTTGACAGAATCACATATCATCATCATTTTCTTGACGTTATCATCTTTTTCATCAATAGTCAACCATGGTCAACTCTAGTCAACCCTAGTCCAACTTGGTCAAACTTGGTCAACCAGACCTCCAAATCACTCTAGATCACTTCTGCATCTTCTTGATTCTTCTGTAATCTGTTCTGAGTTCTTCTAGATCTCCAATTTTATCTCTATCTGCTACCTTTTGTTGTCAATTACCTTTCATGACATGTCATCTTTCCATTTTGCTCCCGAGGGGGCAGGATGATTGCATCATTAAATCTCAAATCAATCCTTGAATCAATCTGATCTAAATCAAAAGTCCTCATCACTTGGGGCATGTTCAATTTTTCATACCTCATGGTCAAAATTGGATGTTGCACTATCTTGAATCACTAGGGGCATCTCTATGCCTTGCATCTTATCATCATATCTTTAGGTATCTGATCCATCTAACTTAGATCCCTAAGGATCAAGATTCGTTCTGGAGATGGTTCTCAAAATCTCTATCAGGTATTGGGGCAATCTAACCCTAATTCTTGAAAGTCAAGCTTCATTCTGGAGATGGCTCTTGAAAGCTCTTTTTACCGGTATCAGGGCAATCTAACCTGGGTCTCAGAGGACTAAGCTTCGTTCTGGAGATAGTCCTACAAGTCTACATCAATTATCATTTAATCAATGGGTATCGGGGCAATCTAACCCTAACTCCTTAAGATTAAGCCTCGTTCTAGGGACAGTCTTACAAAAAGTGGTAATTTGACCGATGTCTTTGCAATCTAACCTAGACTTTGGGGAATCAAGCTTTGTTCTAGAGATGATTCTACAACTCGATCTAATCGGTGTCTGGGAAATCTAACCTTGACTTTTGAGGGTTACGCTTTGTTCTGGAGATAATCCTAAAAATTGTCACATTCAGACTATTATTTGAATCAATGTGTTGCTCGCACATCAGTTCAAAGAGGGGAAAAATGTAATACCCCAAAATTGGCATCTCACTATCTTAACCAATTTTTTTGCATTTAGTCTCATTCTATCAATTCTGAATCATCAAAGTCCTATTGTACTAGGCAATTATGTCTTCTGATTGACTTTACTTGACCTAATGTCAAATGCAAAAAACCTTAAATCTGCATCAATCATATATCATATTTAATTCCTAAATATCGACTATAATTAGCTAAATAAACCCAATGATTGATTAATTTAATTATAAAAGTCCTAGCACTTTAAATAAATTAAATCCACCCTCTTTAGCTAAAACACATAAAAAGGAATTAAAGAAATATTTAATTTTAAATAAATATCCTCGTCTCAATAAATGAATTTAATTATTCAAATAATTGATAAAATCCACTTATGAGGCAATATTGTATTTATTTAAATTAAATATTCTCTCCAAATCTTCTCTGCAGTTCAGAAAAGGAAACTTTGAGTTAATTAAGAATTCAAAAAAGGAAATAAAATAGTTAAAGATCCACACAGATAAAAACAAAAATTTGACTGCCTCTCTACAGGAAACTTTCTATTCTGAACTAAACTCTCATTCAATCTCCACTGTTTGTCCAATTCAATCTCAATCGTCGATTGAACCTGGGATTCTATAAAAGAACCATCATTCCTCATTTAAGGGATCCAACTTTTTGAGCAATGAAGTGTTGTCGCATTGCCATCATAACTTCTTTTGTATTCAAATCTTTCACTCTTAGCATAATATGCATTTCTAGATTAATATATCATGTTAGATTAAATATGCACTTCATTTCTTAATCTAGTTTGCTTTCATTGTTCTTAGATTAATTTCATCATTTCTAGATTAATTTTGGCTACTCATTCTACAATAATATGTATTGTACTTTTAGTTAAATCCTCCATTCTAGTGTTAGTCTATGGCTGCAGGACTCTCGATTCTGAGAGCAATTTCAAACCCTACCTAGATAGGAGGCAACAGGTCGAATCATTCAGCCAAGCAGGATGAATGATCTTATATTCATTCTTGTCTGCAACTAGTGAACAATGACTATGTTGAAGTGTGGAGCTAAATCAGAGGCCCATATTTAGTTCATACAGTAATGATCTAGCAGATTTGATTGAATAGAATGAGTGGTTGAGTTTCCTTTGTAGGGGTTTCATTAGGGATAACAATAAGAGCCTTTGATCCCTATGCATTAGTAACAACTTCATTCTCCTGTGGAGGTGGAGTAGGTCCTTCTTGCATACCTTCATCTTCTATAGTATCCTTGTTCTAACAAAGATTTGTATCTTCTATATTTTATTCCTCCTCTTCCACAATGTGTTCATTAGCATCCAAAATTTCTTTAGTATATTGGAATTCTTCTTCAAGATGTTGGACTTCCTCTTCTTTAGGAAGACTCCTTCCACCCTCTTCATAGGCCCATTCTATACTAGCTAGAAGAGTTTCATTCCTCCACACATCCTCAAGACCTTATTCATTTCCTATTGTTTGTTCAACATTATGTGTTTCCTAGCTAGTGACCATATCATCAGTAGATACATTTGTCATCTCAAGGTCTTCTACCTCCTCAAAAAGAAGGATCTATTTTTGTGCTCTCTTAGGTTTTTGTTTAATCTTATGCCAGTTTTGGCTTTTGAGTGTTCTAGAAACCTTGCCTTTTCCTTTACTAGGTGATTTTATTGTGATAAAATCCACATCGATTAGGAATGAGAAACTTCTACAATTTTATCCAATTGACTAGAAGTCCTCCTTGTACTCTACCTAGTGACATGTGTAGTTTCTACAACTTGTGGATTTGAGGTGCTTCTAGGGCTAATCTTCTAATTTTGGGGGGGTTTACCAACTATGATTTCCTATGATTTCTTTGTAGAAGATTCCCCAACTAGGGATTCTTGTGTCTACTTTTTATAACTCCCTAAATAGGATTTCTTTTGGTAATTGCTTGGTAGGGATTTTTGTATCCTCAAAATTCACAAAGGTATCACATTCTAAAGGGGGCTCTACAAAATGTTGGTTGTGCATGACTATTGGTAGCCCAGTTTTCAACCTACTACTGCCTAGAGGAATCAAGAGCATGTTTTTCACCTCTAAGGTTATTTAGGAGTTAATTTCTACCAGAGACCAATTTTAAGACATTAACTAACCAACAACGCCCAATTTTTTTTCTATTAGATCTTTTATTGCATTTTTTTAACTAATTTTTGAGGAAGCCAAAAGGAACAATAGTAAGTTCCTTTGCCACGTCACAAAATAAAGTTTCTTTTGAGAGAGGTCATTTATAGAGTTTCAAGAGATGTCCATTAACAAGGAGATCTCATATTTTAGAGTCTATAATATACATGTGTACATCACCATTATCATATGCCATTTCAATATCATAAGGCCCGATCCACTGCGTATGAAAAATTCCTTTGAATTCTTAAAAATGGGAGTCATACAAGAGTGCCCAAACACCATATTGGAATGATTGTGGTCGGATGTGATGGTCATGACAAAGAGCATATTGTTTATGAACAACCTCAGCATAGAAGAGTGCTTGTTGACGAAGTTCATCTAAGGAATGCAGTTGAGTAATTTGTTCCTTCTATGCATCAGAAAGACTCATACCTAACTGGAGTGCAATGCAAAGAGTCTTTATCTCAAACTCAATGGAAATAAGTACCTTCTTACCATAAAAAACTTCATAAGGGTTCAGACCAATGGTGGTCTTCCACATCGTATGATAGGCCCATACATCTTCAAAGATTCATGCAACCTAGTTGCGATTATGAAGAGCAATTGTCTTGGTAAGAATGTTTTCAATCTCCCTATTGGTGCCTTCTACTTGCCCATTTTTATGAGGATGGTATGGGGAAGACTTAAGATGTTAAATTTCATATGCGCATACCAAAGAAGAAATGAGTTCTAAAGTGAACTAAGGTCCCTGATCTATAGTTATCTCCCATGAAACACCAAATCTTGTAAAGGTATTTGAGTATAGGAAATCAGCTACCTTAGTGTTTCGTGCATATTTAAAAGTAGAAACTTCAACCCACTTAGTGATATAATCTATACATACAAGGATATATTCTTTTTTCTTTAATGGGGGGCTAATAGGTCTGACAAAATCAAGGCCCCAGTTTTCAAAGGGCTCAATAGATAGCTAGGGGTACAATGACATCTTATTAGAGAACACGGGATGGCCCATATGCTGATATTTATCACAAAGGTGAATATAACACTTACAATCATTATGGATTGTAGGCCAATAATATCCAACAATAAGAATCTTGGTAGAAGTTCTATGTGCATAAAAATCTCCTCCACAATTCTCAATATGAAAAGCACAAAGTATGTCAAAGACATCATTTTCAGGCACACATCAGCACATGACATTATCAATCCTTGTATGGAAGAGAAATACATCTATCCATGTTCACTAACCACTAAATCCAACCAACTTTTGATGTTCCCTTGGAGATAAATATGGTGGAAACTTACATGTGACAAGATAGTTTGTAATATTAGCAAACCACAAGCTTTTGTGAAAATAGAAAAAAGATGCTCATCACGGAAAGCATCATCAATTGGTATCAGTTCATCTTGTTGTTGTAACCTGGATAAGAAATTTTCAACAAAATTATCACAACAAGGCTTATAAAATATAGTAATGTCAAATTCTTGAAGCAAAAGTAACTATCTAATTACTCTACCATTAAAAATAAGTTTATTCATTAGAAATTAAATTACAGAATGATTAGTATGAACAAACATTTTGTACCCAGTTATATAATGATGAAACTTATTGATTGCATAAACAACAGCCAGACATTCCTTCTCAGTTACCATATAGTTTTCCTCTACTCCAGTGACATTCTTGTTGATATAATAGATGGAGTAGAAAATATTATCATCTTTCTACCCAAGCACAACCCCCATAGAAAAATCTAAAGCATCAGTATGAATGTGAAAAGGTAGTTCCTAGTTTGGTCCTTTGAGCACAGGTGTAGTCACAAGTTTGGTTTTAATGGTTTCAAGGCTTCTTTACATTCTGGTGTCTAGGAAAAAGAAACATCCTTTTCTAACAAATCAGAGAGAGGTGAGAGAACTTTACTAAAGTTCTAGATGAACATACGGTAATACCCTACATGAATTAGGAAGCTTTGGACATCATTTTTACTAAAAGGTGTAGCTAAGTCCTTAATGATCTATATCTTTTTGGGATCTACTACAATACATTTTGAAAAAAACATAGTGACCAAGTACAATCCCTTTTTTCATGAGCATATGGAACTTCTCATAGTTGAAGGACAAGTTAGTTTCAATGGACTTTTTACGTATTTTTTCTATAAAAACATTTGCCTCATCATGAGTGTCACCATAGACAGTCAAATCAACCATATACACCTCAATACAATTATGTACAAGATCTACAAAAATACTCAAAACTACTCTTTGAAAAGTGGAAGGGGAATTACATAACCAAAAGGCAACACATTATAAGAAAATTTACCCCAAGGACAAGTAAAAATGGTCGTGTCCTAATAATTGGGTGTTATACAAATCTAATTGTAGTCACTAAAGACACCCATAAAATAAAAGATCTTTTTACCTGCAAGAGTGTCCAATACTTTATCAATAAATGGTAACTTGGGAAATGATCATTTTTAGTAGCTTTATTAAGTGCTCTATAATCAACACAAATTCTCCACTTACCATTTTTATTAGGAACCAAAATGAGAGGAGAGACCCATTGACTATCCGAAATTGGATATATGAATCCCGCATTTAATAATTTTTATAATTCTTCCTTAACTATTTCATGCAAAGCAAGATTAAGTCATCTTTGTGGTTTCCTAACTGGACGACTACCTTTTTCAATGTAAATGTGGTGTGTGGAGGTATCAGGGTTAATGCCACACATATCTTGATACTCCCATGCAAATGCATCTTTATGGATTCTAATCTTTTCAATGAGGTCTTGAATTTGTTTAGTTCTTAGATATAGATTAATATTAAGTGTACATCAAGGAAAAATTTCCATGGTCTCAAATTGTGCGAGTGAATTAAGATCCAAGATTTGTGATGCACTACTATCATTTTCAAAGGACAAAAATGGACTGTACGAACAATCATGAGGTAGCAATTGATGTAATGCAATAAAAATTTAAATAGATTGTGAACTATCTACCATTCAAAAATTACCAAAAAGGATAATTATCACCCCATCCCTGAAGAAAGAACCATTTTTTCTAAGACTTCATTAGATGCATAACTATTTTGGAGAAAATTAACAAGAATATCATCTTCAAAAAACTCCTCCATATCAAGTGTTTGTTCAATTGTTAGAATTGGCAATGATTCATCTAAATCACTATCAAACCATGTTGGATTGTATGTCTCCAACAAGTATTGTGCAAGAGGATAATGTCAATTATTTTGTTTGTTCCCCATTATAAATTACCATATTACCTAAAAAACAATTGATGAATGCATCTATAATAGCCAACCAAGGTCCTCCCAAGATCAGGGGTTCTTCCCACGGCTTAATTTTTTAGTATAGAATCATAAAGTCAGTTAAGTATTCCCATGAATCAATAGAAATAATTACATATTCAATCATACCTTATATTTTAACTAGAGAATGATCTACTATCTAGAGAACCATGGGAGTGGTTCTAAGTCCCTTAAGTGATAATTTTTCATTCATTTCATTTATCATAATATTAATTTCAGCTCCCAAATCAATGAGTGTATTAGGAATAACAACATTATCAATACACACCTTGACCATAGGACTTCCTAGATCAGCATACTTGTGAATCGTTAGGTTCCCAAGCATGAGGTCAGCAAGTTGTTCGATGACTTGGATAGTCTTAGGATCCTGATTCTTCTTTTTCTTATGAGTGAACAACTCTCAAATTATCTTTGTGTATATTGGAGTATCTGTGATAGCCTGCAACAAAGGGATTTTGATATTAACATTACGTAATTTATTTACAAAATCAAATGTAGGTTGAGAGACTTCCTTTTTTACTGGTTTGCATTGCAAATGGTTATGATAGGGAGATTCTTTTACTTTCTCTTCCTTAGGTTCTTAAGGTGAATCATTGATTTCAATGATGGTGGGACCTTGGAGATCCTTACTCGACTATAATTGGACTCCATCTATTCCAACAAAGTTGATAGGATAGGTTTGATATCTTGTTGCCTCATTATTATATATAGGTTGTGCCAACTTATTATTATTAGGATATGGGGTAGGTTGAGCTAGCATTGGTGTAGGTTTTGGTGGTTGATATGGATTAGATAATGGAGAAGATGAGGAAGGTATAGGTGGAATAAAATATTGTGGCTGTTTATATGTGTTGGTCATAGGTGGAGGTAGAAACTATGGTTGTGGTGGATAAGGTTATGTCAGTTGTGGCCTCCATGCCTTTTTCCATGGTTGTGAAGCATAGGGATATTGTTGTATCCATTTTGGATAGTGTGAAGGTTGTTTCCAACCTCCATACAATATGGGCTTATTTGGGAAGGAATTATATTGACTTGTTCCAATAACAAGGTAATCTTGTGTCATCCTAGGGTGCATTGGTTGAGAAAAAGGTTGCCTTAGAGCCATAAAATATATAGGCTCTTCATAATAGTCCCTGTCAGGCATACCTACAAGAAAAAGGTCTAAGGCAATATTTCTTGTTGGCTTCTTCTAAGGAAGATATATTTGTCTTATTATAAGGATAATCTTCACTACCATGTTTCTTACAATAGGCTAGATAAAATATAGCCAAAGGCTTTTCAGCCTCTTCCTTCTTCCTACAAGTATGCAATGTATCAATTTATTTTCACATATAACTTAGCAAATAAGTTTTGAGATATTCAATTAAATTACCTATCTCACACTTTGTGATACCTGATGCATTCCCCACAAAAGGAAACTTACTTGAGTAATTCCTCACCGAACAATGTGATCTTGAGTAATTCCTGCAAATGTCACAAATTTCATCAAAACTTAACTTAGAGATGTCACCTTTTCCTATTAAATTCAATGCATCCATAGTTTACTCTCTAATGCTCCTAAGAAACAACATTTTAACAGTAGAAAGAGACAAATCTGGTTGTCGTGACTATTTTAGGTTGAATGCAAAACATTCAAGGAAATCTTCTATTGATTCATCTTCTTTTTGCATCATGCAAAAAAAATTATCCCTTCTTTCGTCTTGTGGTACTCTTGATACATTTTCAATATTATCTCTTTCATTTTCTCCCATGTTCTAATGTTCCTGAGACTCATGAACCTGTTAGGAATAGTCCCAAGAGATAACTGAGGGGGGGGGTGTGAATCGGTTATCTACAAGATTCAATTCTTTATCCAATTAAGTATACTTAAACATAAAGTATAAACACAATGAAAGAACACAAGAACACAACACCAATATTTTGGTTACGGGGAAACCCAAATAGGTAAAAACCCCGGTGGGACTTGATACCCACTAATATTTTGTACTAGTGTATAATGATCCTTGTTAGAAGATCCTTTACCCTGTTAGGAGTAGCTTTACAATATATTAAGTATAGTAAACCTAGTCAAGGGTCAGACCCTATTAGGAGTCTTTTACAATTGTCCCTGTTAGGGGAGAGGACACATTGTCCGAGAGCTCACTGCTCAAATGGGCGAAGGCTACAACCTTTTGATTAACAGATACACACTATATCTGGATCTTGGTGAACTGCGCTTTGACCTAATGTATAAATCAGTTCCAATGAATAGCACAAGTACTTTACTTGGTCACATAGACCTTCTACTGATGGCTCAACACTTCGCACACTCTTCTCTACTCTGCTTAATCAACCATGAACCACACTCCAGCAATCACAAATGACTGCCTATAAATATCTTTCCTCCAAATGATATAATCAAGTCGGCCTGTTAGAACCACCTTGAAATCATATTAGAGAAACCATAACAAACTCCAATAAACATTCTTTCGGCTCTACTATGCACGCAACATATTCTGGGACCTGTCTAATAAAATAATTGTAGACGCACGCTACACTCTGTCAGCTCTACCAAAACAACTGGAACTTTTTCTGTAGGTTGAATTAACTTATGCGCTCTTAACCGAACATCAATAACACTTCTCCAAGCTTAACTCTAAGGGCGCATACCCTCAAGATAGGTGCAACTCAAGAACCAATAAAATCTCTGTCGGCTCTTCTGAACAAACACAGGAAACTGCTACTGGCGAATAGCGACTGCATAATTTTACTTGTGTTCATCATCAGACCATGCGTCCATGAACTTAACATCACTATCATCTCTTCAACATATATCCAAGAGTTCAAGGCTCTATGATGATTGTACGGACAACCATACACAAAACACCGCCTGTTACTCTGTCAGGAACACTGCTGACACAAGCTTCTATATAATTTTATGTACTAACAGTTAATCTCTACGCCCATGATATCATGTTGATATCATGTCCATGCTACATATACTGAAAGCTTACTGCATAAGACTTCCACACATGCTACTTTCCATATGTTGTCATCAATGACAAACATACAGTCAGTACTGGCCAGCTGGCAAATCTCCAACAATCTCCCCCTTTGACATTGATGGCAACATGTGGAATGAAAAACCACCACCAACCTAAATGAACATTTCTTTTATAACATTCTCCATTTCCTCATCAAAAACTCCCCCAAAGATGAATCCTCTATCTACTATAATATTCTATAATATTCTCCATTTCCTCAACTGTACAGTTGTCATTACTGAATGTTGCTCCCCCTTAATCTATTACTCCTCTTTTTGCTTCCATTTTTCATGAATCTATATATACTCCCCCTTTGACATCAATGGCAAAGGGCACCATTCATTTTAAGCACCGGTACTACTCCTGAGGTAGAGTAGTCAACCTTCCACCAGTCCTTGAGGACTGATTTCATTCCTTCTTTCTTCTAAGCAGAATCAGGGAAGGGAATGACTCCCAACTTCTCCCTGAGATACTCAAAAGTATCCTTAGGCAAGGGCTTTGTGAATATATCTGCCAACTAATCTTTAGTACTCACATAGTCCAACTGGACTTCTTTCTCTACCACTTTCTCTCTTAGGAAGTGATACTTGATCTCAATGTGCTTTTTCTTTGCATGCATCACAGGGTTCTTTGACATATTGATAGAGCTAGTGTTATCACAATGAATAACAATAGGATAATCAATCTGAATTCCAAAATCTTTTATCATCTACTTGATCCAAACAATTGTAGAACAATTCAAAGCTGCTACAACATACTCCTCTTTTGTTGTTGATTGAGAAATACAATTTTGTTTCTTGCTTGTCCAAGTGACAAGTCTATCACCAAGAAACACTGCTCCACCTGAAGTACTCTTTCTGTCATCAACACATCCTGCCCAATCTGCATCAGTGTACACATGAAGCTCAACATTTTATAAATTAGGATACCATAGACCATAATCTATAGTGCCCTGCAAGTATCTGAATATTCTTTTTACTGCCATGAGGTGACTTTGTTTAGGATCTTCTGCAAATCTTCCAACTATGCCAATTGCATTGGAAATATCAGGTCTGGTCTGAGTAAGATATATGAGTTTACCAATCATAGACTTGTACAATGTTACATCTACTACTGGTGATTCATCTTATTTTGTAAGCTTGCATCCAGTGATCATAGGGGTTCCTACTGGCTTGCAATCATCCATCTTGAATTTCTTCAATATCTCTTTCACATACTTTGACTGATTTATGAAAATTACTTTTTATGTTTGTTGTACATTTAGTCCCAAAAAGTATTTGATAGGACCAATCATACTCATCTCAAACTCATTCTGCATTTCTTTGGCTAATTCAGCACTGAGTTTGTCATCACCTCCAAAGATAATGTCATCAACAAATAAAATGAAATACCTTTCACCATAGTATGATCTTGTTTGAGTTGGACCACATAGGTTTGTATGAATCAGATCCAACTTGTTCTTTGTTGAATTATGCTTGCTCCTGAATGAATTTCTCACATGCTTTCCCATCACACATTCCCTGCATATAGTATCAACTGGCTTTGCTATGCTAGGTAGATCTCTTACTGCCTTAACATTGCTTATCTTTACTATGTTATCAAAATTGATATGACATAGTCTTTTATGCCATAACCAATTGTCATCAACTTTAGCAACAAAACAACTTGCTTCTGAATTAAGTTGAAAAACATTACCTCTGGTCTTTTAACCTGATGCAATCATAACACCATCCTTGTTGTTAATGATGCATTTGTCATCTTTGAACTCCAACTGATAGCCTTTTCTAAGTAACTGTCCAACACTAAAAGGTTATGTTTCAAACCATCAACATAAAGAACATCATCAGTACTGTTCTTTCCATCCAAAGTGATGGCTCCTCTACCAACTATAGGTTTAGGAGTGTTGTCTCCAAATCTAACCATATCGCCATTGTATTTGTCCAAATGAAAAAAACTACCTTTATCACTTGTCATGTGATGTGAACATCCATTGTCTATAATCCAGTCTGTCCTTATGTCAGCTTGTGAAATAAATGCTAGCTCTTGATTCTCTTTCTTATCTTCATGAACTATCTTATTATTCATTTTTTCTATAATAGAAATGAATACAATTTCCTCTTCACCATATTCTTCATTTGAAACTCCATCTCCAGCATAGTAGCATTCCTTAGAATACTTAGGCTTGTAATCCTTTTTGAACTTTCTAGCTCTAGTGGGACACTCAGATGCAAAGTGACCGATCTTATTACATGAAAAGCACTTAAATGGTAATTGACCTTCATATTTTCCTTTTCCTTTCTTTTCTCTTTTGGAAATCATAGAAATAAAATCATCTAATGTTTTCTCTTCATTGTCATCATCAAAATTACCAAAAGTGTTTACAGATTTCTTACCATGAACTGTTGCTTTGAAAGCTATCTCACTCTTTGGTTCTGTCTTCAATCTTGAAATCTCAAAAGCTGAGATTTTTCTGATCAAGGTCTCTCTCTTGAAATTTGATGTAATCTGCATGGTTTCATCAAGGATGTTGATCTTGCTTTCATATTCTGGAGTAAGAGTAGTCATCAACTTGTCCATAATGTCCTCCTCTGAAATCTCTCCACCATTGTTCCTGATTCCAGCAACTGCTTCATATATTATCTGATTGTAAGCTCTGATATTTTCTTCAGACGGCATCTCTAATGCATTGTATCTTTTCTTCCATGTCTTTCTGTGCATCCTTTTCTTATTTGTCTCCTTCAAATATGTCTTCTAGGTACTTCCATATTTTATGGGTCGTATCTATCTTTTTTACTTCTAAAAAATCACCATCAAATAGGGTGTTAATAAGGGCTTCTTTAGCTATAGCATTCTGATGAAACAATTCCTTTTGTGTGTCAGTAGCATCATCTTTTGCAAGGTCTTCTAAAGTAGGAATCTTGGTTGCTTTGATAGTTACATTAAAAACTTTAAAAGCAATGCACTGTAAATGAGTCACCATCTTGTTCTTCCAATCAAGATAATTCTCCCCATCGAACTTAGGACTCTCTTTCCTAAAGTACGCCATCTGATCAACCTCAAGCTATTAAAATTTCTCTCTGAGGAACTTGGCTCTAATACTAATTGTTAGGAATAGTCCCAAGAGATAACTGAAGGGGGGGGGGTGAATCAGTTATCTACAAGATTCAATTCTTTATCCAATTAAGTATACTTAAACATAAATCATAAACACAATGAAAGAACACAAGAACACAACACCAATATTTTGGTTACAGGGAAACCCAAATAGGTAAAAACCCCGGTGGGACTTGATACCCACTAATATTTTATACTAGTGTATAATGATCCTTGTTAGAAGATCCTTTACCCTGTTAGGAGTAGCTTTACAATATATTAAGTACAATAGACCTGGTCAAGGGTCAAACCTTGTTAGGAGTCTTTTACAATTTTTCCTATTAGGGGAGAGGACACACTGTCTGAGAGCTCACTGCTCAAATGGGCAAAGGCTACAACCTTCTGATTAACAGATACACACTATATCTGGATCTTGGTGAACTGCACTTTGACCTGTTGTCTGGATCAGTTCCAATGAATAGCATAAGTACTTTACTTGGTCACATAGACCTTCTACTAATGGCTCAACACTTCACACACTCTACTATGCTCTGCTTAATCAACCATGAACCACACTTCAGTAATTACAAATGACTGCCTATAAGTATCTTTCCTCCAAATGATATAATCAAGTCGACCTATTAGAACCACCTTGAAATCATATTAGAGAAACCATAACAAACTCCAATAAACATTCTTTCGGCTCTACTATGCATGCAACATATTCTGGGACCTATGTAATAAAATAATTGTAAACGCATGCTACACTCTGTCAACTCTACCAAAACAAATGGAAATTTCTCTGTAGGCTAAATTAACTTATGTGCTCTTAACCGAACATCAATAACACTTATCCAAGCTTAACTCCAAGGGAGCATACCCTCAAGATAGGCCCAACTCAAGAACCAATAAAATCTCTATCGGCTCTTCTGAACAAACACAGGAAACTGCTACTAGCGAATAGCGACTACATAATTTTACTTGCATTCATCATCAGACCATGCATCCATGAACTTAACATCACTGTCATGTCTTCAACATATATCCAATAGCGCAAGGCTCTATGATGACTGTACGGACAACCATACATAGAACACTGCCTATTACTCTGTCAGGAACACTGCTGACACAAGTTGCTATATAACTGTCTATACTAACAGTTAACCTCTGTGCCCATGATATCATGTTGATATCATGTCCATGCTACATATACTGAAAGCTTACTGCATAAGACTTCCACACATGCTACTTTCCATATGTTGTCATCAGTGACAAACATACAGTCAGTACTAGCCTGTTGGCAAATCTCCAACCGAACCATCATAATGTTGGATCCTTCAGTGGGGCGAGGAATAACTTAAGCTTTTGTGCATCACTTTAGTAATCATAGATGTGATAAAGGACATCAAATTCAAATAAAAACATGTCAAGATATTCAAGAGTAAGTCCTTTAAAAATAGGCAGAGTGAAATGTGGTATATTCTTCATTGGAGCATCATCTATAGAATTAGCAATGGAAAATTCAAAGGTAATGGGGTTATCATGCACCAGTGCTCTATCTTTCCTAGGATCATTGTTGTTGTGACGGCCTATTTTTTCTCCCCCAAGATTGACCCCACCAAGGTTTCCTCCACTGTTATCACCCATGTTTAATTCAGATGCTATAAGGTTTGCAGGTCCTCAAGTAGACCAATGAGCTGAAAATAGTGTTTCTACTAACTTGCCTAGATGCAACTCAAAAGAATATTCAATTTTTGTGGATAATCTTGAGAATTAGTAGAGGATGACCCTTGTGAAATCTTAGGTATTGAATGAAAAATATTCAATGAGGACCTAGCAAGAGGAGATTTTGTGGCACCTTTTCCCAAATGATACTTAGGTTTTGCTTCTTCAACCAATGGTTTTTTCTCTTTTTGTGGTTTTTGGGGTTTTGGACTACTTACTAAATCTTTCTTTACAAACCTTCCTTTACTATCCCTATATATATTCCTAAACTTATATGATCTATAACATCACAAATCAAGAGTACTCACCTAAACAAGGTCGATAATTGTACAGGCTTTCTTTGAGACATATTGATCCTACCTTAACTCACTATGGTTTCATGCCTTTAATACCTTTTCCCCGACAACAACACCAAAATGATTGGATAAAATTTTGACCCAAGTTAACTCTTATTTTAACTTAGTTTGGACTTATGTAGACCACCTTAGTTTTTACCTAAATATATCAATTCGGGTTCGTAAACATATGAAAGGTATCAAGGCATTGTGAAAAAGGGATGAAATTAATGAGTTAAGTGGGGATGGATGTGCTTTAGTAGCCTAATTAAATCACACCTTTAAATCTAAAATACGAAGCACACTTTAAATTGCAAGTAAATAAAATCCTATTCTATTCATCAAATGTATTTATCTTTAATTTGATTAATGCAAACTCAATTCCTTAGGATGTGTAGATATTAGCAACAATCATTGATGGTAATAATCAAAGGAATGTGATCATTGAAGATGTCTTGAGATAGTACAAGCTACAGAAAGGTGAAATGGAATAGGAAGTTGAAATCAGATAGGAAGATGGAATGTGACAAGAAGAATTATAGAATAGAATAGAGCATAATCTAGAACTATAAATATGGGGTTTAATTTGTTAAATTACAAACACCTTCTATTTCTCATATTGTGATTATAATCCTTAGAAGATTGATTGTGTTCATTATACTTCTTGATACCAAACCAATCACAAAAATTGAATTATAAATGATTCTTAAACTCACACATAAATTAAACTAAATCACAATACACTATCATACATTTAGAAGAAGTGAAATTATAGGAAATAGATTCTAAGATAATAAGACATCAAAACAATCTCACCAAGATTCTCGAGAGGGGCCCCTTCCTCTAGTCCACAGGGTGAGTAGAAATGAATCAACTACTCTAGCTCAAACTATGATCAATGCATCAATCAGTTAAAAATATATCTTTTACTAGAAATTTATGTCTATTGTCTATATCATTTAGGTCTCAAAACACACACACACACACACACACACACACACACACACATATAGGTATGTTTTTCTACCAAATACTCAAGATAAAATGAGAAAGGGTTATAGTTTGTTATGGTCAATGGCCAACAAATCAAAGACTTTAATCAATAGGGTTGACCACAGACCAAAACCCAAATCGATTATAACAACAACTTATTTGAAACAAGATACAAAAATAAAACAAATAAATTTTCAACATTTTCATCCCTATATTCGCAATATGTTCAACTCTTTATGTTGTATTGTTCACATCAACCAGATTCTTCACCAGTTTTAGTTCCTATAGAAAATAATTTAAAAGATATTATTACCTCAACGATTTCAACATGTGGAAATCACTCTTCCACATTTAGAACCATATCAAATATCTTTTATTTTCCTAACAATTAATGGCAATAATAAATTAGGAGTAAGGTAAAATGGGAATAGAATAAGGAACAAGAAGACATAAAGGCTAGACACATTTTACACTCATCATTACAACCTATTTTTAAGATGTGGGCCCTACATGTGTAATAGCATAGTACAACCAAAACTAGGACATGTGCCATATTGGCAAAAACTCTTAGAAAATCATTGTTTGAATCTAGGCAAAAGATGTGTGGTGCTAATGCATGGCAGGTTAATGTATGATCTCATCCAAATTTTAAGGCCATATATAAGAGTGTCGGGAGTGTGATCCCTCCTTCCTCCTGCAACCCGTTTGATTATCATGTGGAGCTGAGGAAAATATTGTCCACAACTAGGAAGATTAATCATATAATGTGTCTCAATACCTGAACTCTAATATTATTGTCTTTCACACCTAATCGATTTCTTTGAGATATTTTGGGTTATTTTGGAAAGGTTATGGCTTGTGAAAAATCTTAAATCTTTCTTCAGTGCCATTGTAATTCTCCTAGCCCATAGTAAGTGTCACTACTTACGAGACAAGTAAAAGGAAAGAAATGCAATATCAAAAGGAGGAAAGAAAAAAAAAAGAGAGAGAAAAGAAAGTAAGAAAGAAAAGATCAAATAATTGGCTTTAGGTGTAGGTAGAAATATCTATAGGTGTTCGAAAGAATAATTCTCCAGAAGAAGATAAATCTCTACGGAGATTACAACGACAACCTCATTGAGGCTATGGGTGCTTGACTAGAAGCAAGGCAATGTCCAAGATGCTTTTGGAGTTAAGAGATATATAACTCTCCATAGCCAATATTAGGAATTTCGAGTGTTCTCGAGTAGGAATTAATGCATTTGCATGCACTTAGGTAATCACAGATAAAAGAGTTCTAATCCAATATATGAATCTACTCCTATTTTGAGTGTGTTTTCTCTCTTCGTGATGACATAAGAAAAGTACAAAGGATTCTAGGTTTGAATTAGGTTTTATCCTTGAAATGTTTTCAACATTTTACTTGTTGAGTTGCCAAATGTTGTAACCTTTTCACACATCGCCCCATTGCAAATGGGGACCCCCTACCTTTTTGGTCCACTTAGCCCTTTTGAATTTGGTTCTTGGTAGTTCTAGCATGATTCACTTGAATTTCCTCATGTTTCAAATGATAAATGATGAATTTGGCTAAGTCTAGAATGGAGAGTTGTTTCTTGTCTTTTAAGGTTTCAATTTTGAAATCTTTACTAATTGAGAAATGTGGATGTGGGTGAAGTGTCAAGTTGAAAATCCTTTGAAGAGTAAGCCAATGAAATTTTGATTTTTTTAGTGAAGTTCCTATTTTGTAGGGTTTCCTATTTTTTAGTAATTTTTTTTTTTAGTAAGTTCTAGATTGCACTAATTTCACAATTGAACAAACTTACTATTTATAGTAATTCAATTTTTAGTAGGTCATTTCAAGAAACTAACGAATACATACAGAAGAGGCAGAAAATGGGTATCTAGAACTATTCTTGAAAAGCATCTCCTAAAAAGATAATTCAAAGAAGCATTTACTGAACAAGGCAACTTGAAGAAGTAGTTCAAAATGACACTGAGAAATTCTTAAAAGGTGAAAAAGCATGAGAAAGGCATCCAAAAGGGAAAAGCTCAAATAAATTGAAAAGGATACCTAAATGAGAAAAGGCGTAGATTTTTACTAAGTCTAGAGAATCCATGGTCATAAAAATGAGAATGCAAAGATTGTCTAAGGATTGGTCAAGAAAACATGAAGAAATGGTAAAATTGGTTTAGTGTCGATTGAGAAGGAAGCATAGAATATTAAAAAAAAAACTAAATATGAAGGAATCCTTGACTGGGCTTCAAAAGAGCACATGAGTGCTAGTTCTCCACTATCAAGGAATGTGTTAAAAGATCAAAATATAGTAGAAGACCAAATGTGCACCCATGGACACCATTCCTCACATGTCAAGAAATTTACTCCATGTCTAAAATTCATCCACTAGGCCTAACATGCCCCCTAGAGCATGAATTCAAGCATGGAAAGAAAAGTTTCAAAATTGAAAAATAGAACACAATAACTCTTTTGTGCCCAAAAGTGTAAAATTTGACTAGGGAAAATAAAGTATGTTTAAAAGGCTAAAATATGTCGACATCTAGCGGCATTGTAATACAAGCACCCATGAAATCTATTTCAAATACGAAGATCCTTCGCTTCTCAATAAATAGGGAATAGTAGAAGGTTCAAAATCCAACAGATTTTACATATCTTCTTCATGAGTACCCATGAGTGCAAGTCTTTGTTTGGCCAGGAAATGTTCACCTTAGAAATTAAAATGAAAATACTAAAGGAATGCTTCAAAAACATTAGAATCCTCCTTTACAGGCTAGATGAGATCATCAACACCAATTTCACAAACACATTTTGGAAAGGGAAGAATCACCAATGAATTGTGATCCCTGTCAAATCTTCACGAACCCAAGAAAATTTTGAAAATGAAAACAAGTCTTTTTTATGTTGATTTGCATTAAAATATGCCATGATGCTCATTTACACCTAGAAGAAATTTATATTATGCCTCAAAGTGTTTTAAGACCTTAGGAATCTTATCTGACTAATAAGATGGTGTTGTTGGAGGTCACGAAGAAGCTTATTATGTACGAAAAGATCTAGAAAAATAAGTTTGGACTTGAGTTCCCAATCACCATAGGAGATGAGGTTGAAATGTGTCCATGCATACAGGCCACTGCAAGGTCAATTGATGAATTACAATTTTTACTATCTAGCACTTTATCCAACAAGAATAAATTATGATCCTTCCAACCAAATTAGAGTGGTACCTAGTGAAAAATAACAACACGGGTTGTATCTTGAAGATTTTTAGGAAAAAAATGGAGATGAATACAAGATTAAGAGGAGAATGTTTTCCAGGTTTCCTCTCAACAAGATCAGGGCCTACAGAATCATCCAGGTGCTAGAGAAAGTAGAAGAAGATATGAGTGTGATCCAATCTGAGAGAGAGGGAGAGAGAGAAGACCATCTAGCCATATGATTGGTCCAGGAAATAAATATTAGATCTCGATTCAATAATGGGATTGGTCTTAAAGTTTAGAAGATGGTGGGTTGAGCATCAAGTCAGTAGACTCAGGGTGAGAAAAGACCACTTGATGGGGGCATATGGGGTTACACAATGATATATATATAGCCAACCATTAGGAGTTAAAATCGAAGAAGGAGAAATTCCATCAAGAAATTTTGACAAAGGAAAAGAAAAGAGTGTTATCTAAGAAGTGCAGTAGAGAAAGAGGCCCAATGAGCATAGTGAAAGACCTCTACAGAAGAGGCAAAGACTAGTGATAACACCAACATCACCGAACCAAACCCCAAGCTTGTAGTAAATTGATCCTTTTACCAAAGAAGAGGTCAAAATGAGTGGGAGAAGGATGTCACTAGGAGATCAAATAACTTAGTCAGTGCAAGATAGAGAAATCATTAATGCTTGTTAGGGATCTTCCCAATAGAGAAACCAAGAGAAAGGGTATATTATCGAGGAAGGCCTTGAGACCATATTAGATGAAGTAATGGTAGAGGCAGAAATCACCACTACAGAGGTAGCAGTGCTTATGACATAGGTAAAATTCCCTTCTAAATAAATAGAAGCTCTTGTCATGGAGACAAAAAATTCTATTGCAGAGAAAGAAATCAATGAAGGTATGGTGTAGGGACATCAACAATTGTTAGTTTATGACCATCATACAACTACTCCAGATTGGTTGAGGTAAAGGTTGCAAAGGAGTCATGAAAAAGAAGTTGACCCTGCATTGGAATTACAAGAGGTCTTCAACTAAGTCAATAGGCAAGAAGACAAGGACAAAGAAAAAAAAATTCAAAGTTCATCAGGAATGAATCTGGGTCACAGACTGTATAGATTGTAGTACCCATAGTTGATAAGGCCAAAGACCATATCACTCTATATGGCTATTGTGTCTATCAATATTGTACCTACATTTGCACATACAACACTTCAATAGGACATTAGATTCAATGGTTAGACGAAATAAAAATCATCAATAAGTGAAAATGACTGATTGAAGAGCATCATATTGTTTCCTATCTAGAAAGAGTATGATTAGAATTCATGATTTAGCTCTCAGATGATGATCCTAACCAATTACATTACACTTCTAGAATGAAATATTCAACTTCTATAATGAAATTAAGCATCTACATGAATGAATTAAGCTAATGCGTGATGAATTTAGCTATGAATTGAAGAGAAATTAGTCTATGATGAAAGTAAAATTAAGATAGAATGCAATTGAATTCTTAAAATGGTAGAATGTAGCCCCTATGCATGGAAAAAGTGGATGGATTGAGCTTTGAATGAGGCCTTTTTATAGCTTTTAGATCAATTTGGACGATTGAGATTGATTAATGATGAAGGGTTGATATCAATTCCCCTTTGATCCATGTCATTAGCTCGGATTAACTGGATTTAAGTTAATTATCCTTTAGTGATGAGGTGTAAATTGGAGCATTTTTAGAAATTGAATTAATTAAATACTCTAGCCATGATATGGAATTGATTTAATCAATTAAGCTAGGAGTTGTACACACTCAAATGGTTCACTTCTCTAAGTCATTACTTCCAAGAGAATCCATGAATGGGAAACCTTGAGAAAGCGACCTAGAGCTCCTTAAGCATGGAGTGCAAAGGTTTTAAGAATGCTCTCAGCTAGAGCTATTAAGCCTATAACCTTGCTAGTAAACCATGCAATGGGAGATTCAATGAGACAAGGGCAAGAATGCCAATATCTTCAAGAATCTTGAATGAGAAATGCAATGCTATGATAGAAATGAAGATGCAAGCTAAGCTATGGAAATGAAGGTATTACAAGTCTTGCTAATTAACCTATGTGAGCTAATCTAGAACATGAAAGGAAACTAGATTAAGAATGCAATAAAAGAAACTAAGCTATGATGCAAGAATGATAAGCTAGATGCAAGAAGGTCTCCAAAAGCTCCAAAGTCTCCAAGAAATCCTACAGCATAAGATTAGCATTCAAAAGTTGGGATCCTAGAATGAGAAAAGAGCTCTCCTTTTAAAGGAATTGAAAAGGAATGGACCACGGAGATTAAGAGGCAAAAAGATTTAATCAAGGGTGGAGCTTGAAAGAGGAGCAATCCATTGCACAAATCTCCTCCAATGAGAAAATAAGAGTTGACTTTTGTGTCCATATGAGACAAAAAGGTCTTTTCTTCTTTAAGAATAATACTTTATTTGTGCAACTTAGGATAAGAGGAAAAGTGGAGGCTTTTTATTTAATAAAAGGGGAGGTAATTCCTTTTAATTAAATAAAGACTTAGGATAAAATGGTTAGCCCATAGAATATAATCGAATAAATGATAAAATTAGGACTTGATCAAGAATGAGCAATTGATGAATTAGCAAATAATGCTAGCAAGGGGCTAATAGTCTAGGTGACCATTTTTGGGTGATTACATTTGCCCCTCTTTGACTAATGTGTGATCGATCTGGGAACACATTACGTCAAAGAATAGATCAGCCAAGACGGCAATAGATAGAGATCTGACTCCAAAGTATGAAGTGTAGAGAGATAGCAAATCCTGCATGGTCAACCTAGTAGTGACAATACTTAACACTTAGGAGAGAGATGGGTAGTATCAGGACTCAAGATGAGAACTAACATGTCAAGCGCAAATAGATAGATAGATTGATCAAAGTAAATGGAATGGTCAAGCATATGCTCTGGAGAATAGCCAATAGAATATGATGTGTCTGCCCCCTCGAGATCAAAATCGAAATCAGGTAGAGGGAATGCAGAAGAAAGAGCAACATGATCAAATCACTAGAAATCATAATCGAAGATGAAAGATGATAGGATAACCATCAAGCAGTGAAGATATGCCCCAGTCAAGACCTCAGAGAGATGAAAGGAATGAATAGTGAATGAAAGACTAGAAGGGTGAAAGAGATGGAGATGAAGAGGTGAAGATGCCCCAGCAAAGATCGAAGGATCAGGCCTCAAAAGGTCAGCCAACTGTGTAGAAGGAGGGGAAAAATTTTGAAAGGTGAGTTGGTCATCAAGATGAACCCAGATTTCGATTTTGATCCCAAAAATGGGTCCAAATCATAGAAAAGGATGTGATGTGAAAGACAAGGAGTGAAAGGCATGATCGAGAAGAAGCGAAAGGTGAGCGCAGTTGACCAACAAGTCTGTGAAAGATGAAGGAGAGCTCTCTCCATATGCAAGATGCAAAACTAAACTAACATGAACTTTAAGAATACAAGCTACAATGAAAAGTGGTTTACTTGCAAGGTTACAAAGATTTTAGACTCTAATATTCATCATTGAGCATTATTGGTAGCATTGCAAGATCATACAATGCACACTAGTATAACTATGTGAATCTGAATATGATCTATATCAGATAGGTAAGTGGGAATCCCACCTAGGCATCAAAGACATATAGGTCAGGATGACTAGTGCAGTGAGATTTCTTAAGTTTAATATGGCAGGATTATGCTCGCATTGAGACAAGAAAGTCAAGATGACTTTAAGCATGCACTTGCGAAAATAGTCAAGGATAATACCTTGTAGATCCTAGTGTCAAGTGGAACAAGCATAAATGCTAATGACAGTTAGGACCAACAAAATATACCCATAAGCAGAAAAAGAAATAAAACATGTCCTCATGCCCCCAATCTTCTAGCTCGGCATCATTGAAAACTATTAGGGAGAGGACACTCAGCAAAGAAATCATCATAGACATCACACAAAGAAATAAGATCAAGTGAATCTCAGCAAATCAAGTGTTTAAGTGCGTTTGTGTAGGTCATAGAGTCAAACTTTGAGTATCGCATCTGCCAGTGAGAAATATTGCATCATTCGAGACTGAGAAGAGTATATGATAAGTGTTAAGAAACACTCGACGCTAGGGAAGTGTTGAAAAACATAGTTGGGTAGTGTTGAAAAACACCGTTGGAACCAAGTTCCCCAAGAAACTGTGATGCAGAAAGAGACCCAAGATAAGCTAGAACAACGTATGCCCCCTAGACTAAGACAAGAGTCGATTCCAGGATAGGAGAGGCAAAGTGAGAAGTGGAGCGAATGAGCGCCACGCAAGACTGATAGACATAGGTGCAAAGGTCTCAAGCAGCACCTATTTCCAGGTTTTCACTACTTGGAAGATTTTTTGATTTTTTCAATTTTTTTGTATTTTTTCTACCAAGGCGCCTGTTTCCAGGTTTTCACCAAGGCACTTTTTCTATTTTTTTGAATTTTTTGTAATTTTATTTTTTATTTTTTATTTTTTATTTTTGGTGAGATATCAAAGCACCTATTGTGAGGTTTTCACTAGGATGCTCATTTTTCAAGACTTTTTATGTTTTTTAGGATTTTTTCAACATCATATATGAATTTTTTGGAATTTTTTTCAGGATCAATAAAAATATGTACAAAGAGCTCAAGAACCTTAGGCATAGAACTTCTTCAAATGTAGAACATTGATAGGCTTGGTAAGCTCTACTTCCTCCAGTGTAGATAATTGATAGGCCCCAGACCCAAATGATGCTATTGTGATGATAGAAGACCCCAACCAGTTCGGCCAATAGTAACTAGCCCTAAGCAATTTCTGAGCTAGTGTAAGACTGTTAGAATGTGATCCACATATGCCATCATGGATTTCAGCTAGCACCTTTTCTGACTCCTCTATTTCTAGACAATTAAGGAGAGTTCCATCTAGACCCTTCCTATACAAGTCACCAGAGACGAGGGCAAAGTGTGAGGCATGGCAGAGAAGTTGGCGCTTCTCATTGCGTGGTAGATTTGTAGGGATAACTTGATCTGAGAGATATGAAAAGATGGTGGCATAGCAGGATGAGTCCGCAAGGGAAGTGTAGGCAAGATAAGGCAAGTCTTCCACCAGGAACTCAAAGCATGATTCAATCTCTTCCAGTTGTAGAATGGATGTCAAAGTAGCCATGGCATCAGCCACCTTGTTCTCAGATCTGTGCTTCTTAATTTCAGCCTTAACCAGTAATGCCACATGGGGATGCATCTTTATGAGCTTTTTCTTGACAGGTTTTACCCTTGGAGTAATGATAAGCTCAGTTTCTGAACTAGGCATGTCCGAATATGTCCATGCAAAGTTGACCGTTTTCCCTTAAAAGAATGCAGAAAATTGTTCTTTATTTGTACTATTTTTAGGTTTGGATACCGCCACAATGTGGTTTTCGCCATCTGACCATTGTTTTTTTCTCCTGATTGTATGACATAGATACTTGATATCTGATTCCATCATGTTTGTTGCTAGTTTGTTGGTGGAAGAGATAGTAGGTTCAATGGCTATGAGATCTGAATGTGTGAAGGAAAGCGGAGTGACAAGTGCAAGAGCATTTATGCGATGGGTATCATCTCTGGTGACGAGAGAGGTTGAGCCTATAGGGTAGGCTCCAAAAGTGTCTAGATCTAGATTTGACATAGAAGGACCAGCGTGGTCCACTAAAGTAATACGAGGATCAAACTCATCAAACCCGACACAAGACTCATTAACTGGGTCGGGTTGGTCACTATAAGTATGAACCACATCAACATCCATATTCGTCATGGAAGATCCCTCTGAAAGAGTATCCCATTCATACTCATTTGAATTTGTTGTTGAGCTTCTATTGGGATGTTTGCACCAAGAAGGCTTAGGACATCGAGAAGTAGAGGTACCCATGTAATTACGTGTGAGATCTCCTCTTTCTAGCAACCGCGCAATGTTGCGATGTTGTCTATCAAATCTTAATGATTCATTAGGCACATAGTTGCTAGACATAGATGCTTCAGTTGTGTCCTCATCAGGGATGCGCTCTGCTCCCCAAAGGAGTGAAGTAGAAGGGAGACTATCTCCCATTTGAGCCATAGTGTGCAGTGGCGAGTCAGCTGTATCTGTGTCTGAATCACTGATCATGGGAGCATTTCTGGAATAGTCAAGGAGGTCATCCTCGGCACCATATCCTAGACCTGTTGTATCCTTAGAGGGTCAGCCATTGGTATGACTCAAAGGCTCAACTAGGGCATGTCCATTATCGTTGGAGAAGGTAACTGTGTATAATTGAACGGAGGGTGACTCCCTTGCTCAAATTGAGACCGAATTGTAACCGGCATGAAAAGAATTATTGTTTGACTAAGAGAATGAGACAAAGTTTCTTAGATATTGAGATAAGCAAAGCTAATGAAGATCACTTGTCAAGATAGAACAATAGAGATGACTTGTCAAAAGTGCTCAAGAACTTACAGCAGTCAATTGAGTCAAGCCGAGATATGAGAAAGAAGCTCGATTAGCAAGTAGCTAGAGAGGTAACCGTAGTGTGACAAGTGATCAAAAGTAGCATTTGTTAGGCTCAAACCCAATAGTTTTAACTCATTTTTCAATCTAGAACAAACCTAAGCATGCAGATAACAAACCAGCTTCAGGTAAGAATAGGAAAAGACACTCTACAAAAGATTAAAATGCAAGTTTAACAGCTCCGGATTGCAACAACAGCAAGATAGCAGAATGACTCAGGATGACAGTTCACAGGACAGCAAGGCGATACAATTTATCGGGGTGATACTTTGCCAGAGGCAGTGTGACAGAATCCAGGTAGGTAATGCGATAGTATCCAGGAAGGCAGTGCGATGCAAAGGCAGGAACGAAGTGTCGCATGATAAAACTCTGGATAGGGTGCGATGGTTTTCCAGTATTGTACAACTCTTGACCAGTGAACATAAAAAAAACTCAGTTTTAAAGGCAATTGGTCAATGTTTCAGTTTGGCAAGTTTGATTTCACAGTTCAGAATACAGTAATAGCAGATAATAGACAAGTTTGCAAACAGTAGGTGATCAAACATGTCATAGAACACTTGCACAAGGGCGAAAGCAACCTTGCCAAGACAAGCAATTGTGATATCAAAATAGAAAATCTTATGAGCACTACCATGATGTTTAATTGTCCAAGAATGTTTACACGGGTAGATCACAGCGAGAACACTTCAAGCACTTGCTAGCCTAGAAGGACAAAAGCTCAATACTTAACAACTTGGCCCACACTTGATGTCCCATCGCCTCACACAAAGTGGTTGCCCACAATAGATATTGGCTTTGTCGTGGAAGTGCCATTGACACAACCAAAGGAACACAGATGGTGAGTAATCTTGGGGTGATCCAGGTTAGTCCACTAGGATCAATCCTTGCACCAAGAAGCTAAGCGGCAAAAATTGGGTGGCTTCTATCTATGGTTATTAGTAAGGGCTTCCGTTCATAATACCCCTCTTGCTCCCCAAAGGGACTCCTTACTTTGCGGCAAGTAACGGACCTCGCGGCCACAAGAGTACCTTAAGCATTATTTCTCAACATTTTCCTCATGGTCACAATCCCACAAGTACTCACATCAAGCGAAGACAAATACTATGTCTACCAAGGTTTTGTATCCTTGATAGCCTTGAGTTTATAGTGGGTTGGAATAGTTGGCGAAAATCTTGTCCCCACTTGGGTCGTTCCTCTTGATTGCTCAAGAGCAGGCCCACTAAAGGATTCTAAAACTAAACAAAGAGTGGATCAACCTTTGAGTGTCAAGATTTTCGGTTCACCTCAAGGGTGAAGAGCATACTCTCCTAGCTCAAAAACTTCTCCCAAACACTCCAAGCAAAGGTTCAATTACCCTCTTGCTTTCAAAATCTAAAGATGGGTCAAAATTTTTGTTTCACCACAAAGGTGAAGAGCATACTCTCCTACCACCAAAAGATTCCTACAACAAGATATTAAGTGCCTATGAAAAGAAACAACTAGTATATGTCACACTCAAAATGAAAGCAATTAAACAAGCACTTGATTGGTTTTTATGCTTCGGGTAGCCCTGCAAAAACTATTAGTAGCCCTTGTGTATTTGGAGCTTTGACATGCATTCTTTTAAGCAAATATTTTAAGCAATGAAGGCATCTACAAGCACAACTTGTTAGCCCCACAAGGATTAGTACATCAAAATCAAATACAATATGCAAATAGAACCCTATCCTAACACAGAAAATCATAAATCCAAAGAAAATAAACCAAATCTTGCAAAAAAATGTCCAAAATTACTCACTGTCAAGCCTATGCGACAGTTCTGTTAGAGAGAATCATACGATGCTTCTTAGTATACCAATGTGACACTTTATCTTTGTACGATACTTTGTGCTACCTGCGTGCAACAGAATATAAAACACTGGTGCGACAAAGTCCCGTATAACCGAATGATACTTTTACTGGAAAAGTATCGCACGGGTATGTAATGAAATATCGCATGATACTGGAAAACTATCGCATGATAATCTATTAGAAAAATAAAGAGCCAAAACAGCAAGCAGAAACGATGATGAAAAATTGACGGAAATGCATAAAAAGAAGGACAAAACAAGAGTGTTCTGCCCCACGGTGGGCACAAAAAATGTACACACTCAAATGGTGCACTTCTCTAAGTCATTACTTCCAAGAGAATCCATGAATGGGAAACCTTGAGAAAGCGACCTAGAGCTCCCTAGGCATGGAGTGCAAGAGTTTTAAGAATGCTCTCAACTAGAGCTATTAAGCCTATAACCTTGTTAGTAAACCATGCAATGGGAGATTCAATGAGACAAGGGCAAGAATGCCAATATCTTCAAAAATCTTGAATGAGAAATGCAATGCTATGATAGAAATGAAGATGCAAGCTAAGCTATGGAAATGAAGGTATTACAAGCCTTGCTAATTAATCTATGTGAGCTAATCTAGAACATGAAAGGAAACTAGATTAAGAATGCAATAAAAGAAACTAAGCTATGATGCAAGAATGATAAGCTAGATGCAAGGAGGTCTCCAAAAGCTCCAAAGTCTCCAAGAAATCCTGCAGCATAAGATTAGCATTCAAAAGTTGGGATCCTAGAATGAGAAAAGAGCTCTTATTTTAAAGGAATTGAAAAGGAATGGACCATGGAGATTAAGAGGCAAAAAGATTTAATCAAGGGTGGAGCTTGAAAGAGGAGCAATCCATGTACACAAATCTCCTCCAATGAGAAAATAAGAGTTGACTTGTGTGTCCATATGAGACAAAAAGGTCTTTTCTTCTTTAAGAATAATGTTTTATTTGTGCAACTTAGGATAAGAGGAAAAGTGAGGGCTTTTTATTTAATAAAAGGGGAGGTAATTCTTTTTAATTAAATAAAGACTTAGGATAAAATAGTTAGCCCATAAAATATAATCGAATAAATGATAAAATTAGGACTTGATCAAGAATGAGCAATTGATGAATTAGCATATAATGCTAGCAAGGGGCTAATAGTCTAGGTGACCATTTTTGGGTGATTACAGGAGTATTAATTAATGGTTGATCAAGTTTAAGAAACTCTTAAGGTTTGATTACTTGATCTAGTATTTTTTATGAATTATGCTAGCATGTTGATTCGATGTACTAACATAATCAAGCAATTGATTCAATTTTAGGGAAAATAGGCTTCTCAGCTAGACTAGCATAGTTTTAGGTGATTATAACTACAATGTGACAACATTCAGTCAAGAACATGGTAGTAGAGAGCAGGTAATTGATTAGTTTGATTATTTTTCTCAAGCGATGAAGGCAAAGATGAGGGAGTTAGAAGAAAAGTATCAAAAAGTAAAAAATGAGAACAAGGCTTTGTGCGGGTATCTGAACAATTTATTGTGTCCATTAAGGGAAGAAAGCCAAATATTTGTTTCTCCTATAGTTCTTCCAATGAAGCCAATAGAAGGCATTGAGGAGATGAAAAGAGTCACCCAAGGTGCAAAGGTATGGGTGTAAGGAATTTAGGAGATATACAAATTTGTTGAAGACTTAGCATAGATGAATGAAAGGGCATTAGCTATCCTCTCCAAGATACAATGCATAGATGAATCGTTGGACTATGAGAATCTCTACCAAAATGAAATAATCTCACAACTGCAAGCCTTGATGTAAACTCCTAGGCAAAAGTTGACTGATGGTGGAGTGGTAAGGGAAGGAGAGGCATATGATTTCGCTCGCTAGTATAGTGTAGTAGTCACGGCGAAAGAAATGTGTGAAAATTCCAGTGTGGAATCTTCTCGATTGAGAAAAGTGATTGGAAACATTCAGAAGGAAATCTTAAACACAGTGGTAGCTTTGTTCACATAGAGAATGAATAAGTATGATATGACTACATATAACTTGAAGGGAAATCTGGAGAAGTTTTTTCAATCAAACTCCTCAAGAGATGACTTTGAGAACTTTTCCATACTCTCAAGTGGCATGCACACTGCTCAAGACTCAATGTCAAATTGGGAGAATGGTTTCAATAGATGTGAGAGAGACATGACCATTCTAGAATTCAAATTAGAAGCAGTGCCAAGTGTAAGTGTCGATAAGTTGGAGATAGTGTTGTCCAAATTCTAAGCATTCAAGGAACAAAATCAAGCATCGACTATTCTGGGAAAAAGGGCATTAATGACTTTGTGGAAATCTTTCTTCATTAAGGGGTCATTTTTTACCCCTTCCCCACTAAGTGAGTGGCTTCCTTCTAATTGGTCCATATGGACCCTCTCATTAATTATAGATTCTCTTTCGTTTCCTTAACCCTAATTAGGGTTGAGGTGGAAAATTTTGGGCCATCAGTTTTGTTTCAATCCAAGTCAACCATAGTAATCTGAGACCTATATAAAAGCCTCACTTCTCATTTGTAAGGGATTAAATTTAGAGGTTGTTGTTTATGAGGTACTAAGATGATAAAGTTGTCATTAAAATTTGGTGATTTCTTGATGTATTTTGGTGCTTGTATGTTCTCTTTGTTCTCTTACTTAGAATAGATTTGTCTTCAAGTACTTAGATGAATGTGATTGATAATAGTGTTATGGTGGAATCATCTTGCTCATACCTTTTGTTCTTAAGTGATTCCTAAGCGCAGTGTAAGGTTGTCTCTAAGCCCTTATGTGGATGTTTTACTTCTATTATTGATGTACATTGTTCCTTATAATAGTGTTCATTGTGATATGAAAATTATTTGCACAGCCCTTGAAGATTGCACCAACTTTATGTAGTTGTTGAGCTTGGCAAAGCAAATTTTGGTAGATTTCATCCACGGGGGCTTCACTTAGTGAACCTGAATCATAGCACGTGTGTTCGTGGCATACTAAAGAATCCCCCTATTTTCAAAAGAAACCACCCCAAATTCTATTTTTTCACCCCCCTCCAATACCCACCCAGTAACCCCCGTACCCCTTTTCTTATATAAACCCCCACCCCTCCCCCCTATTTAGGCAATATATTTCCCCTTGTTTTTGCTCGTTTAAACCCCCCAATATGAAAGCATGTGATATTGTATTCCCCCTTTAGTCAAGGCTCTATGATTTCATCAAGAAAGTATGTCTTTCAACTTCTTGGGATTTAGATTAGAACTCTCTCAACCCTACTCTAATTTACTTTTCCGCATAGATCATGGAAAACACCCCCAAAAAAGTACTTTTACTACCATATCTTTTAAATAATTCTCATAGCTATATCATCTAGATCATTTTGAGAATCAACGCGTAAGCCTCTCATGATACCAACATAGCACATCAACCATTAAGCTTGTCCATAATCAAGAACTAACATAAAAGAACCTTGGAGTCATATTGTATGATCTTTTGCAATCTTAGCATACACGTGATTTTGCTCAAGAGAAGAAAAGATACTTTAATATTTTATTCTATTGTTGGTATAGTCATAAAACACACATCAATAATACCCAACAAAGTCTCAATACATTACAGATTCAAATGATTTTCTTGATGGTTGATGAGACGAACAATATTGGAACGGTTTTAGGGAATGTCTTAGACTTTGTCAATGCAACACCTTGTAAGGTAGTAGTTGTTTCTTGACCAAATATTTGTTGTAAACAAAGTGAAGTAATGGATAACTATCACACTCAATGCAATCCAAGCGAAGATCTTGTTGCTAATGTGGCATACATGACACAAACTGAAGAATTGATTTGGTCCCAACCCTAAGGTAATTTTGCCCACTCAGTAGAAAAATGAAGATTACTCGATCACATTTGTTTCTGGATTAGACAATGAGTTTTTGTATCAATGTTTTGGATAACTCTCTGCAATCCATCATCAGGAGAATGGAGAGCTAGAGGAGACATAAAATGACTAGTTACAGACCAAGAACAAACTAAAGAAAATTATGGATTGTGAAAATCTGATATCATTAGTTGAAGATTACTTACAACCTAGGTGAGAAGTGTGAGAAGTCCCTGCATATCTCCCTTAACATTTTGTGATTAAGAATGATTCATCAACAAGATGAAAAGTTCATTTTGCGTAAAGCATGCTACTTAACTGTGAATTCCAAATTGTGAGCGTAAAAGAAATTCCCAAACATGTCGTCACTTAATGCAAAATTTAATAATTAAGCCGATAGACTTATTATGGCAAAGACTTCCACCAGATTGTTTAAATGGTGTCTCTACACTTGTTCGTTTTTCCATCACAAAATAATGTTCCCGTAAAGATAAAGCTACAGTTATGAAAGTAGGTGCTAGCATTGCCTTTGGAATCTTCACCGTTAAAACTGGCACTCATATTATTGCCTGTAAATTCATCACCCGCCTGCTGCCTAGAATTTCAATTATTACCATCTTTATTAGTGTTATTGGGGAACTAGTGCCCACGATTTATAGAAGCCAGTTTTGCAGAAACGCGTAAAAATATCTTACCTTTCAAAACAATAGATTGATGTCAATTCGCAGTAAAAATTTATAATAATTTTCTAAGGAAAAAATTATTATTGAATTGAGATTCTAATTATACAAATACTTATATTAGTACTTTTTAATAAAAATATATATAATTTTTATTTTAAAAAATAAATGACATATATTATCATTTGTACATTAGTATTGTATAATTTTAGTTTTACTTAGACTATTTTAAAAAAATCTATAGTATTTATTTTTTTTACTTATTTGGAAAGTAAATTTTATTTACTAAAATATTATTTTATTTAATTTTAGTTGAGATTTAATTTATGTTAAAAATTGTATATATTTTTTAATCTACATTTAAAGTTTAGTAAAAAAAATACAGCATCATTAATTCTTTTGTTTAGTTTTTTTTCTCTAATAATAGTTTTAATTTTTAAATGTAAATTTTAATTATTTACACATAATATTTTCATTTTTATTTATTTTACAATTGATTTCATTTTATTTTACTTGAGACTTATTTTATTTTACAACTTGCTAATTTTATTTCTTATTATGAAAATTTAAAAAGAACATTTCCAAGAAGAAAACAAACATTCATTAATACTATTTATTATCATGAATTTCTTTTTTTTATTGACCAAAATTTAAAATAAGAAAAATATTATTATAAATTTCTTTTACTCAGATTGTAAAATCATTTCCTTCATTAAGATTCCTCCATTCACTCATTTTTGGGCTACAATATTGAACGATTTCTCAAGAAATGTTTGCAATCTCGATAAGAGCTCTGTTGTAAATATCTGCAACATAATATGGTATAAATATTTCAAGACGTTTGAAATTATTTTGTTATTTTTAAAAATTATTTTATTTATCATATAATCTATTTTTAAAATTTATTATTGTTATTTGAAGAGTTCTTATAGTTTTGTTAATAAATTTTATTTTTATTTTTAAAAATACTCCATTCAATATTTGTATAAATATTTTATTTTTTATTTTAATTTAAGTGTGGTAAATATTATATGTTAATATGTTACTTTTAAATTTATATTTGTTAAATTGTAATTATTCAACATGAGTATAACTAATTTATTGTTAATAATGAAATCAAACAATTAAAAAAAATTAGACCTTAAAAGTAGGAAGATAATTAGACTTGATGTGGGTGTGGGTGTGTGAGAGAGAGAGGGGCGGGGGGGGTGGGGGGGAGAGAGTAGGATAGAGACAAAATGATATATGGAAGAAAAAATATAGATAAATAGAGATAGAGATGCAAATAGATATGCACAGAGAGAGAGAGAGAGAGAGAGAGAGAGAGAGAGAGAGAGAGAGAGAGAGAGAGTTATGTGAGAGTGGAGAGAGAAAGAAATAATAAGGTAGAGAAAATGATCTATGGAAGAAGAAATATGGATAAATAGAGATAGAGATACAAATAGATATGTGCACACACACACACACACACACACACAGAGCTCACCACCCTGGAGTATTTGAAATGTCAAGCAAATTTTAGCAATAAATATTTTTTAGATTTTAAGTTTAAAATATTAATTATTTGTATATTTACAAAATTGTTTGTTGTTTTATATTTAGTATTCAAAATAACACAATAAAGTTTTGATTAAGTAAAATCAGGTTTTGAAAGGACCCGAAACCTTGTACAAAAAACTCAAAAGATATAGCAATATAAGGCTCAGATACAACAATGGAGACCACCAAAATAGCAGAGGGAATAACCACCAAAAAACCCCCACCAGCGGACAACATTCCGCAACAAGGGACCTTACGATTTAAATTTAGAGCCACCCTTATAGGACCGAAGATTCATATCCAAAGGAAGAACGAAAGGCTTTGGTTTCTTTCCTTTCACAGTTGTCCAACCGTCCTCCAATTTGGTAGCATCATTCAACCAAACCCCTGAAGAAACAGAAGAGTGGCCAACCAAAGAATCAACCCCCAACATCACATTCCTCCTAGGAGAAACTAGAAAGGGCGAACCCACAGCTGTAGCAGACTGGACAGCAAGTTCAACATTCTGAACGACAGCAACCTCCATAGCAGAAACAGTTTGGACAGCAGTAGCAAGCTGGACAGCAAAGTCAGCAGCAGACTGGACAGCAAAGTCAATAGTCTGGACAACATCCAAGCCTGCAAAAACACCCACAGAAGAAAGAACCTCCTAAGAGGATCCCGCAGCTGCCTCTCTAACCTCTGCTGAAGATTTATTCACTGTATAATGTTCAATAGCGACACCCGACCACCAAGAAGGCGATCGTTTCAATTTCACCTTCACGGAAGAGCACCGGGTAGCCACATGGCCAGTCGAGTGACAATTCCTGCAGCGGAAGGGAATACCCTCATAATCCAAAGTCTGTATCCAAGAGCCCCTCAAGGAGGCCAAGCAAATCTTCTCAAGGAGGCCCTTAGAAACATCCATCTCAACAAGGATGCGAGCAAAAGTCGAATGTAAAATATCAGAAGTATCCGAATCCACAATCCAGAAATCCCCAAGAGCATTCCCCACAGATTCCAAGACCGGATCCAGAGATGCATGGGAAGATTTGGAAGCCTAACCCAAACCAGAATCTTGTTAAAGGATTCAGAAAGCGGGTTGAAATCCTTATGCCAAGGTTTGGCCATAAGGGGGAAACGGTCATCCCAGGAAAAACTATAATCACACAAGATAGTATTCCTATCTTCAGGATTATTAAATTTAACAATGAAAAAACCCTTGAAAGCTGGGTAAATCTAAACATTTTCAGTTAATATTGGCTCCCACTGATTGGTAATCCTAGCATGAAGAGCAGACAAAGAAGGCCAAAACCCCCTAAATTGAAATATAGCAGCATTCGAGGAGAAAATCTCTGCAATTTCATAAATTTTATCAACAATATCAGAATCTAACTATATCTGAATAGGCCTACTCACAGTCACAAGGGAAACCACTCGGGGCCTCAAAGTCCCTGAAGAACGAGCAGGAGCACTCCCATGGAGGCCAGCCTCAAAGGCGGCAACATCAGCAGAGCCAAGGGCACCAACATAGGACACTGCCGCCACCCCGCCATCATCAGCAGCAGAGCCAACAGCAAACCCAGCAAACAGAGTCTGAGACGTAGGGAAATGGTCAGGGGCCTCTGCATGGAAATGGGCAGGATCAATGGAAGTTTGAAAATCGGGAGAGCGGGAGGGCATCATAGTGGGAGTTCATTCCCTAGTTGACTGTTACTTACACTATAAAGTTATAGATAAAAATATTAATTATTTATAAATTTATTAAATTGTTTGTCTTATATTTAGTATTTTGAATAACATTATAAAATTATATATATAAAGTAAAATAAGTGTTTCATATAAAAAAAAAATGTGTTAAATGATTTTAAAGAAAATTTAAAGCAACACATTTATCTTTTACTTTTAAATATCTAAAACTGTTGGAGTTGTAATGTAAAATAAATTAAGTCTTAGATGTAAAAGTTTTCCACAATCTTTGAATTGATAAACATAATCTTAAACTAATCTTACATCAAATCAATGCATCTCAATGTTTCCAAATGACCACTTTGCCTATATTTACTCAAAGCTACGATTTTTTATTCATTCATTCATTTATTGATCTTGTGAATTCTAGGTCATTATCATTCATTATTTGCCATGGTTTCTCCTCTTTTTATCCATGGAAGCATTTATCACACAATCACAATAGCCAAAGAAATAGCAATATAGAGACAAAGGGATATATGGAAGAGGAAATATGGATAAATAGAGACAGAGATGTAAATAGATATACGCATATAGGTCTAAGGAGAGAGAGAGAGAGAGAGAGAGAGTTTTTAGACTTTATTGATTTCAATAAGCTAGGTTATCCATTTCATATTGGAAATGATAGTTAGAGGGATAGGGAAATATAGGGAGAGCGGGGGCAAGAGAGTGAGTAAGATGAATAATAGAAAGAGAAAAGATAGATAGAGAGGTGAAAAGATCGATAAGAGGGAAAAAATAGGGAGGGCAACATAGGGACAAAGAGAGAGTGTGTAGATAAATGGATCAAAATTGAATATCAAAGTGGAGATAGTTAAGAAGGGAGAGACAAAGAGGAAGGGAGTGGAAGGGAGAGAAATAGTAAGAGGAGAGGGGGGAGATGAAGAGATAGAACAATAAAGATATATGAGGTATATAGATAGATAGATATAGGGAGGGAGAAATGAGTGTCTGTGTGTGAGTAAGAAAGATATAAAGATAGGGATAGGGAGGTGACAGGGATAATTTAATAGTTAGAAGGAGACATAAGAATATAGAAATAGAGAGAGATGGAGATTCATAAATATATCACAATATCAACATTCGATATATATTTTACTATCGGCATAACCATTGCACTCAAAGGTGCAAATGCTAGTGAAAATAGTGCAACAATGAAAAGGGGATTTCAACTTATAGCCAGATGCTTTTGGTAGACATGCAATCGGAGGAACTATCAATTTTAAACCTAAATTACAATCTTTTCATTCGATGTAACAGATCACATAGGCAGAGAGTTGCAACTTTCATTTTACGTCGTAAGGAATAATTGATCTTAGAACTGTCGTAGCTTTCATCATAAACAGTATCATGCCTACAACTAGCCTATCTCCATGCCTAGTCCCAAATCCAACCAAGAAAAACAACAGTCAACTCAACAAGAACTTTGCCTGCACACGTTAGGGCAACATGAGCAGCATGTATTACGTACTTCAGTAAGCGCTAAAACAGAAGGTCCAACAAAATCTTTGGAATAGGCCACTAGAAATCAATCGGAAGCATCAACTAGAATAGAAACCTTCTAAAAACTCAAAATACTGTAAAGAACTGCAGGCATCCTTGACCCATCACACTCCTTGTCAATGAACTCAAGATCCCATCATTGATCAACAATTTTCAAAAGATATTAAAAATGATATACTACAATAACTAGGTACGTAGCATGAAAAGGGGATCTTACAAGTTTGGTTTGAGCTTTCTTCCATGTGCATAACTTAGCATGTGGCATGAAAAGGAAACCTTACATATTTGATTCTAGTTTGTTTTCCCCGTCTGCATAATTAGGCACCTAGTGTGAAAAGGAAAACTTAATATTTAATTCTGGCTTTTTCCATCTCAATAACTAAGAATCCAAAATGATTTGAGAATGCCTACAAGTGATATAAAAGATTCTCCATCTACTCAATCTAGAATTGATTTCTAGATTTCACATCCTCTGAACCTTAAGAAAATAAGGGTAAGTGATATAAAAGATTCTCCATCTACTCAATCTAGAATTGATTTCTAGATTTCACATCCTCCAAACCTTAAGAAAATAAGGGTGTGAGCATTTTAATTCACGAACTTATAAGAGGGAAAAATGTCCAATGCACAACAGGAAATTGTAGACAGCCGCCAATCTATACATACCACTAGGGGTCATCCATGATTTTCAGAAATAAAAGATACAATTTTGAAAAAGCCAAATGAATCTCAATAAAGGAAGTGAACTCTCATCACTTAGTGGCAATTGGGTGCTGGTTTTATTGACATTAGTAAAATAACATGTTTATTGTTAAATAAAATAAACACGAATCACAAACCAGGAAGTAAAGAGCCAACAACTAAAAGTTCTTTCAGAACAGCTACAACGTGATCAGAAATACAAAATCTGTTGATGGACTCAAACCTAGGAGTATTAGAGGTCATCCCTATCTTCCAGAATCTAGAGACATGTGCATTTAATTTTAGAAGGTCCTAACGAATCTCAATAAAGGAGGCAAAACCTCTTCACTGAGAAATTGCAATTGGGTGCAGATATTATTGACAAAAGTAAACTAATAACATTTTTTTAATAAATAAAATAAACATGAATCACAAAACGAGAAGCAAAGAGCCAACAACTAAAAGTACACTCAGATTAGTTACACCAACTAAAATCTCCAATAGTGTCAGTCAATGTCTCTTCCTCCTAAGATACAATAATCATTGCACCTGCAACATTATGAATTGCTTTGTCACTTTCATGAACCCAGCAAAAGGTATTACAAAATTATTCTTGGTCATCTAACAATGGTATCTCCATGTTTCCAGAACTTAAACAGATTAGTGAAATCATCTTCAGTATAAAACTTGGAGATTTTGAGTTCTGAAATAATGTTTCCATGATATATCCGCAGCTAAAAGTCTTTTTTATAACAAGACACTCCTCTAATATTTGTACTCTCCTATCTAGTTATGGAAAAGATTAACCAGTTGTATAAAAATAAATAGCTTCCGTCCGTACCCACACCTGCTAAAAAGCAAGAAAGTAGTTTCAACTTTCAAAAAAGAACAGCTGCTTCTTGAAAGTACCCATAAAAGGCAAAGTATACATTCACTCATTTTTTCTGCATATAATAAATATCTTCTTCATATAGTGACAGAAATTATGTTTATTTCCAGATAATCAGATAATAGCAACTAATTTGATATTGTAGCTTGCTTGTAACCAAGCATTGATGAAACTTTGGGCAATTGAGATAAGCATGACAAGTTATTTAAATACTACTCAAACGGGCTTTTTCAAGCACAAGGATGCACACTATTTGAACTCCACCTAGGAAATAGTGAATCAAGAGTATAAAGGGATGTCCTTGGAATCTACTACTCTGCAGCAAATAGATGACTACAGTGTACGATGAACTTTTAAAACAATTAACGAAAAAAAATGGACCTATTTAGTGGACTGTGAATGACTTGATTTTTTTTTCCAGTTACTTCATAGAATTTTGGTGAAAAACTACAATAATGTGACATTTGAACATTTCTGATCCAAATTTTATCTTCACCTTCATAGAAAATTGTGCAGGGATCCATTCTGATTTGTAGAAACAGGCAAGAAATGGCTCTATGCATTTTCCTGCATGGATGCATGCAATAAATGCCAAATGCTTCATTTTAACAGAAATTAAACATGAAGGAAAACAAATGGAAAAGGAAGAAGCACAGTAGCAGAAAAACTAAAGAAAGATTGTAGTTCTTTAATGATTTAGGCAGGTCCAAAATATGAAGCAATACAAAAGAGAGGAAAACTAGTTTGAACATTAGGAGGGTATAACAAATCCAGAGAATATAAGAGTCGCAGAATAAAAAAGTAAGAAACTAGAAAGATGAGGGACTGTGATACGTATTTGAATTAAAACTGGCTGTCTGGCCACAATGATTTAGATGGAAGGGTACCCCCTGCTTCGAAATATTTCTAATATATCTAAATCATTTTCAAGCAGGTTTCAGGCTTACATTCTCCCATATGGGAAACATTATTTGAAGAATTCTTGTCAGTTGAGCATAATATGACTAATTCAATGACAATACAACAAAAATTTCACTCTAAATTTTAAAAATAAATGTAGAGCTTGCCCTTGACCAACTACTCAGAATCCTAATGGAGAATAGTAGAAACAATTTATGATAAACTAAAATATATACACCAACACTGTCGATAACGAAGTTGATAAGTAAAATGAAGCTTATATACTCAGATATGCAAACACTCTATTTTGTACAAGGATTTCAACTCCTTACTTTACAGAAATATCTAACTGCCAATTCTGCTAGTATTTTGTCCTCTTTTTGGACATTGGGATTTACTCTTACACTGCAGACCTACAAAAGGATACAAACAGCTAACAGTGTGGAAATGTTAAAGAGAAAACATACCTTTATCACAGTATCAAATTTCTCACAAAAAGAACTTTTTGAAAGCTTTAGGCAATGCTTATGTGAACAATGTACCTTTCTAGCAATTTCAGGTTCGAACAACCACTGCTCCTCTGCATAAGAATATTATAACTATAGTATAGTGTTCGACTGCAGTTCATTCTCTAGCTCCCAGCTCCTTGGTCTAGCATGATTGTGAGGGTGGCTACAGAAAATGAGAAAAGCCCAAAGGAGACAAACTCAGCCTGTATACTTTAAAATTGATTATTGAGTCCAAAATAACTGCCTGATACAAGAGGCTGTACCATTTAATCTCACCTTGATTGTGACCCTGTCTCCAGGGTCTCACTGAATGAGAGTGCAGTTGCCGCTGAGGGTGTGATTCAGCAGTTCCTGGAACAGTTCCTTCGTCAGGAAACTGCTGGGAGTGACCAGATAATGACTGTGTCCAAATTGGTACAACGCCTCCACTGCTTACTTCATCTCTTCCTCTGAAGACATTAGAAGAATCTGCAGTTGACTGGGAATCATTCTGTGTATCTACCACATGCACATAATGATTATTATGAGTAACATATGGAATATCTTCAGTTGAAATCCTTGCCACGTGCTGTCCCAAATAATGCTCAGATGAAGCTACAGAAGCATTTCTTGGATTTATAGTAGAAGGTACTTCTGCTCGTTCAGATGGAGCCTCATCAGATGTGTCCTGACTTGAATTATTAGGTACTTGTGTCCTTCGAAATTCATTGGTTATACTTGGAACCATTTGATCCATTTGTGACCTTGCTGCGAACTCTGCATTGTTTCTAACTGGTTCCCTGTCAACATCCATATGCTCTGACAATGCATCATTTGAGTTTTCCACTGATTCTCCCAAACCTTCTTCTGTTCCATTTTCCAAAGCAGCTCTCTCAGCTGCCTCACGTTGCCACATCATTGCAAGGGCTTCTTGCAACCGTTCTTTAGCTGCTGATATCTCTACAATGGGCAGTGGATAGTTGGAACCCAACTCTATCCCAGCAGCATGAAGAACAGCCTGTGGAGCATCCCAAGGATGATGTATCCACTCTGTGGGCAACCTGGCCAACTCTGGAAGCCAGCGCCGGACGTATTCTCCTGCTGGATCAAATTTGTAGCCTTCAAACTGTAATAAGTCCCAAAACTCAATCAGTCAAAAAAGACCAGAAAAGTCCTGAGATACCTCAACTGTTATAAGGAAATGATAAAACACAAGAACATATGCATAGTTAGTGCACAGTTGATGTTGCACTGCGGCATACCTGAGGATTGTCGATACGGACAACATCACGACCATCTGGTAAACATCCAGAAATATATTGCCACCCAAGAGCATCACATTCAAGATCCGCATCCAGCAGTGTGTCCCAAAAATACTTCATACCCCATCGCCATGGAAGCTGGAGAACCTTAACAAAGAAACTAGACACTACAACCCGTATCCGATCATGCAACCAACCTGTTGCCCAAAGTTCACGCATCCCAGCATCAACTAGTGGGTAGCCAGTCCTACCTTGCCTCCAAGATTTGAAGTAACCCTTGTCAACTCTCCAAGGGAAAAAGTTCAGATGTGTAAGAAGTGGCTTCTCATGACTGCAAGGAAAGTTGAAACTCAAATATCTTGAATACTCCCGAAGTCCAATTGACTTCAAAAACAAGTTCACACTCTGTTCTGCTTTAGTATTACCTTCATTAGCCCAAAAAACTTGTTTAATACGGGCCAGATGAAACACTTTCCGAACGCTTAACTCCCCAAAATGCAGATGAGGTGATAGCAAAGAAGTTGTTGCACTATCTGCTTTTCGACGGTTTGTGGAATAGTCAATCAAAGGTCCATTGATAAATGCAGTCAATGCCTTGTCAGCACTAGTCCAACCAGGTGACCATGCCCTTGCCAAAAGGGCATTGCTTCCCTTTTCAGATTCATCCTCCAGACCTAGATTTTCTGATGGGCAGTTAGACACATTACCTAAATACACATGAACATTTATTCAGTTAGAAAATTTTGCGTCACATTCAGCCTCAAAATTGATAATAAATTTATGATAGCAAATAGCTTAAGTGCAGCATCAACTCAAGTGTTTTAGGGTCACTAAGAGGTAATAAGGTCTCCATACTAAGTATGCAGTTTTAACAATTCATGGTTAAAATCTTTTTATATGATGAGTAATTTACTTCTTTAACTAATTCAGTGGTAACAAGAGAAATGTGTTTATCAGTGGCATTCATACTTAAAGTAAATGATTGGATTGCTTTTGGTGAACAATGCTGTTGATCAATAAATTGTAATTTGTGGAGAATCGCAACTATTCTCAAATATGTTCTTTACTTCAGTATATAATTTGGTACTAGCCAGTTCCAGTAATGATAGGGCTCATCCTCTGCAAAAGATTAGACGGTTGAACAAGAAATGCATCACAATTGTACCTCTATGCATATTGCTCCTAAGTACTCTTATGTATGACACCCATTGTTTGCACAAAAAATTCTGATATTTGAAAAAATGCATTGGGAAGCAACACTTGTTGGTATAATCAAGGTGGAAAAGGAGGAAAAGAATCATATAAGGCTAAGTGTCAGACTGATTTTGCCTTTCAAAGTGTTGAGAAAATCAGTTATGGATAATATAAATTACCATATATTACCCCATAAGCTTAGAAACTCGGAAAGTGCATCCAGCTTGAGGTATCCAGTCAAATGAAGACAGGAAAAATGACGATTGACTTCTAAAATTGTATAAATATGTCTTAAAGCCTTTTTATTTGAAAGTTGAAACAATTTAAAAATCATATTGCAATTTGCTGCAAACTCATAAACAATCTTTGAGATCTTCTCAGCTTCCCCATTTGCCCAAAGAAATCGACTTTCACCATCATTTTCCTCGCTCAACAACCCCACCAACAGTACCAACGATTCCAAAACCACCTTGATCACAAAACCAATTATAACAACCAGGGAAGAGAGGGAAAACAGCATCATCATCACAGTGATGCCTTGACTTTAACCCCATCAAACTGGCAAACGTACATTAACTTTATTGACGAAGTGCATATTTCTCTTTTGAATTTATCATATTGCAATTTACTGCAAACTCATTAATAATCTTTGAGATCTTCTCAGCTTCCCCATTGTGTTACCCAAAGAAATCGACTTTCACCATCATTTTCCTCACTCAACAACCCACCAATAGTACCAACAATTCCAAAACCACCTTGATCACAAAACCACTTATAACAACCAGGGAAGAGAGGGGAAACAGCATCATCATCACAGTGATGCCTTGACTATAACCCCGTCAAACTGGCAAACATACATTACCTTTATTGACAAAGTGCATATTTCTCTTTTGAATTTATTTATGTGCACTTGTCATTTTTATCCTTGAGCATGACTATAAGAGTGCAGTTGTTTCTGTCTGCACAGAAACTTGGAAAATGTGACTATTCAACAACCATAACAATCTAGAATATCTTTGATCAATGAGGATTGATCATGACTCTCAAGCTATAAATCTTAAGGAACAACCAAGTGTTTGAGTTGCACATAGTGACATGAAGCCTTATTTATGCACTTGCATTATTAGACAGTTCTATACCCATAGTAGATGTAAGTTGTGTCTGTGGTTATGTAGAAATCAACATAAATAAGAGTTTGATTCACTAGATCGATGAAAATATTTAATATGCAAAGAAGACGTTATACAAGAACCACTACAGTCTGTGGGCATACTGTAGTTGACTGTTTAGTACAAGTAGTTCTGCTACCGTGCTACCATATGTGATCTGTCCAGATAATATCTACCTAGGAAGGTTTGACATGGTAACCACGCAGAGCATAGCTAACAGAGGTCTAACAATAGTTGCAAAAATTGGGAGAAATCAGGCCTCAGTCCCATGCCGATTTTTAATCTAAAAACTTGTGCTTTCCCAATAAATCAAACCAAACAATTATATTGCAGAGCTTCACTATTTATCCCCTTCTTTGCCAAAAAAATAAAACATTTTCTTTTTCTTAAAATCACGTTTTTTTATGCTATTTTTACAATTTTGACTTTTTGGAAATTTTTTACCATAACACTGACCCTGTTTTTTCAAAAAAACTAATGCTAATCAAATTCTTTCCCCATTTTTTCATGACTATATCAAGCTTTTTTGAAGAAAATATGTCTTTTGGTTTGCCAATTCATTCTCAAAAAATTATTTTTGCTACTATGGTCTACACTACGTTGCATGTCAAAAAATCTGCAATACAAAGCTAAAAACTTAATTACGAAATCCAAAAGAAGCAGATATGTTATACAATACAAACCAACAGAAATAAGTTTCTACAAGAGAAAGTCATGAAAATACATCTGCTTCAAATTTCATAAGTACTTCTAAATTTGGTTTCTAGTTTTCAATGCTTTTGAAATGAGTGAATAAAAATAGACAAGCCTAACCAAGAACATCCTAACAACTGAATGAGACAATCTTTTACTTTTTCAAATTAACAACCACAATAATATCAATTGCACAACATTATTCACATAAATCTAAAAATTGAGAGATCCGAGGAAAATACAAGATCTACGTGGAAACCCTTAAAAGAGAATATCACGACAAAATATTGCTTATATAAAATTCTCTTTTACAAATTTCATTTGCACCAAATCATTGGAGATACCAATCCCCACAATTTGTAGGCACCAACCTACTAGAGACACCAATCCCCACTATTCTCTCCACATTCCAGACTCACATAAATCTGAATTAATATCTTCATGTCTTCCATCAAGAGAGGCATCTCTTTGAAGGGTGATGTCCTTTTGAGAATAATAATCAGTGCCACATTTTCACATATTAATTTCTGCCTCTTTGTTTATCGTAATCTCTCCCTTTGTTTTATGTAAATCGCTGCCTCATGAATCATCATATTGATCACTGGTTTCTTCAACTTGATTGATATTCATTAACAGCCATTAATCGCTGCCTTCAAATCTCTTATTCCCTGACATCTTTTCATTATATTGATCACTGCATTAGACTTTGTTAATGGACACTAATTTGTGCTTTCTGTTTACATATAAACTTCATGAGTAAGATCGACCACCTTTGAATATATTAAGTTGATTTTATCTTGCATAAACATAAGCAAGGTCAGCCAGCATTCATCCAAGAAATATAAGGTAAGTATAAGTGCTACCATGTAATCAATTAGTGGCTTTTGGCCAATACAACCTTCATATGGTTGCAACCTTTGACATCAATGACAATCTTCTGACAATCTTGTCCATATGCCTTCAACAACAATGATAATATGCTTGCCATCAATCTTGGACAATGAATTCCTTCTTGACATCAATGACAACATTTGCAACAAAGGTGACTTTGTGGACATCATCAAGTAAGAAAATTTTACAGAGTATATCTAACGGTGATTGTTGGAAAAAAAGAAATAGTGGATGCATGATTACATTGCCACCTTCAATTCCATTTTTACAAATCTTGGCATAATTTTTTTTGAGAGGCACCAAGTCCTCTAATATCAGAGTGGCTTTCATTGCTAAATCAAATTGAGGAAGGTAGTCTTAATACTGAAGGTTAGTATATAACTACTCTTATGCAATGATAATTGAAGAAAATTATAGTACAAAAAAGAAAAAATCCTTGGTAAGTACCAAGCCATAAATAACTTAAGGAAAAAGGTGACACTAAGCCCTCAAACTAGCAGCAAGAAAATTATGCTCCACACAAAAAGAAAACGCCAAAGAAGAATAGCGCAAGAAAGAAATCACAGTAAAACAATGACAAGTAGAGTGAGAACCAGTGCAAGTCGTACAGAATGTCGAGCTCCAAAGAAATCTCTTACAGAATCACTAGTTAGGCACACTGTAACCTTCCAGTTACAACTCCAGTTTATACTGAGAGAATGAAAGCATATCTGTACTCCACTCTCAACACTGCACAAGTAAAAATATGCTTTCCTTCTCTCTATAAAGTGGATAATGTCTACAGTATATTAGAAGTGGCTTTTACCAAGTCAGTATGCCTACTTATGATTAAGTCTTATAAGAGCCAAAAGATCGCACAAACCACATGTGCCATCATAACCAATCTAATAGCATAATAGAAGCGTGCAATATAGTCTCGACTCTCATCAATGTGCCAACAATATTCATGAGGATGATGAATGATGTCTTGCTATGTCTTTTGTGCTTATCTATTTAGATGGCCTCCTCATCTGCTATAAGGCATGAAAGAAGGACTTGCAACATGTTCTACAGTGCTTTGACACCTTCTGCCAGCATAAAGCAATGAGTTTTCAGCATGACAAGGTTCAATATCAAGGGCAATAAAGATGGTTATGCATTGAACCAAAGAACATCCAGGATATAGAGACTATCTGTCTCCAAAGAATCATAGAACTCATGAATTTGTTTAGTCTAGCCAACTTCTACCACAGGTTTGTGCTTCAGTTATTAACTTATCTTGCTTTGCATGGCCTCTAAATCATGCAGTGAAAGGAGGAGCAAAATCCAAGCTCATTTGGAAGCTCAAAATCATGCACTTGCACAACTAAAAAGAGAACCTTGGTCAACATTAATCCTTGTTCAGCCAATCTACATCTATTGAGATTAAGATGGATGCCTCGGTATATGCACTTGATGTGGTGCTCACCTAGCATGGGTACCCAATCAGATGCCATGATAAGAACTTCTGTAATGCAGTCCACAAGTATATAATGTATGATAAATAGCTCCACACTATTATGCAAGCACCAAGAAAAACAAGGATTACAGCCTGGGCAAGGAGACAATCATCCATGTAGATTACATCCCTTCACAACATCCAAGCCCAGCATAAGTTGCAGAATAAATGCCATCAAAGTTTGTCCAATGCACAAAATTTTCCACCTCACCAACACAAAAAGGGAAGTGACAACTGAGTCATGTTGCAAGCCTCTTTGGAGTGGAGTTAGCAGTCAAAGTTTTTCTCGAAATATTTCTACTGATCAAAGTTCCATCATGATGTCACCAAAAGAGCATCAAAAGATGATTCAGGAGGCCAGCTACAGTCATATGATAGGATACTTAGGTGTGGATAAAGGCAGTCAAAGTTTTGCAAAAATACTTGTATAGATCAAAGTTCCACCACAATGTCACTATGTAAATAGAATCAATGCAAAGGAAACTACCAAGCTCTTCTTTGCAAAAATATGGTTCCAATGTTTCCCCTAAAAATTCATGTCAAGCAAGGACAAAAAAAATTTCAACCACTTAAGGCCCATCTTGTGATCCAAAATGGACACAAGATTGATTATGGAAACTAAATTCCATCCTTGAGCATATGGACAAACTGAGGTGATCAATCAATCACATAATTGTGCATTCCTTTGGATGTACCATTCAAAGCACCCTGTCACATGGAACAAGATCCCATATGTCTAAAACAACTGTAATTCAGCCATTTAGATCTCCACGAGACATAACCCAGTTCCACCCTGTCACATGGCACAAGAAGATCCAAAATGTCTAAAACAACTATAATTCAGCCATTTAGATCTCTACAAGACATAACCCATTTCAGCTAATATTTCAGGTTTCAATCATTGGCCCCCATTGATATAGCATTGCTAGTTGTGATGGAAGACGCATTGCCCCATGAACAAAAGGAGCTAGACAAGGCAACCAAGCTTGTGAACACATTCAACACACTTATCAACAAGTTCATTACATATTTTATAGGACCAGTGGAAAACACAAATAACTCACAATCAGCATAGTAATTATACAATCTATTGTTTAATCCATAGTCATTCTTTGAGTCTTAAATAATTATTTTTACCATTATCTTTTGGTGCTTTTTTTTGGTCTTAGTTATTGTCCTATACCTATAAAGTGTTTTAAATGTTTTTCCTTCTTGTCGTGTTTCTTTGTTACTCTTTTTGAGTCTCCTACTTAATTTTTATTAATTGTGGCCTTTACCCTTGTCCTTTCTTGTCGATTTGTTTTGTGCTCTTTGAGCTTATTTTCTTTTATTCCTTCTCGGTTCCTTGTTCCACATGTAGCCCGCCCCACTCTCTCTTTCCCCCACCCCTCTCCTTTTTAGTTTGCTCTTGGTCTGCAGCTAGTCCATTTTTATTTCCTTGTGCTCTCTATTAGCATCATGATGATGGATCATGGAGTGTATCCCAAACTTTGATGCAAAAAATCTCTAACACAATCGAATACAGAAACAATTTAGCAGTAATCAGCATAATAGTGTCAATCAGTTTTGGGTGGGCGACATAATATAGTTGCATCTTCAAAAGGAGCAGCTCCAGGGTCCAAACAAGGAGCTAAAAACCTCTATTTGTCATGTTCCCAAACTAGCCGGGTCAGCCAGCAACAGGCATTTTTAAACACCTCAATTAAATAATGTATCTAATTAAATAAAATATTAAATAAAGTTAAAAACATAAACATATAAATTCAAATTTTTGAATCTGGGCACCAATTTGGGGCCCCAGTGCCTAAACAAACAGGTATACCATATAGTATTGGCGAGTTGGAAAGCTATAGGGCACATGTGGATTTCATGATACTTCCAAGCTGTATGCTTGACTATCTGAGACAAAACCCTCAGGACAGGCACCAGGTGGAACGAAAACCCTGCTGGTTGCTATATTTTCTGAGTGTTCTGCCAACTCTGGTGTTGAGCACCATTAACCTCCTTAGTTGATTCCTCTTTCCAGATCTTCAATCTCATTCATAACAGCACTAACAATAACTATGATAGCAGACATTTACCTCGGCGACCTTGGTGGAGAAGATCATTCAGGTGGAGCAGCAAACTTTGAGGAGAATACTTGCTTATTAGGACTGGTATTCTACCGACCAACCAGGTACATTTCAAAAAATTTAAGCCCCTCCAGAGGCCCAGCATCTACACTCGGAACATTAATATATGCAAATTGTTTCAGATTGATCTGAACATTGATTAATGTGAAAGCTTGTTTCTGGACTGTGATTCCATTCCATTTATTTTGGCTATCATTTATGATCAAATCTGTGGTTTTATGGTTAGATGCAAGTGATAAAATTAGTTCAGCAAGTTTCATATTTTTTGTCACCAATTAGGAACAGTCAATTTTGTTGGTTCATTACATTGTTGTCAATGGTCATATACCTTCATCACCTAAGTGAGCAAAAATGTATTTGCAATCAACTTGCCAACCTGCCTCAGGTTGCACCCAAGGTTCAATGCAAAACTGCTTCACCCATAGTTTCAAATTTCCACTGCTTTTAGACACATCACATGTTATTGAGCAATTGGAGACCACAAGTACAAATAAAGATTGTGTCCCAAATGCAACTACTAATCAGGTCAATGATACAGTGATCAAAGAAATGAAATATCAATATGTTCAACTCTCCAAGTTGGCAAAGAAATTGCTGCAAACGACTCACCAAGAACCAAATTGTGCTTATATTTCTCCACTTAGTGCAAATGATGGAAATAATGGCATCCATTGATTCTCAAAGAGGTACAAATGATCCCAGAAGTAGTTCAGGTCATTTAGATAGCAATTTTTGACAAAATTATGGAATTTTAATAATCATTTTTTTATTATTTTATATGGCTTTACAAGGTGGAATTTTCCCATGTAGCTTTGTCCAATTTCCCCCAAAGGATGGTGGAGGTCTATTTGGAGGAATCAAAGCTAATTCACAACATAAGCTTTTCATCAAATATCTAAAGTTTAAATTCCATTATAAGGGCAAGAAGTTATGACTCCAACAAGTGTCACCACCAATAGTACCACTCTAATTAGTTTCAGTTTTCATGCTACTTATTCTCTAAGGATTAAACAAACCACCCCAATGAGGGCTGTCTCTTTGGATCTCAACAAGAACCCTTGCTTTCTCATTTTTTGTAGCTTTTCGTTTTCTGCACTGGGAAATTATAAAACAGTTGGATTCAAATTAAGATCCTAGAATTTAAGACATACACCTCTAATATGAAGATTTCTCTCTTTGTTTACTCTCTTTTTGCTAAGATACCGGGTCCTTCATTTGTGTGTCGGAACCTAGTTCCAGTTCGGTCCTAGTTCCAATTCCCCTAAGGCCGGCGGCCAAGTTCCCTATGAGTTAGATCTCGGCGACCAGGGAGGGACCCGGGCGGAACCCAAGGCTGTGGGTGCCCAAAAACAGGCCCCACATGCCACTTTTTATTTTTTTAAACCTAAGAAGTGATGCAAAACCCCAATTTCATCCTCTAAATTGCATTTGGTCATTTGATGTTATTTCATTCATCTCTCGAGCATTTTTCACCATTTTTGCTTTGTTCTACAGCTGTAACATTTTCTTTGAAGGTGAACTCTATGAAAGACTAAGACACACATCAAAGGCTTACAAATCGTTGGGGAAGGCAGATTTAGTGGTCAAAGGTGAGTGAATCTTCATTTCGTCCAAGCTTTCAATGAAATTTTCAAGATTTTTTAAAAGAATTCAAGTTTTTTTTAAAAAAAATTAAAGAAGCTTTGACTACTTTTTTATACTTTGTATGCATATTTAGGGGTTATAATGCCTTGAGTTTTCTTTTTCATTTTAGGTTCATTATTCAGAGTCAAACACAATGGCTGGAAGTGGAAGGCCTAGTTCAGATGCTGGAGTGAAAAATTTTAAAATAAATGCAGTTTTGCCACTTTGGCATCATACAACAATGATTAGGGCACTATCTAGTGATGGGAGCTTTATTTGACGGTGTAACCATTGCAATGTAGAGTATTCAAGCTCATAGTTTCGAGTGAAAGCTCACTTCAATCCCACCCTTGGAAAATGAAATGACCCTAACCGGCCATTTACTAATTTTCACCAATAAATCTTAAGCAGATTTGAAATAAACACTAACATGCAAATAACCAGCAGATACTCTCGAATAACCAGCAGATTTATTCATAAAACTAGCAACTACAATCTCATGAAATAACTCAGAAAATGGTATGTATTTTACAACAGCAATACAAAACCATAGATTATTACATTCCAATCTGAACTACAGGCAAATAACAATAAGACTGGATGATAAAGATCCTGGTAAAGCAATGGCGAACTCTGAGTGAATCCGCACCGGGATGAATCGGGTTTCCATCCAATCCACCAAGAAATGCTGAAGGTTTCCATCCTCAAATTTCTGAATCGATAGCTGTAGCTTCTCAAATTCTCAAAGAGAAATAATATTCATAAACTGAAGCATGCTGAATGAGACTCCAAAACCTCCTCTTATGGCTGCAGTTGTGACTCTTCAATTTCCCCACTGTGACTCTTCTTATGCCCATTTCATCTCTTTATAATTTCACTTTAAGTCACTTTTTTAAATAAATTGACCGTTGAGTTATAAAGTGAAATAATAAATAAAGTGAGGAATTGTCCGTCATTAAAACAAAGGCCCAAACGAGCTCGGATGCCGACGTGTGATAGCTTGCCGAAAAGCTCTCGACGAGACGCTTCAAGTCCACTACTGAAAAGCCGAGAATTATGAACCTTGCTGACTTACTATAAATAGTAAGTACCTTGGAAACCTACGGAAACTGCTCCGATCGGCCTGAAACTGAAACCACCTAGGCCAATTATCTCCTGGAGCACTGCCACGCCACGATTACCCCTCCGGACCAAGGTAAAATGGCTAACGACCCGACACAATATAAGGTACCCCAAAAAGGGGACATTACAATCATCCCTTCCCGGAGATTGCTTGCCCTCAAGCAATCGATATCAGTATGCTGAGATCAAATACCTAGATCCCAAACTAATCTCAGGGACGCTGCTCCACGACCTGACGTGTGTAACTGACACCGTCATTAGGCTTCAATCTGTGAAGCCACTCACTCCATAACAAAACAGCAGCCAGACCAATGCCTGGCTCCCAACTCACTGCAAGATCAATTGTGCCAATCTGCCCTGTGCTGTTGTCATCTGTAAGTAAGGTCTCAACCCAACTGAGAACCTCACTCCAACTGGGATCTCCCGCGCCTCTACCGTCATATGCCAGAGAAAACCAAATCTCTTGTCGATCGGCTCCAGAAATGAGAACCAACCGCGAGTATGCCCCTCCTGGGTCCCACAAGCAAAAGAACCATACACCTCCCCAGCTGACTGAAATATCTCGATGCTCACTGTCCATATTAAGTGACATATTGAAAGTATCCATCTGCCATAAAGCTGCCCCTCTAATCCGAAACCTGAACCAGTAACTGTGTCGAAGAGGCAAACTGTCAAGACTGCCGAATAAGGCTTCCATCTGCGATGCACTTAACAACTCTACTGAAAACCCCAACCCACATAAGGGCTCCATGACTGTCTCTCAATACCTGGAGTCATACAATGTATACCATTGTGTGAAAGATTCACACCAACCAACATAACTAGCATGCCAAACTTGATAACCCCGTACTGAATAAGTCTTCCTTGATCATCATCTGCAACGAGTGGTAGTGTAAGAAGAGACATATCACTCATCATGCCACAAGACATAACTACCTCTCCTGGACTGCGGTTACACAAACCACATTGCTCATCGACTGAGCTCACCCCGCTACTCCAAACTGGTGACCAAGGCTCACCTCTGATAACTGCACCTAGGTCCCAAACCCTGCAACTAACATCGTCCTCATCCTGGGAATAGGAAGTATCTCCCTCATCTATCTCAAAGAGGGGATTGTCAAATGTCCACTCAGTACCCATCTCAAACAAGGAGTTGTCCATCTTCTGAAAGTGATTTAACTCATCACGAAATTCCCGATGACCCAAAGATCTTCTTGGACAACTGTCCAAGTCATAGGTCTGTTGTATGTTGTCTAGCTCCTAAATCACCTCTTGATAGAATTCAAACCTATCCCTGTCATCCTGCTCCCTGTACTGGCTAGAGACCACAATTTGATTTCTCGCCTCTTGTAGAGCGATACGAGTATGCTCCAAAGTGCTCCGAGTAGCACTAAGCTCCTTATTGAGCTTATCGATCTCAACCTCCTCCCTCGACTGCTCAGCATAATTCCCGGCAACCTGTAACAGGTGGTCACGGTCTGTAAGTAGTCTCAAATACTCCGACTTCCAATCCTCAAAAGTTGTCCTGACTCCATGTAAACCTGCAGTATAGGATCCAATCCCTTTGTCGTCTTGCCCTTGATCTCTCTGAGTTGTCCTGTACAGATCATCAATGATCTGGTGAGTGCTATCATGGTGAACTAGCGCTGCAATAATAGCGTCATCACTAACTTCCAACTAACTCTTCAAGGCACACTTCTCATCAGTGTTATCCTGAGATGTACTACCAAATGGGTCATCTATATTAATGTGATGCAAGAGTGAAGTGTTGCTAAAGAAGTCACACGATTCCTCATTACCGGAATTGCTAAAGGTCTCCAACTGGTTACCACAAACTATAACCATGGAGTTATCAAACTCCGCCACCAAGTCTCCAAAGTAGAGTGCCGAACACTCACCACCCTGTACCGAAAGCGGGGAAATCTCAACTGCAACATCTCTATCACTAGGCTGCAATTTATCTTTCCCTTGATCAAATGTGCAAACATGCCCCCGTGACCAGCTCCCCTAGCATAAGAAACAAATCTGCCCTGCAATCACTGAGTCCGGCCTATCACCGGAGATTCTGCAACCTGTAAGCCTAATGATGTTCGTTCATTTTCAGCTAATGAACTCATGAATCTTTCAGCCTGAAGCTTAATCAATTCAGCTGAGAGTTCGTATGTCATGGTCGCGCTCCTTATCCCTCCTCTCCATACTGCCAACAATTCAGAACGCAATTGTTTGCATATGTCATAGTCCTCATCTAAGATCGAGGATAAGATAGTCATTATGCATTTCTTCACCTCATCTGAATGACGCTCCCTATAATTATTTAGGAGACACTGAAATAATTGCTGAATCATTTCATCATAACCAAGATTCAACATGTGACTGAAAACTTTGGTGCCGGCCACTAACCCCAAGATTTTTACCTGTGTACCAAAGGTAGAATCTCTGTAATATTTCAGTCCATCTAAGCTGTCTACAATCAATTGTAACACCTGTCTCCAAATCTGCTTGGTGTAAGGCATAATAGGTGTTGTGATGCAAGTGATCTCACTGAGACATGAGGCGACTGCAAGCCTAACATCTCGAAGTGGATGACTCATAAATCTGTGTTGCACTAAGGCAACCATTGTGGGATGCATGGCCCAATTAAAAAGCCTGCAATCAGTTTGATCTATCCTGGATAGATATGAATTTATTTCATCAATTTGGCCAACATGCTGCTTGCAATTTTCTGCTCCTCCAATTGCCATCCAAGGCAACACAATTCATTTCCTATCTCCATTTCCTTTCGGATATCTCTGAGCTGCACACCGTAAAATGTGCCATTGAATTCATGCGAGAACACGGGGCTTTCTAATGACTCCATGAATTAATTTTCTCCAAATTCGTGCTAAGGACTGAAACACTTCTAAAACTAAGAAATGCTGCCCCTGGTATAATAATCCTGATTAAAGAGGATCAAATAATTCTCTGTTGCAGAAGGTTTACCAATTTTGATCCCTAAGTTACAGAATTTTAACAGTGATTGTAACGGAGGATGATCTAAACACAAAAGGTCCTCAAGAAAACAGTAGCAGTACTATGAACTGTTGAGTGTGTTGTACTTTATTTCTGAAGGTGTCTGGACCACGTATTCTTCCCAAAATATGATAGTCCTGGTATTTGATTGATTGATCCAAGCTTGCATTAGAGTATCGTTTGCAGATAATTATCATTCAATCAAGTATTCAAAATATAGCTAACACACATATATATATTTCAATCAACAATAACGAACTTCAATGCTTGACAGGCTCTAAATGCATGAAGGAGGGTTCAACTATATATTTAACTCCGTATTACCAAGCCAAGCAACTGATAACAACTTTGCAATGCACCAACTGTTGTTTCTTATTAATTCTGATGAGTAGAGTGTATGTGTTCATAAATGATCAGATTGCATAATCTTTAACCTCTAACCAAAGTTACTGATTCTAATATTCTGCTGCAAAAATCACAACGATTATTATTCGGGAGTTCTGCTTATGCTTGAGATACAGTAGTAGTTTTTTTCTGTTAAATTTGAAATAAGCTCCTTTATCTTCCCCAACAATATGCAGACTTCTAGAGACGCGGACATAAGAACCCAATGCTATCCGCAACTACCAGAATGACCTCCAAGTAATAATATGGTGCTGCTCACACCTACTCATGAAGACAAGCACTTGCAATAATCTTCCATTACCACCGCATTTCCCAAATCCTTCCTGCAACCGATATGATAAGGTCCCAACTGGTTTTATAACTTCAAACCAGAATATAATTAGATGACAAAGTATACATGTACTGCAGCTAAAAGTCGACTCCAATCCTCCTCCGTGTATGCTCCATATACACAGATCATCTGTTTTGTAAAAGACTAGAACAAAATCCTCTTTCACGCTTAGCCCAAGTTTGTGTTCTCGCGGCAACACATGAAATGTTCAGTTTTCTCAAAGCACAAAATTTTCCTATGGAAAATGCCTGATAAACTCCGTGCAAGGTAGAAACCTAGCCTTTGAGAATGTTTTCAATCGCTACACGGGAGATTTCATAGATTCCCTAATATTTCTTTAACACTTAGATCTATAGTTCCAACACTAAACATATTAGCTATCCTTTGCTTCAACATTAGCAGCAATGTTAAGGTGCTTCATTTCGAGTATGGACGACACCAACAATATTTCCCAGTCCAATTCAAACTAATAGAAGGCTACAATTTTTCAGTATTTGGCATCAACGATAACCAACTTTAGAAATTATTTACGGTAATAAAAAAAGTAATAATAATAATATTACTGTTGGTTATAATGTTTGATACATGAACATTTGACATGGGCCCCATTTGTCTTCTGATTATATGAAATATAACTACGTAAGACCCGTTGAATACAATATCTTCTTGTCGAAATATCTCTGGTGATACATGGCCTCTTAACCTATGATTCCCAAGCTATACAAATTACTTGCTCAAATAAATACTTCTTTTATAATATTAGCAGCGCCCAATGCCTGACGTTTCATCTTCCCTGGCTGATTCGGCAATATCGCGATGACCTGTGTATGCACGTCCGAACGAAATGTTATGGACCACGTCAATGAGCCGCATGAGCTGCCTGGCCTCTGCGACTGTGTCTCACTTCCTTTCGCAAGTTAGCCAACCGGTTAGGTGCTGTGGTGTCCTCCCTGTTTGATACCTGTGTCTATGTCTTAGTCCACACACACCATGTTGTCATCCATGTGTGTGCCACACTCACTGCCGCTAATTGGAGTATATCACCCGGCCCAACTAGAATGTGAGTAGTCGGTTCCTGAGCCATAACACGCAAATGGTTTGCACGTTCAGGATGCTCCTGCTTCCCCGTCCCTGTTACATGAGATTGTAGATAACCGTATGCACGGATTAATTATGGCTCGTATCCTAAGGTGCTTCAATTAACTTGTTGTTGTCGTTCCAGAAATTGCCAACAGTGTTGTTCCAGCTCAATGCCACTATTATATGTGTATAAATTTCTGGTTCGTATTAACATTACTTAGTGAGTCGGATTCCACCACTGGAGTGCCACTAACGGTTTTCCCCTTGCTGAAGATGAAGTACAATATTGCTCGTGTTCAAATAAACCTTCCTACTGCTAATAAATACTGAAGATAATTTATCTCTAATCTGAAATATTCAAGTTCCTCAATCTAATAACCATGCAGGCTGGCAGGATACATGGCTCTGATACCACTGAAATGACCCTAACCGGCCATTTACTAATTTTCACCAATAAATCTTAAGCAGATTTGAAATAAACACTAGCATGCAAATAACCAGCAAATACTCTCAAATAACCAGCAGATTTATTCATAAAAGCAGCAAATACAATCTCATGAAATAACTCAGAAAATGGTATGTATTTTACAACAACAATACAAAACCATAGATTATTACATTCCAATCTAAACTACAGGCAAATAACAGTAAGATTGGATGATAAAGAACCTGGTAAAGCAATGGCAAACTCTGAGTGAATCTGCACCGGGATGAATCGGGTTTCCGTCCAATCCACCAAGAAATGCTGAAGGTTTTCGTCCTCAAATTTCTGATTCGATAGCTGAAGCTTCTCGAATTCTCAAGGAGAAATAATATTCATAAACTGAAGCATGCTGAATGAGACTCCAAAACCTCCTCTTATGGCTGCAACTGTGACTCTTCAGTTTCCCCACTGTGACTCTTCATATGCCCATTTCGTCTCTTTATAATTTCACTTTAAGTCACTTTTTTAAATAAATTGACCATTGAGTTATAAAGTGAAATAATAAATAAAGTGAGGAATCGTCCGTCATTAAAACGGAGGCCCAAACGAGCTGGGATGCCGACGTGTGATAGCTCGCCGGAAAGCTCTCGACGAGAAACTTCAAGTCCACTACTGAAAAGCCAAGAATTCTGAACCCTACTAACTTACTATAAATAGTAAGTACCCTGGAAACCTGTGAAAACTGCTCTGATCGGCTTGAAACTGAAACCACCTAGGCCAATTATCTCCTGGAGCATTGCCACGCCACGATTACCCCTCCGGACCAAGGTAAAATGGCTAACGACCCGACACAATATAAGGTACCCCAAAAAGGGGACATTACAGAAAAGGAATGAAACCTTGTGAGGGGAAAAATGGGGACGAGCTGCCAAATCATTTTTAATCCTACAATATGCTAGAGAACAAGAGGAAGTTGATAGGAGAAGCAATAGAGGAAAGACTACTCAACCCCCTACCAAGATAGACTCGAGGAGACCTTCTTGTGGCTTGGAAAATCAACTGGCCCACATCCTTCCTTGCCAACACCACCACCTTCCAAACCAGAATTTGTTACATAAAAATGAGGCTCATTAAATGCGGCCTTCAAAAATGAAATTAGAGAGGTTGCTGATCACAATGTTGCTCATTGCATTTATGCCAATGGGCTTCCATTCAACATTGTTAAATCACCTTATTGGCGAGAGATGGTGACTACACTCTGCAATATACCTCCAAATTATGTTAGTCTCGCATATGAAAAGGTGCAAACTACCTTACTAGCGAAGGAGAAGCCTCAATAGAGGCACCATTGAGAGTGATCAAGGATACATGGACGGAAAAAGGTGTGTCCATCACTTCTGATGGATGGAAAGATTGCAAGGATAGGCCATTGATCAATGTTATAGTAGTGTCCCCTAAAGGGGCAATGTTCTTGAAGGCAATAGATTGTGAGGGGCAAGTGAAAGATGCAAGTTTCATTGCCAAAGTCCTCATGGAATCAATTGAGATGGTGAGGGCTATAGATGTTGTCCAAGCCATAACAAACAATGCTATTGTAGGGCAGCTGGGGCTATATTGGAGGCCACATATAATCACATTTTTTGGACACCATGTAAAGTCCACTTGCTCAATTTAATCATGCAAAAGATCGGAACTCAAATTGAATGGGTCAAAAAAAATTACACAGAGGCCAAGGAGATACAAATATTTGTGACTAATCATCACATGACACAAGCCATATTCAAGACCTTCTCTTCACTGGAGTTGTTAACGGTAATTTATGTTTGTTTTTATTTTTTAGTTTTTAGTTTTAAATTTTTTATTTTAAAAAAATTTATAGTTGAACTTGATGTGACATGAATGTTTTATGCCATGTTAGGTTGTTAAAAATGATTTGCATCCCACACAATCATCTTAAGACAACTTGTGAAGGTGCAAGAGGCCTTGAGTGTTATGGTGATCAACACTTTGTGGAGCGTACGGAGGCAATCAAACACAGATAGAGCCCAAAAAGTAAAAGCATTGATCCTTGATGATGAATGGTGGGATCGTGCGAAATTGTTTTGAAATTCACCCAAGTCCATCATGGTCATGATTAGGTATGTTGATACTGATCGCCCATGTTTGGGTGAAATTTATGATGGCATGGACACCATGGTGGAGAAAATAAAAACAATAATAGTGGCCAAGGAACATATAGATACATATTTTAAAGTTGTGGAAAAAATTATTGTTGACCATTGGAACAAAATGACCACCCCCTTACATCTCTTGGCATATGCTTTGTCGCCAAGGTTTTATTGCCAAGAGATGGTTTTACAACCAAGGAGGATGGCACCATATAGAGATGCAGAGGATGTTGCTGGCTACAAGGCTGCATTTACAAAGATAAATGATGATGATGAAACTCAAAATCTTGTCTTAACCAGGTTTGACCAAATTGCATCTCCCAAATATCATGACACCACCGCTCTTTATAGGATGGACATTGATGAATGGTGGTATATACATGGTCAAGGCTCCATTTTCTTCCAGCCTCTTGCAATCAAAGTTCTCTCCCAAGTATGTATCTTTTTTTTATTTTATTGTTTTTCATTTGATCATGATGCTATCATAGTGAAATTAAATACTAAATGTTGTATGCAAACTCAGCAGGTTGCAAGTTCTTCTTCAGCTGAGCAGAATTGGAGTACATGCTCCATCAAGTTGGTCAAGCGCAATTGTTTGGGTGCCAAAAACCCAAAGGATTTGGTCTACATACACTCCAACCTTCACCTATTGTCACATAAGAGACCGGACTACCATGAGGGTGTGACAAGGAATTGGGATCTAGCCTGAGTGTGCTGATTTAGATGCCATGGTTGCACAACTTGCCCGTCTCTATAGATGAACAAGAGGCAGCTCCTCCACATGACACAGACATAGTGAGTGGCACAGCTTGTGGTTCAAATGAAGTTGAACCAAAAGCTGACTTTGATTCCTATGATCATGATGAAGATGAATTTGAATATTTAATATGAAATATGGCTCATAATTTTAATTTTCATTGTGTAATGACATTTTGAGACTTTTGCAAATTATGACTATGATATATGAGGTATAGTTTATTTATAATTTTATTGGCAATTATGGATTTATGAGTATCATGCCTCTAACTTCTTATTATTATTATTATATGTTTGAAGTTTTGAACCAATAATGAATGAACATTGAACATGTTACATGTATGAATCTATGATGTGTTAGGATTAACAAGGCAGAAATAACAATTATGTGCAAATATAACTAATATCAGAAAATAATAAACCACACAGAATAGAACACAATGGCACACAGATTTAACGTGGTTCACCCAATCCCTGGGCTACGTCCACCAACAGCAAGTCCAATATTATTATTATCCAGTGATTACAACCTGATTACAATCCGTAATCACTTACAGCCCAACTCTGCCGCAAGTACTAAAATCATACATCATAAAAAATCCCTGCTTCTTACAATTTTATGATTTTCAAAATCCCAAAGCCTATAACCAAATTCATCAATGCCATACCCAAAAAATACACATTTCTTTGACTTAGCTTCCAGCTTGGTTCTATTTTCAGAATCTATAAGTGCAAAAGCTTCACAACCAAAGGTTTTGAGAAAAGAATAACTCACCTTCTTACCACTCCATGCTTCCTCTGGAATACCACAGTCCAAAGGAGTAGAGGGGCCTCTATTGATTAAATAAACAGCAGTGTTCACTGCCTCTGCCCACATATTTTTGGGCAGCCTAGCATGCAACCTCATACTCCTTGCACGCTCCATTATTGTCCTGTTCATGCGTTCAGCCACTCCATTTTCTTGTGGAGTCCTTGGTACAGTTTTCTGCCTACGAATACCATTAGAGGAACAATATTCTTCAAATTCTGTGCTGCAATACTCACCACCATTATCAGATCTGAGACATTTTAACTTTTTACCAGTCTCAGTCTCAACCAAGCATTTCCATTTCTTAAAAGTTTGAAATACATCAGATTTCTGTCTAAGGAAATAAATCCATACTTTTCTTGTTGCATCATCTATAAATGTAACATAATACAGAGAGCCACCAAGGGAAGATACCTGAGCTGGTCCCCATACATCTGTATGCACAAGCTCTAATCTCTCATTTTTCTTTTCCTTCCCACTCTTCACAAAACTAACTCTCTTTTGTTTTCCATAAACACAACTTTCACAGAAATCCATATTGACACATTTCAGACCAGGTAAAACTTTCTTTGAATGAAGTAATTTCATACCTTTTTCACTCATGTGCCCGAGTCTGTTGTGCCACAGTGCTGTGTCAAAATCTACAGCAACAGTTTGATGTTCTTCCTGCTCAACTGCAGCCACTGTTCCTGAGCATTCATTATCTTCTGAAACAATTAAAGTAGAAGGAACAGTATGACCTGTACAAAGATATAAGGTGCCTACTTTCACACCTTTTGCTACTACTAAGGAACCTTTTGAAACCTTCCAATTTTTATCATTAAAAGTAACTGTGCAACCCTCATCACCCAGTTGCCCTGCTGAAATTAAATTCCTACTCAGCCTTGGAACATGTCTTACCTCTTGTAGTAGCCAATGATTCCCATTCTGCAACTTAATCTTAATTTTTCCCTTTCCAACAATCTGACAGAGTTCATTATCTCCCAAATAAACTAGCCCAAAATCCCCTTGGACATAATCAACAAAATAACTTCTATGGGGTGTAGCATGAAATGAAGCCCCAGAATCTAAAACCCATGAATCATCAATACTTTCTAAGGACAAGAGCAAAGCATCCTCCTCAGATTTGTTACTTACCACATTTGCCTCCTTGTTTCCATCATTTTTGTCTCCTTGATCTTTCTTCCGAGACCAACAATCTTTCTTCTTATGACCTGGTTTTCCACAGTACCAGCAATCATTTGGCCCTTTAGATTCAGACCTCTTTCCCTTTGATTTTCCTCTTGATTTCCCACGATTTCCAGAGTTGTTTCCTCTATCTCTTGTTCTGTCTCTGCTTTCTGTGTTCAATACACTACCCGATGTGGATGCCCCTGAGCTTTTCCTACGAATTTCCTCACTCAATATAACACCAATAACATCATCATACTTTAGGGTATTAGAACCAGAAACAGAATTACTAACAGCCATTACCAAGCCATTCCAGCTTTCTGGCAAAGAACACAAAATCAAGAGAGCCCTAACCTCTTCATCAAAAGTAATTTTAACTGAGGTTAATTGACTTGTAACTGTATTAAACTCATTCAAATGATCAGTAACTGATCCACCTTCTACCATTTTCATATTAAATAAACGCTTCATAGGAAATACCTTGTTTGAAGCTGAAGGCTTTTCATACAACTTCGCTAGGGTTTCCATCAGATCTTTAGCTGTCTTTGCTTCAGTAATATTGAATGCCACCGATTGTGCCAGGCATAGACGAATACTCCCCAGTGCCTTCCTATCCAAAATATCCCAATCCTCCTGAGACATTGATTGCTCTTTCTTGGCTACTCCCTCTAATGGCCGCCATAGATCCTTCTGATAGAGATAATCCTCCATTTGCATCTTCCATAACTGGAAGTTCTGCCCATTAAACTTATCAACCTTCAGCCTACCCTCTTCTGCCATTTCTCCCACTTAACCGAGAGACTCTCCCACTAACTCGTGAGACCTTCTTCAGAGAATAGATGAAAGAACGAATGAAATAACCTCGCTCTGATACCACTTGTTAGGATTAACAAGGCAGAAATAACAATTATGTGCAAATATAACTAATATCAGAAAATAATAAACCACACAGAATAGAACACAATGGCACACAGATTTAACGTGGTTCACCCAATCCCTGGGCTACGTCCACCAACAGCAAGTCCAATATTATTATTATCCAGTGATTACAACCTGATTACAATCCGTAATCACTTACAGCCCAACTCTGCCGCAAGTACTAAAATCATACATCGTAAAAAATCCCTAACCCTAAGCTATATTATACAATATTTTCCCGCTTTAGGGTTAGAATGAGTTATAAGTAGTCGGCCCAAATAACCGAAAAAAGTAGTCGGCCTCAAAAAAAATTTCCTCGGGGGCTGCGCCCCCGAACCCCTACTCTTGGGGGCTGCCGCCCCCAAACCCCCGCTCGGGGCCCGGCCCGGCCCCGAACCCCGGCGAGGTCGGGAGGAAAAGTGTACAGTACTTTCCTGGATAGTACTTTCCTGATTAGTCACCACAAGTTAACATGATGTATATATAAATTTATAATTTTACTATATATCAATATGTATGTATATGTGTGTGTGTGTGCACGCAGAACCGAAACCTAAGCAAAAAAAAATTTGTCAAACCCGTGTACCCGAACTTAATCTTTTTGCAAAGAATGTCGGGTATCACCAACCCTAAAGAGCCCAAAAACAAAAGATCCCAGATAATTTTACTTCTGAATGCAAATAGAAAGTCCAAAACCAAGGACCAAACCCAAGCCTTTGGCAAAGGTCTTTAAAGATTGTTAACTAATAAGGAAATGAACCAAAGCAAGGTTTCATATCTACTCCAGTGTGAATTAGCCATTGTCCTGAGCTGCCACAACTTTAATAGGTCAGAAAAGCCCTCCCCAAAACCAATAAAAAAATCTGTGCAAACCATAGTATGGAATGTACATTCAACTGTTTGATTTAGCTTAGAGAACAGTTCTGACTTCTAAGCTTTCTCCTATATCATACTTTGAAGCACATTAGTTAACAATACTACTGCATGATGGAATAGCTGTGCAGAAAGAATAAAACACTTATAACATACAGGAAAATAAAGCACGGTAGAGTAAATAAAGCAAGAAAAACAACCAAACAACAGATGGAATGGATATTATATGCAAGTCAAATCAATGGAAATAAGCATGAGATCAAAGAGTTAGATAGAAAATTTACAATTCGTGAAGAGGTGCACTACCTACAAATGTCTTGTTCGGGTAAACTGGACTTCCGAATAAACTCCAAAAAAGAGCTAAGAGGTATGCTTGTGATCTCTTTTAAGTGCTTTGTAATATTTTATTGGAAATGCAATCTTGTTAAAGAAGAGTGTGCCTTCAAGTTAAGTACTACAGCTGAGACACATCTATTCCATAAATGTCGCCTATAAAATGCAACTATCCTCATGTATTGAGACACTAGCTCTAGTCCATCAGCTTTGACAGGTTCTAAACCCAACCTTGTTACAGGGTACAAGGCCTTCTGGCTTGCCTATTAGGAATAGAACTGGGCCATGCATACAGCAGATACTCCACCTTGCCACCAAGTCATAGCCCAGCAATAAAACATTGGTTCTCCACCCAACATTGGTACGGGTTATTGTGGCTTGGGGTCATGTGTGCAGCAGGTACTCCACCTTGCCGCCGTATCATAGCCCAGCAAACAATCCATGCATATATACTTGATGCTATTTATAAATCAAATAAAAGTGCATCAATGTTGAATTTTGCAATACAAACCAGTGCACCAATATGTTTTATTAATCAACTAGAGAGGAATGCTTGTATGACAACTTGGTTTCCACTCCTAATATCTACAATGCAGCCTCATCTCGGATTTGTCAGGTTCTGCACCCAACATTGATATGGGATATTGCCACTTGACCATTAGGAATTGAATTGAATCATGTGCAGTGGGTATTCCACCCTGCCACCAAATCATAGCCCCCCCAAACAAAACAAGCAGAGACCAAATAAAAGTGCATCAAAATTGAATTTCTGCAAAACAAACCAACATACTAGTATATATTATTAATCAAATAGAGGAGTATTTGCACAACCGAGCTTGTTTCCACTCCTAATTTCTAGGATGTGACCCCCTTTTTTCTTAATCAAAACTATTCTACATGCAACCACTTAACTATTTCATTTGAGACAGTAATCCTTAACAACTCTTAGCAAATAGGATTAAATAATAAGTTAATCCTATCTCACTAAAACTCAAGTAATTATTTCATTGACTAAACCAACCTATGGTTTACTATAAATAGTATAAGATAATAGATATGTTATAGCTCCTAACATTCCCCACTATTACATATAATTCTAATAGTGGGAGAGAGAAAACTTTGTACTTAAACTCGGACACACCCTTACTTTGACATACTTACTGTTATAATTAGTGGTGGAATGGCCACAATACACCTCTTCAGGAGACAGCCTCCCTCAGTTCGACATCCTTACAATTAGTAGTGAAATGGCCAAAATACATCCCCTCTTCAAAAGACAGCCTCACTGAATTCTTGACCAAAGATAGGTACGCACTCAACTATCCTCCTTCAAAGTTGCAAACAAAGACACACAACTGTCCACAACTCCTTGTGACTAGGGAGGGGAACACAACTAGCCAAATATAATCAACCAGACTGGGCCTTATTGATCTACAACACTCTGTGAATAGGAACAAACTTGACCATTCACAACAACTACAAGTGTGGTATGGGCCTCCACTCGACATGAACCAAATCTGCTACTAAAGCAATTACTCCAATCTCTGAACTAGCAAGGATCTTAAGGTTAGAAATTGTCCTCCGTCCTCCAGTAATTCTTTAGCTTACTGCAGATTTCCACTTCACTCAGGTAGGTTGATCCTAATGGTTCTGCAGACCACAAGCAACTGCAAGAAGTGCTTTGGCAGTTTTGACAATGTTCTTCCTAATGCTTGTCCTCTTCATAGAAATAGAATTCCACTCTTAACATAAAGACTTGTAATAGTGTTGGATTCTACCAAAAATGCAAACATATACAAAAAAGTTTAAATTGAAAATCTTTTATTGTAATTTATGAGGAAAAACAATTATGTCTTACAAGATACATTGACTTAGGCAAAAACCCTTTGCCACAGGGTTTGGACAAGAACTTTCCATAATCTGGCAAGCTTTTGTCAGAATCTGCCTCACAAATAAAAAGTTACAAATTTAATACAATTCCACTGAACAATATTTTAGGCCTAAAGAACACAATGGTAACAACAAAAACACTTAAATTTCTTAAACTAAAGCAGCTGTAACTGAATCCTTTTAGGGGGTCTCTTACAGTTAATTCCACTCATGATGGCAAAGTTTTATCAAAAGATTCAACTCAGATTGAAAGATAGAAAATTAATACTATTTTTCCAGGCAGAATCAAAAAATATTTAGTACAAGCTATAGAAACATAATATATAAAAAAAATTGCTTGTCTCCAGCATTTGGACCAAAAATTATATTCTTCTAATGGTGAAGCCAAGCTACAATTGTACAGCAGTTTTCTGAATGTTCTATTCACCCTCTTTTCACACCCATACAACTCAATCATGCCTTGTATTTGAAATCTTCTATTGCACTTGCTTCGAATCTGATATTAATATATACATACTAATATACTACTGCTCAAACTTCTACCCCATCTATACAAGAATCATGCGCAGTGTCTTTCCTTAAGGGGTTTCATTTACCACAATCACAACTGTCAATCCTTTCAAGCCTAGATTCTACCAGAGAGTGATTTAACAAGAATCTCAATTTCCTAAGGAGTTTGATGTCTTCATCTAGACCTCCAACAACATTCTGAGATCCTTAAACTGCTCTCTGTTTGTTTCAAATGAAGGCCTCATGATTATTAATCAAAATCTGCAAGCCATGCCAGACAAGCAAATGACAATCTTCTGCCATTCTTATCAACAAATATTCGCTTACTTCTACATCAAACTGTTCTTTCAAATCAAAACATCTCTCTAAAACATTTCTATGTTTGGTTCTCTTATGTGTTGACATTCCAGAAGATTATAAATTGCTAAATTTCATTAAGAATTGAAGAAGATATCATAGTTTTAGTAATGCTGTCTCAAACTGTTACAATAACCACCACAGCGCAAATAATGAAAATTTCTCCCTTTAGATGTCTATCACAGAAATTCTATCACTATCCAACTGGAATTTGACTGGAAAATAATAAAAACAAATCTAATCTAAAAAGAATGTCTGCACCAATTAGGCCAACCAAACATAATGGCGCTAGTACTTAGATCTTGAGATTTCAAACTACCATTATATCATTTCTCCTTGTCTAACCTGCTCTGATACTACACTGAATTTCTGCAATACAAAACAACAAACATACCAGCATGTTTAATTAATCAAATAGGAAGGGATGTTTATAAAAAGAATTAGTTTGTCTTCGCTACTATTTTATAGGTATTAATATTTAAACAAAGACTTAGTTTGTTTTCAGTTTTCACTACTATTTTATACGTATTTCTATTTATAAGAAGATTTAAAATGTTGTCAATCCTATTTTCTAGGATTTGACCCCTTTTTTTCTCGGCCAAACCCATTCTACATACAACCACTATACCATTTAGTACAATAGACTAAACCTTAACAATCTCTAACAAATAGGATTAAATAGTAATATCTCTTTAGTCCTATCTCACTAACAATTCAAGTAAATATTTAATTAACTACCACTCAAGTAATAATATTTATTTAATCCTATCTCACTAACAACTTAAGTAATTATTTAATTAACTACAACTCAAGCAATATTATTTATAAAATTCTATCTCGCTAACAACTCAAATAATTATTTAATTGACTACACCCTTGTAAGAAATCATAACAATCAATATATAAACATGTCTTTTATGATGATATTAAGACTTAGAAACCATGACGAGAACTCTCTACAAGGTAAGTACATTTGGACCTGTATATGATGGGGGCAGCCATTTGACAGCATTTGCTGAGGTGTAAACTCACTTTGTCCAGAACAGCAAAATCAAAACAAAATCACATAACTGAATCAAAGAGATCTCTAAGCTCTCTCTTTTACACTAATATAGTTGAAATGATATTATCACTAGAATATAATTAGATAAAATAGAGTTTTTTAAATTTATCAATTATCAAGAGTTTTATGCACCAAGTGTAAACCTGCAACTATCCTTTTGGGAGGAAGAAGAGGTGCTGCTGGATCATATAGCATATTAAGGCATTTATTCCAATAAGACAGGAATGTAGAAAATGGACGTCCTTGCTCATCATTAACCTCCCAAGGCTCATAGAGTAGATCTGCATTGAACGATCTCACTAATATGCCTCGTGAAGAAAGATCCTGCTTCACCTTGTGATCACGGACAAGGGACAATGGGTCTGATCCACCAAAATTACAAAAAAAATGTGGTCAGTATTTCACTCTTGATCAACCTTAAATATAGGCACTTCAGGAATCCATAGTATGATAAAATGATAAAATCACTTAATGATATGTAAGTCTAACACTTTTTAAAACTGGAATACTGTGATAGCTATAAACTAAACTTCAGAATATAAGAAATATTCTAACAGTGATTTTATAATTGAAATTGTTCAGAAACTGAAACTGGATAGCTGAAATATTCCAAAGCACAGAAAAGCGATTAGAAGCTGTGTCCCAAATCTATTATTTAATGATAGACATTGTTCTGAAAGTAAACTGTTTGATTGGCTGTAATCTAAAAAATATCAATTCCATCATAGCATGAGACTTGCAAGCTAAAGCAATAATAAATTAGAAAAGATGGTGTTTTATATTCAGATTTTGTAAATTCATTTGATACAAAGCTTAAGCCTCTATTATGTGGCATGTTCCAAAATAGAAGCTCGTATGGTGAGCACCGAGCAGAGTCCCAAAACTGAAACTACAATAACAGGTAATGTTCCACAACTAATTATATTGACTTTTTTCAAAAACAAAATATCAAAAGAGTTGAACTCTTCCACACCTTAACTTTAAATGACTTGTTTTATTCGAAGTATAAGAGTAAACATATGATATCCATCTGCCACCTACGCCTCTAACCATTAATGGTATAAAGAAACAGAAAATTTGATCTTCATTATATCAAAAGCATATAAGCTCACAAAATCAAGAAACACATATAATCCCCTGGTGTATAGTAACATATAGTATATACTATTAGATCATAAATATTAAATATTGACAATAATTGAACTTGCTTCTATTTAAAATACCCAAATAAAGAGAAAAAATTGAAGAACACAATGTCCAACAATTTATATAACTCGATTGTGAAATATCTTCTACGCAGCACTTCATACTGAAACCTTATGAAGGTTGTGCCTCAAGACCTGGAATGCCTGAAAAAGAAAAAGTTAAAGAACACGGTGTCCAACAATTTATATAACTCAATACTGAAATATCTTCTACGGGCAGCACTTCGTACTGAAATCTTATGAAGGATCCCCCTTGGCACCTGAAATGTCTGCAATCGATGCCACTAAAGGCATGAAAAGAATGAAAAGTATCACAAGGGCCTGAAATGACTACTGTAGAGAATGCTCAAAAAATATAGGTTATATAAGTGATACCATAGTTGAAAAACTTGCCAAAAGCAAAAACTCACCAAGGCCGGAAAAAAAAACTCAGCAAAAATTCGGCAATTTGAAAATTTGTTTAATTTTTTTAGAAATGCATTTTTTTTTGCAAAACTCAATGAGGAGATGCATCCAATGAGTCAATAAATGAGTACATAAAAGAAACAAGCTGAGTCTACCTATATTTAATTGATTTAAATGCAAAATGGGTACAAAATGGCATCCTCATGTGGAATGATGATGGCTGGCAGTCTGATAGTCTGAAGCAAAATAAAAATAGCAAATTGTTTCTATAAAACTAAAAGTAAATACAACATCAAAATATTTTACATCTTCCTCTTCCAGGCTCTAGTAAAAACTAGGTAAGAGGTAGAACTAAAGGGTCTAGTCCCAGGAGTCCTCTGTGGCTGAGCCTCCTTGCTTGGCATGACAGGCTGTGGCTCGATCTCCATCCTGGATTCAAATGCTGCTGGCACTAGCAATGACTCCTCATCATCCTCAATCTTCTCATCCTCCTCAATGTCATCCAATGAAAATCCAAATCCACCCCCTCCTCCTCCACAGCCTGCTTCTCCAAATCATAGATGTCAACCTTTGCAAACAATGGAGGTTGCTCCTACGCTATTCAATCACTGTAAGGACCTATATCATCCAAATCAATTGAACCACCTAATATTTCCTCTACCTTCTTTGTGCACAACTGAAGATTATATTGCTCAAAGGCAAGGCCATTGAGACATTTCTGAGCTAACTTATTCCTCTCTTCGTGTGGATGGCCTCGGACAAGCTCCAATTGCACTTACAACTAGATAAACTACAAATCTTCACTCCTTAGCACATAATTGCTGCAAATGACCTTATCAAAGGTTGGGAGGGTGTTTTTCACTGAAGGAGCAAAAGAAATCAGTCAAAATGAAATTAGAATGATTTTTTTTGGCATTCCAAGCATTGTATTTTCCTGCTGCCATGTTTTTGGCAAAAACTCGGCAAGTTTTGGTTACGAGTTAATGATGTAAATACTCGCGAGCCTCAAAAACTTGTGAGTTTTTCACTACTCAGCAAGTACTCGGTGAGTATTTCATCTACGAGTGACATGATTCAAAGTAGAAAATTTAGTCAACCAGGTTATGGTTCTCTGGTGAGTTTGACAAGGGTTCAAGCTGCAGTCCGTCATGCACAATTAGCATGTTAATGAAGTGATGAGACCGTGTGCAAGTAGCTAGCAACTCTGCCAGAACAGACACCTGCAGATCTGATATCTAAGCCTAAAAGTCCATGTGTGCTATGCAGCCAAAAGAGTATGTTTGAAGATTCATCCTTAACAAATAAATAAAAAACACTTGGCATTTCCTACAATGCACAATATCTAGAATTTGAAATGCGGTTAAATTGTTTTCCCTCATGATATCAATTTCTTATGGAGAAGAGGTTCCGACTCCCAAAAGATATGATGGGTATCACTCCAAACTCGATGTCTCAGTTACGGTCAGAATTGCAATACTGAAAATCTCGGGCACCAGGCAAACCTAAAGCTGATATTCCTACTATCAACTGTCAACATAGATCAAACCTTGAACCCATGTGATATTAATATTTAATGTTCTGAAAAACTGTTACACTAAGTACGTCTCACCTAAAACTAATATTCCCAATATCGATTATTGATATAGTTTAGAGATTGATTCCATGTGATAATAATCTTCAATGTTTCGAAGAAAATGTTACATTTATCTCTCACCTAAAACTGATATTCCCGATATCAACTATCTATACAGCTCAGAACTTGAACCCATGTGACAGTAATCTTCAATGTTTTTCAAAAACTGTCATGATAAGCATCTCCAAAGGGTGAAACATCTAGGTGCAAGTCCTTGGTGAGTTTGACCCAAAGATCCACAAACTGCAGAAACTTGGTTGAAATTGAAGTTAATTAGCTTATGGTAAAAAACCCCATACACAGACGTGCAATAAAATTATTATAAAGAGTAATTACAGAAAAGTCCCAATGTTTCAACTTTCAAGCATGGAACTATTTCAACTGTAAAATTCTTATGATGGGTGTGGTTTAGGACCTAAAGTTTCATTCATCCACAATTTTACTCGTCAAAAATCAATTTTCTGATGGTCAATCATGAATGGAACAAGCATAAATGAAAAGTATAAGATGGGTCAGGGTCCAAAACCTCTTACCATAAAGGTGATTGTAGAAGAGCTGAGTAGCACCAGTGGCTTCAATAACTTGAAGAATAGCAGATAGGCTATCAGAAGATCTCTTTGTAATAAGGGGGGCACCAAGCCTTCTCAATGAAGAGTCAAGATGAGCAAGGCTCTGCTTAAGCCACCATCTTGAGACTCTACCAGGAATATAGTGCCCTTCTTCCTCTGGCGACCAAACAAACAGAGCAATAACTGTCCCTGCTCGCACACCGGCTGCAAGCCCTGGATTGTCTTCAATCCTCAGATCTCTTCTGAACCAAACTATGCTACAATTTGTACTGGGCATTTTTCCTTTCTTTTCTAAAACTGGTATCCTAAAATCGCAAGCTCTAAATAACTCCTCTCACCATTTATTCATTCAATTAACCTCTGAATAATTCCATTCATAGAATATGTTCGTAGAGGAATCAAAACAGACTCGCTTTCACATAAAGGAAGAAAAGAAATGCTGGATCTGTGCGGATTAAGTTTGATCCGTCGATCCTTTGCATGTTGGTATTGCTGAGGATAAAGGTTCATATTATCCACACAATAAATGAATTTATTTGTTCCTTTATAGGGAGTGGCTTCCTCTCCACCACTCATTTAACTCCTTATCCTGTACCACAACTTTCCTGGACCTACCATTTCGGTTTGTATGCTCCATATTTCGTCGAGGCTGCGTACGGAACTCCTACATTTCTGGCATCCAGACCAAATTATACTCGATCAAATTATGTTTGGCTCCTCGAGCTTTGCAATAGGCAATGGGAGTAATGTGCCAGAACCTGGGAGTAAGGTCAAAACTTTTTCTGAACCTGCGAGTATTGTCAAAACTTTTTCTTCTCATGATTATTGTGTATATTACGAGATTTTGTATAATAATACGTATAGGGGAGTATATGTATGAATGAGGGAGGAATATGAATATTGTCTATTACATCTATTTGTTTAAGGGATTGAGAAACTAAATTGATCCTTTTTAAAATTCCTTTTCATGTTAGGGGAGCGAATTAAGTAGGTTCTACTAATTATTATAGCGATTATTAGTTTAATATTCAATTATTTTTATGTTAGTGTTGTCAACTGTTAACTTTAAAGTTTTTTAGTGTTATGATAAATATCAATGATTAAATGAAATGTGTTCTTTAGTCTAAATGCAATCAATCATCTAATGCTACATTAATGCATGGATGAAACATGTTTTAGTGGACAAGCATGAGCCTCACTTTTTTGGAGGTCTTTTTGGACATCTTGGTAAAAAACATGTTGATGTGACATGCCAAATAAGCTCTTGTAGAAAATTGGGAGTGATTTGAAATTTCCATGTACGATTTGAGAAGCTCAAAGTTATGGTGCTAAAATATTAGGTCCTCTCCCTTGTTAGGGTGCTCAAATATTGGGTCCTTGCGCCTAGTTCTTCTACTATGAACCCTAATTGAGAAAGTCATGATTTGTGAAGCTTAGCTCATTCAAACTCTCCACATTAAAGTCGTTATCAAACTGACTATAAAAGTAGTATTATTTGGATGAATTAAAGGAATAATGATATATATTATTTTGATGAATTTAATATAAAATTAAATATTATTTGAAAATAAAGATATCCATAATTTAATTGATTGAGTAGTTTTTTTGTTTTTTTTAAATATTGAATCATTGCAAATACAAGAATGGAGCTACTAATAGATAGTTAAAGGGAAAAATATGACCTATGAGTGACTCATAGAAACACATTTTATTTTAGATTATGAAGCTAATAAGAACAGTAGACCAAATATAAAGATAAATTAACAAGTTCTTTATACAATATGCATACATATCATCAAAATAAATAATAAAAGATTAAAGAAAATTAAAATAATTAATATAAGACATAATATATGTAATGTACTATATGTAGATAGTGTTTTTCATCAAAACAATAATCTCATGTATTATTAAGAAGAAAATGATGCTCCATGAATTAATTCTTTGATTTTATCATTGAATCAAATATAGAGAGAATTTAACATAAGTTTATTAAATATGTTTAAAGAGAAGAATTTTTTATTAAAAAAATTGGATTATTTTCCATTTGTAATTTTCTTAGAGAGCTTAATTCTATTTTGAACTAAATTTAAATTGTATTTGAGAGCTTAATTTTCTTTTTTAGCTGGATCTTCTTTGAGAGCTTAAATCTAATGATGTTTTTTTTTAATAAGAATTAAATTCTAAGATAATTGTAAAACTAGCTTCTTCTTCTTCTTTTTAATGTACATCATATGTTCTACGCATATTTTGTGGATGCAACATGTGTCATAAAAAATTAGATTTTCAAATATTTATTTTCAACATACAATTGAAAAGAGAAATAACCAAAAAAAATTAATTAATGCAAATTAATTTAAAAAAATTTAAAAATGTGAAATGACCATTAATAATGTAGAAAATGAAATTAAAAAACATAGATGATTATGGAAATAAAATTTTTTTTAAAACTGTCAAAACAAAAAAGAGAAGAGATTTGTATAAAAAATGATTAACTTCTTTTTTAGTACTTGCTCGTAGGCTAAGCAAGTACTATTGTATCATTTTATAGATTGTTAAGCTTAATGAGTGATTAAAACTAATTGCCAATAACATTTTAACATATTTTTTATTCTATTATAAATTTTATATTTTTCATAGTACAAATGCAATATTTTTAACTTTATAATTTTAACTTTATGTAGTAGTAAAATATGGTAAAAACATTGTTATTTTTTTAAATTATTTTGTTAGGTTTCTACGAAATTTTTATTTCATATTTATTATATATCAATAAATTTAAATTAAAAATTATTTTTATAAATTTATTTTAGTTTATACTATTTATTTTTACAAAATATTACAATTTAAATAAAAACTTATGATATTATAATATATATTAATTTTATTTAAATTAAAATATATTAAATTAATATTTAATTTAATTATCATAGTTTTATTTCTAAAAATTGATTTTTATATTAATCAACGAGAGTTCAAAGAGTATCAAAATACAATCAGAGACCCAAGGGCAACCAACAAGCCCAAGAGGTCAAACCAAAGTATCAAAAATCACATAATATAAAATACGAAGATACAAAAAGAGAGGAAGCTCCTAAGAAAGACAGCTAAGTGAGAATATCATCCTGGTTTTCTAACCAGGTCGTCCAACCTTGTGGACCTTCCATCCAGACAACCTTCTTCTTTCCCAGAATCTGAGCATACATGTCGAGCTTCTCATAAGGAGGAGTAACATTATTTTTAATTTCTTTAATCAGCTTATCAAGGGCTTTGTCAAAAGCACTTTTGTCTTCTATGATACTGGCCCATTCATATCCGTGCTTCATTTCATATATGGATATTGAGGTGTGCCCATCTTTAAGAAATCTCAAGAGCTTATCACGTTCCAAGTTCATAATGCAGCAAACCTGCGAGGCAATCTTAAAATGGGTGAGTTTTCTATAAAACCCAGTAAGACTTCTATCAATGCCTTCAAATTTGGCTTCATTTCTATACTTCCAAATGAACCAAAGAATGAGAGATGAAAGAATGTGCCAAAAAAGGTTAGCATCTTTTCTCAATCCTTGTATAAAACCAGTAACAATCTCAAAAGTATAAACATGTTTAGTAATATAAATATCGAACATTAACCAGATTTCTTTAGCAAAATTGCAATCAAAAAATATATGCCTCGTAGTTTCAGGGACTCTACATATGGAACAAGTATCAAAACCAGTAAGATGGTTTCTAATAGGAAGCCTATCAAGAAGAAGTTGCCATTTAAAACATTTAACTTTAGGAGGAATAGGAGACTTCCACAAATTGTCAAAGGATTTTTGCCATTCAGTAGAACCGAGATTATAGTACCAAATCTTGTTAATATGATCAGTCACAGCAGTGCCATAGTTAAGAAACTTATATATGTCTTTGGCTTTAACTTTGGTAAGCAGAGATCCATCTCTCCATCTAAAAGAAAGATAACGATGGGAGTCCACATCAGTACTCCTGGGCAGATTTAAAGAAGCACAAGCATTCTTAATTAAATTATAAGTTCTGATTTGCGAATTAGGAAGGTTGTACATTCTGGACAGACTGTTCCAGCTAATAAGATTATTATGTTCCATGATATCCATAATGCAATTAATGCCCTTAGAGTTCCAAGATCTAGCAGAGCATCCTTTAGTAAGAGCCAAAGGTTTGTCAGAGTTGGTAAGGTTCCACCAAATAGAATGCTCTCCGTGAATAGAGTATTGATAATCAAAGCTGGAATTGTCAATGAAAACTCTAACCATCTCCCAAGCCTTCCAAATGGATCTAAAGACCCAGGTCCCTTGAACAGAAATAGCAAAACGACCAGCAACCAAATCACAGAAAGGAAGACCTTTCCATGATTTGGCTTTTTTGGGAACCCCACATTGAATGTTATTTCTAATAAGGACCTTCCAAGGCTCATTACCCTCAAGGGCCTGGAAGATCCATTTGGAAGCAAGGCAGATCCTTGTAATCTCAGATCTTTCAATCTGAGAACACCAACTTTTTTATCCAGATGGCACCATTTCCAATTCACCATGTGAGCTTTTCTTTTTCCTTTACCATCCGACCAAAGGAAATTACGAATGGCCTTTTGAATTTCAAAGATCTGATAGTTACTAAAAATCCAAGCAGATGAGTAATATATGCTATAAGAAGATAAAACTTTTTGACACACTTGAACCCTACCAGCAAGTGAGAGAGTCCTATGATTCCAACTATTAAGTTTATTCATAATCTTATTCTTAACCCACCCCCACATATCCTTGAGAGAGGGAGCAACAGAAAAGGGGATACCAAGGTACCTAACAATCTTGTGAGGTCCACCCCAAGAGTAAGAAAACTGATTCATCTAGTCAGGAGGAGACTCTTTCTAGCCAAGCATAATAGATTTAGGACTGGAAACCCGAGCTCCAGAGGCTTTCTCAAAGATCTCAAACTTCTGATTAAGACAATGGATATTATGCTGAGAGAGCTCCAAGAACAGGGACGTATCATCGACAAATTGAATGTTTAAAAGTTTAGAATTATCAGGGAGGGTAACCCCATGGACTCTAAGAGAGAGGGAATCATCACGAAGAAGGTAAAATAGAGCATCAGAAGCTATGACAAAAAGGGCAGGAGCAAGGGGGCATCCTTGTCGAATAGAGCGAGAAAGAATAATAGGCTATGAAAGATTACCATTAACTTCAATAAGAGCAGAGGCATCAGCAAGCAAAATTTTAACATAACTACAGAAAACAGGAGGAAAACCGAAAGCTCTGAGCATTTTAACATTAAAATCCCATTCAATTCTGTCATAAGCCTTTTCAAAATCAACAAGCAGCATAGCACTATTCTGATTAGAAGTCTTAGCCCATTCCATAGTTTCCCAACTGGTGATTAAGTTTTCCAAAATGTATTTGCCCTTAATGAACCCAGTTTGAGTGAGGTAGATAAATTTAGGAAGAACTTTTTCAAGTCTGGTGGCAAGGACTTTAGCAAGAATTTTGTATGAAACATTAAGCAATGTAATAGGTCGCCAATTCTTGATAAGGGCCTTGTCACCAGACTTGGGGATGAGTTTAATAATACCAGTATTAATAGAGGATACCAAAGAACCATTTTCAAAAGCTTCAAAGTAAACATTATAAAGATCTTGCGTAATCCAATCAATATTAGTTTTATAAAATTCAGCAAGGAGCCTGTTAGGACCCGGAGCTTTATCATCCTTAAGCTTGCGGATAGCATTAGCAATCTCCAGGGGGGAGACAATATTTTGAAGTTGGATAGAATCTTCCTCAGAAATTTTGGTGGGGATAAGGCTCATACAACGGTTCCCGATGTCAACAGAAGTGGGGGAGTCCTCAGAGGCAAAAAGATTAGAATAGAAATCATGAAAGGCATTGGTAATGTCGGGAAGAGAGAGAAGCTCTCTGTCCTCAACCACAATTCTGTCAACTCTTTCCTTCACATGTTTTTGTTTTAAGAAGTTAAAGAAAAATTTAGATCCTTTATCCCCAAATTGTAACCATTGGTTTCGGGATCTGATATATGCTCCTTTAATTTTTTCTTGCTAATGTTTTCTAAGTTTATTTCTAGCAATAGAGACATGCTCTACCAGAATCGAAGATGAAGGTTGGGCTTGAATACTAGCTTCTAGGGATAGAAGATTTTCAGATAAAGCATTTAAAAATTGATTTTAAAAATATTATAAAATTAATAGTACAAATTAAAATATTAATTTTTTTAAGAGATATAATAATTATATTAAAATATTTTGAATATATGTTAAATATCAATTTTTTATTAAAAGTAACATGATCATAATATATACTAATTTAATATTAAATAGAATTATACTTTTTACAATATATTAAATTTATTAAAATTCTAATTATATATTTCACATTATAATTATACTTATTACTTAATTAAAAGGCAAGTACTAGCCACTATGTGGTACTTGTTTTTTAAATTATTTTGTTAGGTTTCTATGAAATTTATTTCATATTTATTATATATCAATAAATTTAAATTAAAAATTATATTTTATAAATTTATTTTAGTTTATACTATTTATTTTTACAAAATATTACAATTTAAATAAAAATTTATGATATTATAATATATAATAATTTTTATTTAAATTAATATTTAATTTAATTATCATAATTTTATTTCTAAAAATTGATTTAAAAAATTATTATAAAATTAATAGTACAAATTAAAATATTAATTTTTTTAACTATGTCAGATATAATATTTATATTAAAATATTTTGAATATATGTTAAGTATCAATTTTTGATTAAAAATAATGATCATAACATATACTAATTTAATATTAAATAGAATTATACTTAATAAAATATATTAAAATTCTAATTATATATTTCACATTATAATTACACATATTACTTAATTAACTATATGTACTTGTTTTTTCATTAAAATAGATAAATTAAAATGAAAATTAAACTTTCAAAAGAAATTAAGTATCATTTTTCTAGAATAAACTAATAAACATAGTCCAAAATACTAATGTATAAAATAATACAAAATTTCCTAAAAAAAAATTTACAATATAAAATATAAAATCAACTATTTGACCCTACTTATAAATATTCCATTCTATTTTATTATATTGAACCATTCCATAAATTAATAATATAAAAAGTATCTTTTAACTTTTATTTATAATTAGTAGACATTTCTATCAAATTGGATTAAACAAGCAAGTTATAAAGATGTACATGATCGTAAGAAAAGGAAACAAAATAAGTATTTATTACACATTAAAACCAAAATGATTGATGAATTATTAGAAATTTGTACTTTTGCGTTGAGATAAGGATTTGTGTGTGTGATATAAGTTTTCTAAATTATATGTGTGTGTGAGAGTGATGTTTATTAGAATTTTGAATAATTATTTGTGTAAAATAAAATTTTTGTATATTTAAAAAATTGTAAATATAATTTAAAGATGATTTTTAAAAGATTAATTTTAGATAATTAAATTTGAAAATTATCAATAAATAGTTGTTAAGGGGACTTTATCTATTGTATTAAGATAATGAAATATTTATAGTTGTATTTGTGTCTATGTATCGATCTTTCATTGAGCACCTATTAATAAGCTTCATGTTAAGAAAATTGGAGGTCACTACTACTTATATGCTACCTCCAAAAGCACAAAAAACAAGACCCTTACATTGGAATTACATACTAAACATCATACATCATTATTTGCCTCTAACAAAATGGGGCTACATAAAATATTAGTGTGGTCTCCCAAACCTCTAGCCTTTTGCACCTACTTCGCTGGCAATAGCATCCCCAAAGTAATTCTTGGGGCATTTTGGTCTACACTTGTTGTGGTCCTCACCTTCAAACACTTTCACATTTGAGTTGTCAAAATCCTCGTTTGCTTCCTCTTGCACTTCAATCACTACCAAACCTCTCCATCCATCCAAAATTGCACCATCTTTTCCTCTTTTGTCTAAAATAGGCTTCAGAAACATAGCATTCCTACCCACAACTCCTCCATGCCTAGGGAGGTGAGAGGTAGAGAAGGAAAAAAATCAAAGGGAATTTATCCACCTCATGGCCCTTCACCCAAATAATGTAGAAATCTTTCAATAAATGGATGTCTCCTCTCTCCGCCACACTCTCCAATATCTCATCCAACTCCCCATAAATCTATTTCAAATTAATCTTTTGCATAGAGCACTCATCATCACCTTAGTCTCTCTCATATCCAACAATGATGTTAGAAACATTGAAAAGATGTATGTATTAATCCTTTATCTATGGTCAAATTTTACCTCTCCTAAAATACCTTCAACTACATGAATTATCAATCCATGATTTACCTTAAAGATACTCTTAAGCCTTTTCATTGAGACCTCCTCTGAAAATGCCATCTTCCTATGTTGGCATGTTTAATCTCCACAAGTTGTCCATCACTCATCTCAACTTTGTTTCCAAAATGACTATATGGTGATCACTGAGTCCCTACAAATAGCCTCACTTTTACACTTATCATTCATTTCCCACACTTGCATCTCGATAATGATGATGTTTGTGTTCTTACACAATAGACATATATTTTCTCTCGTTCATCTTAAAGAGATACAATGACTTTTTGTCCTTCACTTGTCCTTGAAGTGTAGAGGATTTGCTTCCTTGTAATCATTTAACATTGTCACTCTGGTAGGCACTTCCATTGTTTCCTTTGCTAACTCAACTATTATTTCATTATCTTCTCAGTAGATATGTGTAATTTTGAATGCTTTGAGTTTATTGATGAGGTTCCATATTAGAGGTAGCCATTTTCTAAGTTTCCAATTAAATGTTCAGTTTTGTCATATCGTATTAATAATTATTAATGAACCTCCTTCTAGATGTACCTACCTCACATTTAGTTCTAAACTACATTTTAGTCTGAGGAGAGTAGCTTGAAATTTCATCTTATTATTTGTTTGAACTCTTAAGTTCATATGTCTTCTCTTTAATACTTTTCCATCATGACCCCTAATCACACAACCAGCCCCATAGATCCTCAAATCATCTTTTGAAGCTCTATCAAAATTGACTTTAATCCATCATACTGTATGCACCCTAAAATGGTCGCCTAGACTTTGGGCCCCATTTATTCAATTTATCAATCCTGAATCATTTTTATCAATAATCAATATTTTCAACAATATCAATTTCTTGATCAAGTCCTAATTTCGATCATATATTGGATTTTTATCCTATGGGCTAACCATTTATCCTAAGTCTTTATTTGATTAAAAGGAATATTTCCTCCCCTTTCAATTAAATAAAAAGCCCCACTTTCCTCTTATCCTAAGTTGCACAAATAAAGCATTATTCCTATTTTATAAAAAGGGAAAAAGCACTTTTTGTCTCACATGAGGCTCAAAAGTCAACACTTCACTTTCATTGGAGGATGTTTGTGCACATGGATTGCTCCTCTTTCAACCTCCACCGCTGATTAAGACTTTTGCCTCTTAATCTCAATGGTCCATTTCACCTCATTTCTTATAAAAGGAGAGCTCTCTCCTTCATTTGCATATCCATATTTTATGCTATTGTTATGCTGCAGGTTTTCTAGGTACATTTGGAGCTTTTTGAAGACATTGAAGACTTGTTGCTTTCATCATTTTAGTTGCATTTCATAATAGTTTTGCTTTCATAGTTACATTCATGGCATCATAGATTAGATTTCCTTTTTATGCAATAGAATAGATCTCACATAGCTTAATTAGGGGCTTGGAATCTATTGTACTTCTTTTCATAGCTTAGTTTGCACTTCATTTGATAGATTAGTCTTGCACATTCATACTAGTTGCATTTGCATTTCATTTCCATTTAGATTCTTGGAGATATTGGCATTGTTGCCCTTGTCTTCATTGTGAATCTCTAATTGTGTGGTTGACTAGCAAGGTCACTTTCTTGTAGCTCTAGCTGAGAGCAAAACTCATAGTCCCTTGCAACTCCATGTATAGAGAGCTATGAGCCGCTTTGTGAGGCCTCACTCTTGAGTAACCTTGCATGTAATGGTTCATAGAAGTGCATATTTTAGTGTGTACATTTCTGGCGCCCACCGTGGGGCAGAGTAGATTAGCTTTGTCCTTTTTAATTCTGCATTTTTTGTCATTTTCGGATTAATTTTCGAAAAAATCTGTGTCTCTGGTTTTCTGTCTCAGATTGTCGCGCGACACTTCTCAGAAATATCGCACGATATACTTCCTGTCTTGGCGCGATAGTTCGCTCGAAAAGTGTATCGCACTCATATATTGACTTCTGTCGCCTGACATCGGGCGAAGTATCGCCTGTCATCGTGCGAAGTATCGCTCGACTGAGAAGTATCGCCCGACTATAGGAAACTGTATCGCGCGATACTGTTGAAGACTGAGAAACATCGCCTGGTCGGGCAGAGACTTGCGCTTTCAGTTTTTTTTTTTCCGAATTCGATTATTTTAGCTTGCTGTTTTGTTTTGCTTTGTTTAGATAGGTCTAACCTGCATCTTTTAGCTTGAATCCATCAGATTATTGCACATTTACATTTGGATTTTGATTTTGCTAACATTGTGGGCCTAACAAGTTGTGTTTGTAGGTGCTCTTCTTTGCTTGAAAATTGCTAAAAAACGCATGTCAAAGAGGGCTACTAACAGTTTTTGCAGGGCTGCCCAAGCATAAAAACAAAAAAAAAATTTCATTTCTTGCTTGTTGTTATTTTCCTTTCATTTGTGGCATTTACTAATTGTATTAGGAATCTTAATACCTTGTGAAAGGGATCTTGAGGTGGTAGAAGAAGTATGCTCTTCACCTTTAGGTGAATCAGAAAATCTTGACCCATCTTAAGGTTTTGGAAGCAAGGGGGTAATTGATCTCTTTGCTTGGTGTGTTTGGGAGAGATTCTTGAGATAGGGGAGTATGCTCTTCACCCTTGTGGTGAATCAAAAACCTTGAACCTCAAGATTTGATCCATTTTGTTTAGTTTAGGAATCCTTTAGCGGGCCTGCTCTTGAGCAATCAAGAGGAATGACTCAAGTGGGGACAACCTTGTCATCATTCTCCTTGGTGGCAAGTGATTCCAACTCACTATAATCTCAAGGCTATCAAGGACACCAAAAACCTTGATAGACATAACACTTGTCTTCGTTTGATGTGAGTAGCTCATGGGATTGCGACCATGAGGAAAACATTGAACAAGAATGCTTAAGGTACTCTTGAGGCCGCGAGGTCCTAGTCCTTTATGAGGAGCAAGAGGGGTGTTGTGAACGGAAATCCTTATTAAGAACCATTAGATAGAAGCCACCCTCTTTTAGCCGCTTATCTTCTTAGTGCAAGGATTGATCCAAGTGGTTTACCCGGATCACCTTAAGATACTCACCATATGTGTCCCTTTGGTTGTGTCATTTTGACATTTCCATGACAAAGCCAACATCTCTTGTGGGTAACCACTTGGTGTGAGGCAAGGGGGCATCAAGTTGTGGGCTAAGTTGGTAAATATTGAGCCTTGTCTTGTAGGTAGTAATTGCTTGAATTATCTTCGATTATGTGATACCAGTGTAAACGTTCTCAACATACAAACAATCGGTAGCATTCATAGGGTGCTTTTTCAATTTTGATATCACAAGTGTTTGCCTTGGCAAGGTTGCTTTTGCCCTTGTTTCAAGTGTTTGAGACCATGTTTTGATCCCTTGCTGTTTGCAAACCTACCAAAATTCTGCTGATACCGTGACTGAAATCAAAAACATCAACCCTTAGACTGAAAATTTTGACCAAGCAGACCCAAAAATGCAAATTTCACACAATTCTGGTCAAGAGTTGAATAATTCTGCAACAGTATCACGCCCTGTAAGGCGAAGTATCGTGCGATACTTCGCGCATGCTAGAAATATCGCCCCCTTTGAAGAGAAATATTGCGCGATAGTTCACCCCTGACGGACTATCGCCAGACCTGCCTGGAGTATATCGCCCGAAAGTGTTAAGAAGTATCGCCTATCATAGAGCGAAGTATCGCACGGGTATAGGTTTATCGCCCCAGTAGCCTGGAGTATATTGCCTGGTTCATTTTTGTCGTGCTTAAATTTTGGTCAGTTTCAGTTGCTGTCAATTAGGCCAGGTCTTAGAGCAGGCTTCTCACCCTGACGTTTGAGATCTGTCTTGACTCCAAATTTCTGGTTCTTAGTTCTCCGGGATAGCATCATTTGATTTACAAAGTCACTTTGGAATAATTGTCAAGTTAGAAAGCCAATCTTGGTGCCAAGGTCCAACTTTAAAATTGTTAGCTATATTCTGGGAAAATTTTAGTTCTCTTATTGTCCAAATCGCTTTCATTTTCAATTATCTTTTGGCCTAGTCCAACCTCCTGATTCAAAAGTGCAAGGGTAGTCACCCTTTGATTTGAAGCACCTCTTTGACAGTGTTGGTAAAGCCCCCTTTTTTTTCTTTTTTTCATTTCTCTTTGGACAATAGAGGATTTCGATTATCCTAGTTTGGTGTTGACACTTTGAAAGGTCACCTTATCATTGAGAATATCTCTCTTTCATGTCAGTTACGACAAGGTACCAAGTTAATCAAGGGAAGCGACCCCCTGTTGCCTTTAGCCAGTTACCACCTATCAAGACCCGTCGACAACCTAAGGGAAAAGGACCCCTTTTTGACCAATCTCCTAAGAGTGAATCCAAGGTTTGTTTCAATCCGAGAGCTAACCCTAGTGAAGTGAGCACCTCTTTCATACCACTTTCATCAAGTATGGACATGAGTTACACTTTCACCCGACAACAAAGAGAAGCCATGAATCAAACTCTCGAGTATATCTTTCAATGACACAGAAGAGAGTATGGTGGTTCTTCTCATGCCAGTCCACCCGGGTCACCTCCTAACAACGCGAGGTATTTTGATGCTCATCAATGAGCCGAAAGACAGCATAAGTCAGCTCACTCAGATTCAGGGTCACAACACAAAGACCAGAACAACGAATCTAGTGATCACCATATCAACGCAGCTAATGCAATAAGGCATTCAAGACAAACCTCCCCACTTAAAGACACTTCTCGATATGCAAATACAAGATTGAGAAGCAAGCCTACTTAGATGAACAGGCTGCAAAAAAGGAAAAATTCCGACAACTAGAGGAAGAGGAACGTGCATTGTTGGATATACAGAAAAGAGTCGCCCAAGAAGAAGAAGATAGACTCTATGCACAACAACTCCAAAGTCGATTTAACGGGAGGGGAGCCAATAGTGGGATCAACTCGCCCCCATCTACCCCTTCCCCTAGCCCTCGAAGAAGATCAAAGACACCCTCACGATCCCCAAGTCCTAGAGGAAGAAGGACTTCAAGATATGACCATCATAGGAGACAATCGTCTCATAGACATTCAAAGCAACCCTCCCAACGAGCACATCATGGCTCACAACATGGAGGCAGTTATGCTAAATTTGATCATATGGACTTCATGACTATGCAACAAGAACCATCCTTTCAAGCCTATGTGGAGCAATACGTGGAACAAAACAAAGACCAATTCTTGGAAAGTCTTATCAACAAAGGCGCTAAAGTTCCATATAACTTTGATGTTCACCAAAAAATCAAGAAACAGAATCCTTCAACTGATGAGGTGATCTTACAAATACAAAAGGATATAGACAGAATGAAGGCTCCCAAGAGCACATTTCATTTGGATTCCATATGTCCTAACCCCATTGACAAAAGTGTGGCGATGGTAGAATTTCCTAAGAAAGTGGAATTCCCAACATACGACAAATATGATGGCACTAGTGACCCTCACGACCATGTTCGACAATTCTACATAATGAGCTTTTCCTTTCACCATGAAGACTCCTACTTGCTGAGATTATTCCCAAGGAGTTTAAAAGGTCAAGCCATGGAGTGGTTCACCAACCTTTCCCCTCCAGTAAAGACATTTAGAGAACTTGTCCAAAGATTTGTGCAACATTTCGCTTACAATTTATCTAGGTCGGTCACCGTGCTTGATTTGTGTAAACTTAAGCAAAATCAAGGGGAATCTTTTGTCACCTTTTTACAACGATGGAGGCGATTGTGTTCGAAATACCCAAGGACAATCCCTGAAGAAGAGAGAATTGATATCATTGTTAACAATCTAATACCAGAACTCAAATATGAAGTTAAGAAAATCCCATTTAATTCCTTTGATACTATGGTAGAGGTGGCATGTCGCATTGAGGATGTCCTAAAAGAACAAGGAATTTTGGCTAAACCAACAAATAACAACAATAGCCAAAATAACAATACTAATGGTAACAAGGACAAAAAGAACTCTTATTGGAACAAAAACAAGCAAGTCGTCAACGACAGAGTTGTTGATTCATCTCAGGTCAAAAATGAAGGAGTTCTTAATCTCTCTCATGCAGTTCAAGCTATGAAGTTGCAAACATCATCAATGCAACAAGACAAACCTCAGTATCAAAAGAGATCTAAAACGGAGAAAAGACAATTCACTAAATTGGGAGAATCCTATGCAGATGTTTTTAAGACACTAGTTGCTCATAATCTGGCGCACCCACAGGATCCTACAAAACATCGAATACCAGATCCTTTACCTCATTGGTGGGATGCTAAGGCTTTTTGCATTTTCCATAATGGGATTGGACATGGCATAGAAAATTGTTTTAAACTCAAGCATCTTGTCCAAGACCTTATTGAGAAAGGACAATTACAAGTGGATGGGTTAACTACTAATGCAGACCATAAAGCCTTTAAAGAGCCCTTGCCTAAATATGAAAAAGGAGAGAATTCTAGCAGTAAGAATGGCAAGGCGGCTATTAACTATACATACACACATGCTGATAATGTGATTAACATGCTTGAAGTGGCTGACGATAATATCAACATGGTGAGAAAGAAAGATCCTTATGGACATAATGTGGACTCAATTCCTATGACTAATGAAAGACCCGCTGTGGTGATAAGAGGTCCTCACTCACAAGGAATGCCCCAGTCCCTCAATGCTGTCACTAGGGGTCAGGCCCAAGCACCCATTATCATCAAAGGTCCTAGCACTAGCAAGTCTAAACAGCCCGTGTCCAAAGGTGCTCCTCCAAAACCTGTCGTTGGTCCTGACTCCAATTATAACCTTATTGACCAACTACAACGTACACCCGCTCAGATATCCATTTTTGAGCTTTTAGAATTATCTCCTAAGCACAAGCGCATCCTCGAGGATGCTTTGTGAGCAGCCAATGTCCCTAATAACTTAGATATCGACCAATTCCAAAACATGGTCAACCATTTGGCTAGCCCTCATTTCCTCACCTTCTCAGAAGAAGATGACAAATCCATTAGTCACCCACATAATTTGGCCTTACACATCGAGGTCATGATTCATAAAACCCGTGTTAGGCGTGTACTGATAGATGGGGGTGCGGGGCTCAATATTTGTACCCTGAGTTTGCTGCTAGCTCTAGGGTATTCCGAGAACGTCATTGACACAAAGAAAAGAATCACAATCAAAGCATATGACGAAGCAGAAAGAAGTTCTAAGGGATTGGCTGTTTTGCCTATTCGTATTGGTCCCGTAGAAAAAGACATATTATTCCAAATTGTTGATGTTGGACCTCTCGCCTACAACATTTTGCTAGGTAGGCCATGGATTCATGAAATGCAGGCAGTCCCATCGACATATCACCAGTGTGTTAAGTTCCCCCATAACAGTGTAGAAATTTGCATCCCTGGAGACAGTGCTCTATCAGTTAATAACATTTCTGCGGGATCACATGTACCTTTGAATAGAGAAGCTGACAGTCCTAGTAGTTCACTTGAACAATGCAAGCAGAAATTCAAGACCATGGACCTTGGGATGGGAGATTATAAGATTGATTCTTTTACAAAAATGCCAGTCTCTCCTAGGTCTTATGGGAGACCCTCCCCAAATGTGAAGCCTTCGTCATCAGTAATGACGTTATTTGGGAAATTTGTTGAGTCTTCGGTCCCCATTCAAGAAGAGAAAGAGGAAGTTGCTGTAAGGAACTGGATATATCACGAGGAGAAATACAAACATAATGAGAATTTTGCTCCTTCACCTGAAACTTATGGGAAAGGATATACACTGGTTACAAATATGGGATATCCGGGATTTGGTCCCCTTAGTCATAGGCTGGACGCTAAAGCTGAGCCTCTTGATCATGCTCTTTTTGGACGCAAAAATAAGTCCACGGTCGGCTTAGGTTTTGAGAATAAGAAGAAGAAAGGTATCCCTGTCCCAGCTGCAACGGACAGTGACAGTGATGCAGATTATACGCCCGATCTCTCCAACCAACAAGATGTGTCTGATGATTGGGTGCCCTCAACGAACCTCCTTTGGGGAGATTCCAAAGATTTGATGCTTAATAGTCCTACTATCCCAGCTGCGACGGATAGTGATTGTGTGACTTCTAGATCGACAAAGGAAAGTGTTACTGTCCTAGCTGCGACGGATAGTACCAATACTAGCACTAGAGAGGGGGAAACCCTTCCTAACCTTGAAGCTTCTACATCACGAGGCCTAAATGATGACTTAGAGACAGATTCCCATGAATATGAATGGGATTCACTTTCAGACACAACAATTGATCTAGACGTGGATATTATCCATACCTATAGTACCCAACCCGATGCAACTAACGATCCTAGTGTCAGACTAGAGGATTTCCCTCCTCAAATCGCCTTAGTAGACGACGCTTCGTTTGATAGGATGAGCCCCAATTCAGGTATCTTAGGAGAAGACTTGATGAGCTCTGATTATATGGTCACCAGAGATGACACCTTTCGCATTAACAACATCGAACCTACCATTGACTTACCCCTTGTTCACTTTGACCTGATTGACTGGTCTCAGCGCCACCAAGAGCCCACATTCCTCACATTTCATAATGATTACGAAATTGCTTGCTATCTGAATGCTCTCAAACCCGTGGCTTCTTCCACCAATGAACCAACAACCAGCATGACAGAGCCTGATATTAAGTACCTCAGTCTCAAAACAAAAGAGAAAAAGAAAAATAGGTCTGATGGCGAAAACCACTTTGTGGTGGTGTCAGAACCAAAAATAGTAAAAAGAAATGACGCATCCAAAGGTGAAAACCTCTTTGAGGCACCTAAGGATGGGGTACTCAATAACTTGCCGAGTTATTTCTAGGATAGATCATCAATATTGATTGAACCAACAAAGCCGGTCAATTTAAACACAGAAGAAAATCCTCAGATAGTCCATCTTGCTCAGTCTTTATTAGAGGAAGAGACCAAGGCATATGTACAGTTTTTACAGAAAAAGAAAATTAATTTTGCATGGACCTACTCAGACATGCCAGGGCTTGACACGAATCTCATAATGCATCACTTATCTATAGCTCCAAGAGTCAAGCCAGTAAAATAGAGACTAAGAAAAATGCATCCACATATAGCTCTACTTGTCAAAGGAGAATTAGAAAAGCTTTTGAGAGCTGGATTTATTAGAGCCATCGATTATGCAGAATGGATCTCAAACATAGTACCGGTCTCTAAACATGATGGGTCCATTCGTGTCTGCACAGATTTTAGAGATCTAAACAAAGCCTGCCCAAAGGATGACTTTCCACTTCCAAACATTGACATGATAGTGGACATGACGGCGGGCTATGACATATATTCCCTAATGGATGGTTTCTCAGGGTATAATCAAATCAAAATAGCTCCTGAAGACCAAGAGAAAATAGCATTCACATGTGCATGGGGAACCTACTATTGGAACGTCATGCCATTCAGGTTAAAGAATGCAGGAGCAACCTACCAAAGAGCTATGACAACTATCTTTCATGATATGATGCACAAAAATATGGAAGATTATGTGGATGATACTCTGGCAAAATCAAGAAAAAGGGACACACACCTCAATGATCTGGAAGTAATTCTAGATCGTATGGAACAATTTCAACTCAGATTGAATCCAAAGAAGTGTGCATTTGGTGTCACCTCAGGCAAACTTTTAGGATTCATAATATCAGCAAAAGGTATCGAGGTTGATCCCGAAAAGGTCCAAGCAATCCTAGATATGCCACCTCCTCGAAATATCAGCCAAATGAGAAGTCTTCAGGGACGTCTTCAATCAATTAGGAGGTTTATTTCTCAGCTTGCAGATAGAGCGCAACCCTTCAACAAGACATTGCATAAGGGTGCTTCTTGTGTTTGGAACGAGGATTGTCAAAAGAGCCTAGATTAGATCAAACAATACTTGGCTAATCCTCCGATCTTAATGCCTCCTATTCCAGGGAAACCATTGATCCTATATATCTCAGCTACAGACACTTCCCTAGGGGCATTATTGGCTCAAACAGATGATACTGGGAAAGAACGGGCCATCTACTATATCAGTCGTACTCTAGTCTCTTATGAGATCAATTACAATAATATTGAGAAGTCTTGTCTCGCGGTGGTGTTTGCTTCTCAAAAGTTGCGCCACTACATGCTTGCTCATACCATACACTTGGTTGCCAAAATTGATCCCCTTAAATACTTGCTTGGTAAGGCTGCCCTGACGGGTAGACTTGCTAAATGGATGATGGTCCTCACCGAATTTGACATAGAGTACGTTGAAAGGAAGGCAATAAAAGGGCAAGCTATTGCTGACCAATTAGCTAATTTTCCAATCCAGGATAGTATGCCAGTCCAAGTGGAATTCCCAAATGAACACATCTTATATACCACTACTCGCACTTGGACAATGTTCTTTGATGGCTCCCGCATGCAAAATGGATCAGGTGCTGGAGTGTTATTTGTTTCTCCACATGGGTACAACATTCCGAAGTCTTATAAACTATTATTCCCATGTACCAATAATATTGCAGAATATGAAGCTTTAACTAATGGCTTGAAAATGGCTATAGAATGGAATATCACAGAATTACATGTCTTTGGGGATTCTCAGTTAATCATCAACCAAGTCAATGAAGAGTATCAAACCAAGGATGACAAATTGATACCCTATAAAAAGATGGTTGATTCTTTGAGACGCTATTTCACCTTTGTGATGTTTCAACAAATCCCTAGGACAGAGAACAAAGCTGCAGACGCCATGGCCACATTAGCTTCACTTCTTCAGTTGGAGACACATGAATCCAGATTTGAATTCCTGGTGGAAGAGCTACACCATCCCATCTTTGACTCATCTGAAAGCCGTGTCATTTGTGCCATTATCACACACGAGTCTTCCCGATATGGTGCTATCTATTCATATCTTCATGATAGTATCATCCCTGACACATTCACCCGCTCCGAACGCCGAAACCTCATCCGTAACGCCTCTCGCCACACCCTCATCTCTGGTGACTTATATAGAAGGGGTTTAGATGGGACACTCCTTAGGTGCTTGGAAAAGGAGGAATCCAACCAAGCGTTAGCTGACATCCACGAGGGCATTTGTGGTGGGCATTCTAATGGTCTTGCCATGGCCCGAAGGTTGCTTAGGGCGGGATATTATTGGCCCACAATGCAGATGGACGCAGTCACCTTTGCTAAGACATGTGAAAAATGTCAGAAACACGGCAACCTGATTCATGCTCCGGGTAGGGAGCTGATTCCTTCTATTTCTCATTGGCCATTTCAGCGCTGGGCCTTTGATCTGGTTGGGCAGATTCATCCCAACTCATCAGGTGGACACAAGTTCATTATTACTGCCACTGACTACTTCACAAAATGGGTGGAGGCCGTACCACTTTCTGTTGCTTCAGGAAGGACCATTTCTTTATTCATCTTGAATCATATCATTTGCCGATTTGGAGTGCCTTCTGAGATCATTACTGACAATGGAGGTCAATTTAAGAATAAGGACCTAAAGCACCTATGCAAAAAGTTTAAAATCAAGCAACATTGGTCCTCTATCTACTTTCCACAAGGAAACGGACAGGCAGAAGCTTCTAACAAAACCATTCTTAAGATTCTTCATAGAACAGTACACAAGAATGGTAGGGATTGGCACTTACAAATCAATCCAGCACTATGGGCTTACCGAACAAGCATTCGCACACCTACAGGAGCCACTCCTTTCTCTCTCACCTATGGCGCTGAAGCAATATTGCCTTTAGAAGTCGAGATACCATCCCTTAGAGTCTCACTCAAAGGTTTGATTACAGATGAGGATTACCGCGCCATGAGGTTGCAGGAACTAGAACTTCTAGATGAGAAGCGTAAGGCTTCCTTTGATCATATGAGAGTGTATCAGAAGCGTATGTCCAAGGCATTCAACAAGAAGGTTCGCCCTAGAGAATTTCAAATAAGTGATCTTGTTTTACGAGAAAACCCTAAGAACCAACAAAACAAAGAGCAAAAGGGCAAGTTTGAACCTAACTGGCTTGGACCATATGTCATCACAGCTGCTTTTGGTACTGGTGCGTATTTACTGTCAGATCCTGATGGAGAACAGCTCCCTGATCCCATCAACATTGTGCACCTTAAGAAGTTCTATCCTTGATGCCCGTTCTGTCTGAGGGCATCATTTGTACATATTTATTGGTCCTGAAAAAATTCCAAAAAAAAAATTCATATATGATGCTGAAAAAATCCTAAAAAGCATAAAATGTCCTGAAAAAAAAAAATAACACAAAAAATCAAAATATTCAAAAAAATAAAAAAAAAATAGAAAAAGTACCTTGGTGAAAACCTGGAAATAGGCGCCTTGGTAGCAAAAATACAAAAAAATGAAAAAATGAAAAATGATCCCAAGTGGTGAAAACCTGGAAATAGGCGCCTTGGTATCAAAAATACAAAAAAATGAAAAAAATGAAAAATGATCCCAAGTGGTAAAAACTTGGAAACAGGCGCTACTTGAGGCCTTTGCACCCCTATTTGTTAGCATGCGTACTTGACACTTAGCCACTTTCCATCCTTTGGCCTAGTCTGGAATTGGTCTTTGTCTTTGTCTAGGGGGCATAACTGTTCGCATAGGTCCTTTTGGTGCGCTTGTCTCTTGGGGCATTTCACAACAGGTGTTTTTTAACACCACCCCAAACAGTGTTTTTCAACACTACCCTTGCGTCGAGTGTTTCTTAACACTTATCAGATGTCTTACTCAATAGTCCAAAGTATGATGCGATATTTCTCATTAGCAGATATGATACTCAGAATTTGACTCTATGACCAACACACACGCACTTAAACAATTAACTCGCTGACGATATGGTGACTTTATTTTTCTTTGTGTGCTGTCTATGAGGATTTCTTTGATGAGTGGTCTCTCCCTGAGAAGTTTTCGATGATGCATAGCTAGAAGACTGAGGGTATGAGAACATGTTTTCTTTCTTTATCTGCTTGTGGGTATATTTTGTTGGTCCTAATTGTCATGAGCATTTATGCTGGTCTTACTTGACACTATGGATTAACAAGGTATTATCCTTGACTATTTTGCGAGTGCATGCTTTTAGCTATCCTGACTTTCATGTGTCTTGATACAAGCATAATCTCGCCATATCAAATTTAGGTGATCTCACTGCATTAGTCATCTTGACCTCCATGTCTTTGATGCCTAGGTGAGATTTCCACATTTCTATCTGATAAAGATCATATTCATATCCACATAGTTATGCTAGTGTGCATTGTATGATCTTATGACGCTACCAATAACACTCAATGATGATAATTAGATGTCTATAAGCGTTGTGACCTTGCAAGTCAACCACTTTCATAGTAGCTTGCATTTTTTAGGTTCATGTTAGTCTAGTCTTGCATTTTGCATATGGAAAGAGCTCTCCTTTTCATCCTACGTGGACCTATCGGTCAACTGCGCTCACCTTCTCTTCTTCTTGATCATGTCTTTCGCTCCTTGTCTTTTTCATCTCGAACCTGTTCCTGTTCATCACAAGGGGTTAATCACATCATCATATCTATATTACAAACCGTCATTTTCAAAAAACATAAGTCCACATCATACATATGAGAATTAAACATACAACTATGAGAGAGAACATACATAAGCACATACATAAGCATTTTTGAGCAAAATGACAAGACAATATACATAAACTGATACATCCATCACAAGTGAGACAAATACACATGATATATCAAACATCCAGTAATCTCATAAATCAATATATAATGTCATGACATCCAATATGAGATCCCAAAATCTAGATCAAAAGTCTCAAAATATGTCCAAACACCTAACCCTAAGACTCGCTACCACCCTCGTGAGGAACTCGTGGTGGTGGAGGAGGCATGGCTCTCCTATTGAGTACCACGTCTGATACCCCTGCCCGCTGAGAGTATGATGGTGCTCTCTCACCCTTTGGGACGGCCTGCAGATATAACCCGTGATAATAGGCAGCTCTCGCTGACTCCCGTTGGAGCTCCAATGCCTCGGCCTGTGCCATCGCCTCACGGCGTGCTATCTCTGCTCTGAGATCAGCTATCTGCTGATCCCGCTCTGCCCTCAGGTCCAGGAGCTACTGATCTCTCACAGCTATAGTGGTACGCAGCTGCTGTATCTCTGCCTCCTGAGCCTGTATCTGGGCTCTCAGGTCCTCTCCCCCCGCAGGCTGCTCCTGCTGTACCTCTGCCTGCCGGCAAGCTGGTCTCACCTCCTCCTCAGGTGTGGCCGATCTCTGTCCCCGTGACCGTTTTCAGCCACCTGATCTCGACCCCTCTCCTCTCTCCATCCTCCTCCCTCTCCCCCTCCTGCCATCTCCTCCATCTCCTCCCTCCTCTCCTCCCTCCCCTCCGTCCCCTCCATCTCCTCTGTCTCCCCCCGGCGCTGGCACCTGAGCATCTGGTACTGTAAATCGAGGGAATGGTACCCTCCACCGCTCTGCTCTGTAGGCTCCATCAACCCCTGCGTCTGCCACATCTGGGAAATAATCCCAAGGCTCGCCCCTGATAGCTGTTGTCTCTGCGACAGCTTGCTGATAATCCAACATGGGTAGCCACCCATGACCCTCCTCGTCTCTGGCCCTGGCATATGTGGTAGTCTCTGTCGAGACTCGCTGTTGCCTCCCGAACTGTCGCCATACCCGAGTGATGCAGAATCTCTCTACGATCTTTGCATATCGACCTACCAGTGGCCGACTGCACAGCATATAACTCAGCTCATCTGCGGCATCCCCCCAAACCTCAACCTCCCTGTACGGCCTCCATGTGAATGAGGCTATCTCATCCAGAATCCGCCGATAATAGGTCAAATCCCCTGAATGGGCATGTGATATAAACCTGATGTACCTGTAAATAAAGGGGTACCTCCTCTCCCTCGGCTGAACCCTAGGGCGCACCACAGCAATGTGCTCCCATGCCCACACCTGTGCCAGGATGGCACCACATGCCCATGTCCGACCGTCCCTGTAGACGATCTCGTGCAGCTCATGATACATCTCTGCCAAGATCGCAGGCCCCCATGCCATCCGTTAGGGCCTACCTACCAAGTCTACCAGTAACCTGCCCCATCCAAGCGGGAATCCCTTCTGACTGCAATCAGTCATCAAGATCTGTGAAATGATAGATGCCACAATGCATGGCACCGGATAATCTCTGCCAAAGTCATCAAGCAGTCGCTCCCAGCTGACATGCCTGTCTAGGATGGTCACATCCTGAAACATTTTCTGAATCAACCGACGCCCCTCAGTGACATCCTGATCATAGTATACCTGTGACAACACATAAATCATGTTAGTTTTCATCTTTTGGAAACATTACATTTTATATGACTATCTTAAAAACATGATTATACTTACAGGCTCTCCGTGGCATGGAACTCGAAGGATCCTATAGACATCCTCCAGTGTGATGGATGCCTCACCTGTAGGAAGGTGGAAGGTGTTGTGCTCGCTGTGCCATCTCTCGGCCAGCGCAGTCAACAACCCATGATCTGCTCGGATATACGGATACCGCAACAGATACCGAAATCCCATGGCCCTGATATCGACATTGCCCGGATCATCCAGATCTCGGACACACCGCAACCCAGTCACCTTTGGCGCTCTGATAATGAGCGCCGGAAAAACCTCCTGCAAACCAAAATCAAGCCCGTTGTTAGTACATATTATGATGGATGTCCAAAAACTCAGTATAAAATATCTTAAAAACGTAACATTGTCTAGACCCATGTCATTTTTGCTCAAAAATGCGTTAAATATCAAATTTTTCACTTGGGCGATATTCTTTTTTGGAGAAGTATCGTGCGATACTTCTCCCTATGGTGGGGCGATAAACCTTATGTAGAGCGATACTTCACCCAATATCGCGCGATCTTTCGCCGAGTATCGTGCGATACTGTTGTCTAAAGCGCGCGATACTTTTGGGGCACGAGAAGTATCGCGCGATACTTCCCCCCAAAGCGCGCGATACTTCTAAAGTATCGCGCGATATTTCACCCAACACAAAATTTTAAAATTTAAAATTTGAAAAAACGTGCTAAAAGAAGCTATTAAATGCTAGAAATGACCAAAAAGCTTGAGTTTTTCGAAAACATACCGGGGCAGGATAGTGTGGTGGCCGGTTATGCAACCGGGCGCGCTCGAATCAATGCCTGTGGACGGGAACTCCTGCTTGCTGAGCCATTTTCTCTCTCTAAAGCTCTGAAATTCTCAAATCGCTAAAAGACAAATGATTTTTGAAAATGACATTTTGACCCCTTTTATAGCATTTTGACTTTTTGACCTAATTTTCAAAACACCTTGAAATTGCGCAAAAATTGCACCCCTAGCTAATTTCGACGTCCTGGATCCATTTTCGGACTCGAAATCAAAATCCGAGGTCATCTTCATAGTCAAAACCACGTTTTAAAATCTTCCCCCCTTCTGCGCAGTTGGCTGATCTTTTGAGGCCTAATCTTTTAATCTTTGTTGGGGCATCGTCATCTTTCCATGTCTTCCAAACTTCTAGCCTTTCATTCATATTCATTCCACTCCCTCATTTCTCACGTTGACTGCATCTTTCCAGTCAGGCTGGGGCATGTTCTATTGCCTAATGGTTAACCTATTTGACCCTTACATTCGATTATGATTTGATCAACCTTATCAATTTTATGTCTCTCCTCTACTTGATTTCGATTTCGATTCCGAGGGGGCAGTATTTATGGGATTCTCATCCCTAATTCTCTTGATTTTCCTGATTCAGACATCTTTTGTGAGCTTTTGCTCAAAATTTGAGATTCTTATCTCCCATTTTTTTAAGACATTGATTATTGCCTAGCAGCGACGGTGATAGTTTTGTCTAAAGCTTAATTTGCACCTAGCAGCGACGGTGTTAGTCTAAGCTTTTGTTTATGTTTGTCCAGATGTGATCCCGAATCGACCTCATATCTGAGTTGTTTTGTGATCCCAAATCGATCTCACATTTCAATTCTTCTTTGACTGCATGTGTTCCCAAATCGATCACACATTAGTCAAAGAGGGGCAAATGTATGCACCCTAAAATGGTCGCCTAGACTTTGGGCCCCATTTATTCAATTTATCAATCCTGAATCATTTTTATCAATAATCAATATTTTCAACAATATCAATTTCTTGATCAAGTCCTAATTTTGATCATATATTGGATTTTTATCCTATGGGCTAACCATTTATCCTAAGTCTTTATTTGATTAAAAGGAATATTTCCTCCCTTTTCAATTAAATAAAAAGCCCCACTTTCCTCTTATCCTAAGTTGCACAAATAAAGCATTATTCCTATTTTATAAAAAGGGAAAAAGCACTTTTTATCTCACATGAGGCTCAAAAGTCAACACTTCACTTTCATTGGAGGATGTTTGTGCACATGGATTGCTCCTCTTTCAACCTCCACCGCTGATTAAGACTTTTGCCTCTTAATCTCAATGGTCCATTTCACCTCATTTCTTATAAAAGGAGAGCTCTCTCCTTCATTTGCATATCCATATTGTATGTTATTGTTATGCTGCAGGTTTTCTAGGTACATTTGGAGCTTTTTGAAGACATTGAAGACTTGTTGCTTTCATCATTTTAGTTGCATTTCATAATAGTTTTGCTTTCATAGTTACATTCATGGCATCATAGATTAGATTTCCTTTTTATGCAATAGAATAGATCTCACATAGCTTAATTAGGGGCTTGGAATCTATTGTACTTCTTTTCATAGCTTAGTTTGCACTTCATTTGATAGATTAGTCTTGCACATTCATACTAGTTGCATTTGCATTTCATTTCCATTTAGATTCTTGGAGATATTGGCATTGTTGCCCTTGTCTTCATTGTGAATCTCTCATTGTGTGGTTGACTAGCAAGGTCACTTTCTTGTAGCTCTAGCTGAGAGCAAAACTCATAGTCCCTTGCAACTCCATGCATAGAGAGCTATGAGCCGCTTTGTGAGGCCTCACTCTTGAGTAACCTTGCATGTAATGGTTCATAGAAGTGCATATTTTAGTGTGTACACATACCTCTTAGATAGACCACTTTACTCCTTCCCTTGGGTTATTAGAAAAATCAACCATCCTAGCCCCATGAGAAAGGGTTAAAAGAAAATAATTTTATATTTTAATAAAAAAAATGATATGTTTAAAAATATAAAAAAATTATTAAATTGATAATCAAGAAAAATTGTGTGAGTTTTAGAAGACACAATAATTTGAAACAAGTATAAAGATGTTGAATAGAATCGTGACTCATGGGAGGTGGATAGGGTGTCAAGGTTCCAAACATGGCAGTAGCTCAAGCTCAGAATTGTCAAATGAACACAAGTTTCAAAAGCCCAACCTAGCGTCCCCTAAGCTGAGCGTGAGAGGATCAAGCAATTAAGAGGAATCCCTCATTTCTAGTAAGAATGCAAAATCTTCTTGATCAAACCCAACGACCACAAAACCATTGAGGACTTGTGAAGATTTTTACAAGCCTAGATGGAAGCTTTAAGATCATGTGGAGAAAATTATGGAAACCACAGGGGCAATACAGATTGAAAATGGGTGATCAAATGAGAATCAAAACCACTCAAGATTGATTTATTTCCCTATAGATATAGAATATATAATGGAGAGATATTATCAAGTTGTTGAAGGAGAAAATTTTTTTCATGAAAATGGAGAGAGAATGTCTAGCATATTCAAGAGTCAGGAAGTTGTACAATAAGGACTAGGTTGAACTTTATTTTGAAAACCTTGTCGAATGGTTTTTATTTGGTAATATGTGAAAATGCTAAAGAAAATAAATGGATCTTCATAATGGACCTTTTATAATGGGGGGTATGGATTTTTCATCAAAGATTAGATCCCTAACTTTGACCTTTAAAATATTCCATTAAATAGATTTTAGTGTAGATATGTATCAATAATCTTCCACGAGAATATTGGGAGGTAGAAACCCTAAAAACTATTGGCAACAAGATTGGGGGATTTATTAAAGGATATGAGGTTGTTGAAAAAGGACTTTAGCATGTATACACGGATCTTCATCTTCTCAAAGTCAAACCCCCTCTCCCCAAAGTAATAAAAGCTTGGATGGTGAAAAGTGTATGGTGGGAAAAAATACAGGTGGAGGATATAGTTGAAAACTGCAAGATTTGCAAAGAGATGGGTCATTCTATTGAGGATTGTATCAAGGAAAAGAAAGGGAAACAATTGGAGAAAGACAAATTGATTAAAAAGGTGGTCAATCTGAATAAAGATGATGAAACAATTTTAACCTTAGAGCCTCAAGAAAAATATGATAGGGGAGAGCCTTCACATATGGGTTCATGAACAAGATTTCCTATTGAATAGGACAAATAAATAGAAGGAACTCAACAAATCTCTAAGGAAATTGAAAATAGATAGAATGTAAATCAGGTGGAGGACCCTAATTAGATGAAGCAACACACCACATGCATGGATGATATTGACTATAACTTGGCCTCGAATAGTATAGTGGTAGGAGAGGATGTGGATGCCTCTTTGGGTTTAGAAAGGAAGGAGCTAGGGGATGCCCATAATCTAAGTCTAGAAGAGGAGTAGTATGATCCCGGTAACCCTGAGGAAAATATAGTTTTGGAAACTAAAACATAAGTTAGTCACGGCATAATCATGTTATAAAAAGAAGATCATAATTATGTGAGGATACTTATTTGGGGAAAAAATGACTCCAAGCCAATGACCAAGATAATGATATCTCAAAGAGAGAAAAATATGGCTTACAATTTTTTTTGGAAGATGACAAGAATTTTAAACTTGTAAAGGATATACATATTTCTTAAGTCAAGGTTTCCCTCTCTCAAGTTAAAATTGAATTAGTTGTTCATTCTACACCATTCAAGGAATCCAAGGGAATTTTCAATATTATCTTTTTGGATGAAGAGGATGATTTCAGTGTGGAAGACTCGGATGGACATCTATAAAAGAGAATTGTTTGTCGATCCCAATCTTCTACAACTAAAGCTAAGAATGGTGAGAAAAAATCAAGAGGTGCAAAAACTAATAAAATGAAGTTGGAAATAGAAAGAAGTGAAAAAGGTCAATGAAAACTCAAATTTTGGAAGGGTTTTACCTTTCTCAAGGTGCCTAAAAACCTTACGTTGGAATGTTAGGGGATTAAATACCTCTGACAAAAGGTGTCTAATCAAGTTGTGTTTTGATCAGATGCAGATAGATGTCATTCTTCTTCAAGAAACTAAACTTGGAAAGGAGGTAAAAAGGATCCTCAAAAGTTGGAAACAATGGAATGGGAGTTTTTTTTGAGGCAAATGGGGCTTTTGTAGGTATAAATTTCTTGTAAAAAAACATAAGAGTAAGAGCAGAAGTGATCCTTCAAGAAAAACATTGGTAGGTTGCTAAACTCACCGCTTTCATTGTTAATGAATAAATTTATGTTGTAAATGTATATGGTTCTATGAACACAAAAAAAGAGGTATGGCATCACCTTTCAAGTATTATATAGGAATATGGAAATTCAATTATTATTGGTGGTGATTTTATTGTCACTCTTGTGGCAACTAACAAAAAGTAGGAAGAGGTATTTGTGGGACTATCCAAATGGATGTTCAAAATTTTATCATAAGCAATGGTTTGTGGGAGATCAAGTTCAACAATGGAGCTTTCACTTGGATAAATCACACATGAGGATTTATGGATATTGTAGAAAATCTTAACTAATTCTTCTTGGCCAGAAAATGGGCAGATCTACCCTTTATATTTGAAGCTAATATTTTACCATTCTCAGGATCATATCACTACTGAATCACTCTTTTGATGCAAAATAATATTGTTCTAATCCAGTGCACTTTTAAACTTGAGAAGATGTGACTTTGTATGGAAGAACTTAGAGATTTAATCACTCAGTGGCAGAAAAATGCTTTGGTGAGAGAATTTAATAAATCTTTCATATATTTTAAGAATCTTCAGTTCTTAAAATCTAGTTTTAAGGAATAGAATAGAGTGCACTTCAAAGACATCTTTGTAATTATATCTTCAACTAGAGTACAAATTAGAAGAGTTGCATAACAAGGTTATCTAGGATGGAATGACATAGTCTAAATTTAAGGATGAAATTTTTTTGAACTCTCAATATTCAGAGGTTTTGACTAGAGAAGAAGTCTTTTGGTGTCAAAAGTCTAGGGACTATTGGCTAAAAGAAGGAGACAAAACAAAAAATTATTTCAAAACTCAGTTAAAGAAAGAATATTTGTCACTATAAATCATGTTATTAAGAACATAGATGGGTAATGATTGAGGGATAAAGAAGACATTGAAATAGAGGTGGTCACATACTTCATAAAACTATTGTTTTGGAGAAAAATATGCAATTAGCACCAAATGATGATGTTCTCGATGTAATTCCAAACCTTGTATTTGTTGAAAAAACTTGATGCTTCAAGAACCAATTAAATTGGAGGAATTCAAATCTCTCTTCTTCTCAATGGAAGGGGATAATACCCTAGGCCCTAATGGATTCCTACTGATCTTTTTCCAAAAATTCACAAAAAATTTTAAGGACGATATATGGGGGTTGTTGAAGAATCAACAATTGATAGTTTTGTGGGATTCACCTTGTAGTGCAATGGTTTCTATAAGTCGTGTTAACACAGAGGTCCTGGGTTTGATTTGTTGCAAGCTTCGAATGAATCAAATCAATACACAACTTGGAAAGGTAGAATAGAGGATGACCCATGAATGGTCAGAAGGGTTGATGTTAGACACTATTCATATGGTCCATGTCACCGAAAAAGCTAATCAACCATAGTATTATGCAACCTCAAATGTCATGCTCAAGATGGTCTCAGTGAAGGAGGGGATCATGTTTCAGGGACCGATTCATTGATGAAGGACCCATGAAAGTCATAAGGTGATCTGACGAAAGGAATAAGGAGGTGGGTTTGCCGACATAAGAACAATGGTGTGCGGTTGCTAGTCATTTGGGAGACATAAGGGGTGAGACAGTAGTTGGAAAGGAGTCATAAGGAGTTTACATCGATTGGAGAGGTAAGGAGTACACACCATACAAAGAGATAGGAAATCTTGACTTCCAATGTTGAGCGAGGGAGATATAAGGTGGATGGATGGATAAGGATTTGCACTTGGTTGTGGAGCAGTTAAGGGAAAAATCACCAAGGAAGCATAAGGAGTGGTTGATAAGTGGGGAGATAAGGAGGGATGTTGACAAGGGTAGTTTTCACGTAGGAGAATATAAGGAAGGCACGATACCATCAATAGGTGGTTGAATTGGGAGATATAAGGAGAATATGATGCTACAACATGAGTCATCTATGAGAGGCCCTAATGCCTTAGACACACCTCAGGGATGGGGTCCCCCAAATGTGACCCCACTAGTTTGTAGCTCCAATCAAAAGAGATTACCAATTAAAAAAAAATGATAGCTTTGTATTGAGAGTTTAAATATTACATTGATTCCAAAAAAAAAAAAAACTAATCCTTTGATGATTTAAAGCTCGTTTCTTTTTGCAACACAATTGATAAGGCTATCTCTAAATTCATGACTAGCAAATTAAAGAAGGTCTTGGGTTCTATTATTTCTAAATAGAAGAGTGGATTTTCTCTAAATAGATCCATTGTGGAAGGTCTCGTTAATTCTCACGAGGTAATTCAATCAATTAGTACTACCAAAATTAAAAAGATGTTTGTCAAAATTGACATTAGAAAGGCTTATGTTCGAGAAGATAGGTATTTCTTGATGAGTGTATTCGAGTGGTTTGGTTTTTGTCAAAAGTGGTTTCTTGGGTTCGAAGTTGTGTGTGTTATCCACACTTATTAATCTTTGTTAATGGTATCCCTTATGGTTTCTTTCATCCTCAGAGGGAATTAGGCTAGGGGATCATATTTATCTTCTTGTAGTTTATCATAATGATTGAGGTACTTGGGCACTTTATTTCAAAGAAAATGAAAGCATGATAGTGGATATGTGAAGATAGTCGGTGGTCTAGAAGCAACCTCACATATCTAGTTTATTGATGACACATTATTAATGAGGGAATCATCTTTCAAGAAAGCCCAAAATATGAAGGCAAATCTTCATGAATACAATCATGTTTCTGGTTAGAAGGTAAATTGGAATAAATCTAAAATACTTTTTTTCATACCGAATTGGAGAAATAACAAGAAATTTCAAAAGTTCTTGGGATTAAGGTTGGCTCTCATCCAGGACAATTTATAGGAATTCCCCCTCTTTGTAGGAGCTTGTAGATTGAGAATTTGGATTATCCTGGTAGATGGCTACATAAGCAAAATGGATGGTTAGAAAAGAAAATGGCTCACCTCAGCCATGCAGATTCTAATGCTAAAAAATCAATTATCTCAGTCATCACTGTCTTTTCAATGATTTATCTTAAAATAATCTTCAAGATAATTAAAGTGATTGAGAAAAATATGCAAAAATTATTTTGGAATGGTAACCAATACCATGACAAGGTTACATTGCTAGCTTGGGTCAAATTTTGTCACCAAAGCATGCAAGAGGAGTTGGTTTGAGAAGTTGGTGGTTAATGAACGAAGCAATGAGGCAAAGTTGATTTGGAATATGTATAAAAATATTTTTAAAAATAGGTAAAAAAATTGAAGGTAAAATACCTAATAGTCAGTCAAAAGAAAGAATTTTAACCATAAATGACCCCCTAAAGGGATGAGCAGTTTGGAAATTTATGTTGTCTTGTCGACCAGTCTTTGTTGAGCATATTACTTGGCACCTTGGTGATGGAAGATTAACCAACTTTTGTGATGATTCATGGGATGGTTTTAAGGTTTTGAGAGGAAAATCTAGATTCAATGAGATAAAGAAAATAACCACTGCTCATTGGGATTATAGTGTGGTGGATTTCATGGAGAAATCATTTTTGGAAGGTAGAGATGAATGGAGAGGGAAGTCAATTGAAGGTTTAATCTTGGAAAGAGAAAATGTTGAGTTATTGCAAAACATTTTTTCAAAAAGGAAAGTATTTCTTATGAATGCTCAAGATGAAATTATCTAGAGTGGATCATAGCAAGGGAAATATTCAGTCAAGATTGGTTGCAAAATATTGAAATTAGTTGTATCAATGGAGGATTGGTTGTATTATTTGTGCTAAAATAAATATTTTTTGCTTAAAGTGAGATCCTTTTCTTTTTTTCCCTGAGGGGTCCAATTCTCAATGAAGAAAGGTTAAAAAATAGGCTTCTTGGGTTGTTTCAAATATATTTTTTTGTAAAAGAAGTGAAGAAACTCTTGACCACCTCTTCCTTCATTGCAAATTCACAAATGAATGATGGATATTTTTACAAAGAATATGTTTTGGAAACTTCATTTCCCTTTAACCCTAATATAATTATTTCAAAGTTGGTACAGAGTCTAAATTAAGTCGACCTTTTCCATCATATGGAAAGTGAGCCCATCTACTTTGATCTAGAAGATTTGGAAAGAACGTAGTTGTCGTGTATTCTAGGAGAAATTAAAACCTTTGTTGAGAATATGTGGGATAATTGAGTATATAATTTCAAAATTGGTGAGCACTGAAGCAACATAGGTTAACTCAACTAAAGTTCCCTTTTGTCAGCAGGACAAAATGATTTAATCAAAATTACCTCACATAAAGTATCGGCTTGTTAATGGGCCTTTCTGGACTAATATGGATCTAAAGAAAAATAGAGTTGTTGATTTGATCAAACCACAAGGATGGGTCAAAGTAAACTTTTATAGAGCATCAAAGGGTAACTCAGGTCCATGAGGGGTAGGTAATGTAGCATGGGATTGGACTAGAAGTATAGTAGCGATGGGTGCCAAGAAGTTGATGGAAGGGTCAAATAATGAGGCTAAAGTGCAAGTTGCATTATTGGCCATCAAAATGGTAGAAAAAATTTCCATTTCAAAATTACATATGAAGGAGGATTCTTTAATAATTTTTAATGCAATAATAAAAGGGGAGGTGCTAGGATGAAAATTGTATAAATTAATAAAAATCAATAGAACCATTTACTTCTAATTAAATATTTTAAGGTGTCTCACATGTTGTAGAGTGGAAACATAGTGGTGGATATGTTGTCAAAGGTGGCAATATCATTTAATAATTGTTAGTTGTATGAGATTTGGGAGGATTTTTGAGATATTAATCTTATGTATTGGCATCCCTTGTATTATGTCATATGCATATATTGTAATGCCCCAATAGGGAACCTCAAAGGAAAAATTTTCTTAACACTAAGGATGTAAAAAAAAAATCTTAGTCAGCTAGCATGAAGTGTAAAACATCATTAATTAACTTTAATTCATAAATATCATATTTATTCTTAACATGAGAATAAAAAATGAAAACTAATTTTAAACCTATATGCCCCACAAGCTCCCTAACGTCACTACTTAGCAACATTACCTAACTTATTAACCATTCATAAAGGTGTGCTTTATCTTATGAAGTATATTAATTTGTGTTCATTTTAATGTTCCAAATAAATGCTCCTAGTTCATTCTTTTCCATAATCATAAATTAACCATCTATTGTAACTAATCAACTTACTAAGTTACTATCTCATTTCATAGCAAATCAAAAGATAACATTTTCTTCTTTCCTAACATAAACAATGATTCCTTAATACTAACAATTCATTTCTCATTCCATTGATACATGGTTATCCATTAGTTAGAAATTTTGTTACTATTATACCATTTCCTAACAATTCCTTCTTATAATGAAATCATTCATGTAACATTACCATTCATTTGTCTACAAATTCATTTACTGATCAACCATTTCTTAATACACTTCTTTCAACATTAACCAATAAATGTCATTTCTTTCAATACATCAACATAATCTAGATCTAAGTTCATTTATTAAAGATCAATAACACAAAACAAGAACAAGTATAGTATAAATAACTTTCTTTTCCAAAATTTCCTAGATACCACAAAATATAGTTATACCTAAATTCATTTCCTTTATAGAAGGGTAACATAAGAGAGTAAATAATTATCAACAAATAGTATAATCCTCTTCTTTTAATGCTTGTAATATATACCAATTATAACACAATATTTCCCTTTTATTTCACTTATAACTATGCTTTGAATCAATTTGCATCATATACAAATGTATCCTTTCAAGACTTACAATTACTCGAGTACATTTACATCAAACACATCTCAATAAGATACATGATACAATATTAAGTCTTCAACTAAAAATCTAGAAAGGAACATGTGCAGAGATCATCCATGAGACCACGAACATTCCTAGATGTAAAAAAAATTAACCACCCAACCACATGGGACCAATAGGCCCACTTCCCTGAGCTAGGAGATAAAAACCAAGGCCCACACAATATGTGACAACTAGGACATTCCTAAGGTGGTAAACCATTCCCAAAAGCAAGTACAAAACCATAAAGATAGTAAGGAAAACATGACTACCAGAGGCACAAAAAAACCAATTGTAGGGACTCTATGATACATGCTAGGTGAGTGTCATTGCATATCCCTCACCCCTTGGGCTACCCTGGTAGTCAACTCTAGACCTCAACCCCCAAGTAGGCACATGCAAAACTAAACACCTTTCGATTGTGCCATCATAAAGGAACCTTCTCCCACTCCCATCCCTACACTAGTAAATTTTAGCTTGTTTTTCAATGAGGTTTAGTTGATTATTAGGCGCCCATTGGTCGGCTAATCGACTATAACAGTCGTCGGAGTTTTTTAGTTGATAATACGACACATCAAATGTCCGTTGCAATTGTGACAGCAATAGTGGTTGAATTATCGATGGAGATGACGTCGAAATCATTGCTTCAACCTAGAAGAATTCCCTGATATATCATTTACCTCTGTGATGGATGTTGGTTGAAAGTGAGATGTACAAGTGTTAGAATAAACATCGAGAGTAAAGCTTCCTTGTCGATATGTTTATTCTTTGTTGGTCGAAAAAGTGACCAAAAATTTTATATATATATATATATATATATATATATATATATATATATATATATATATATATATATATATATATATATATATATATATATATATATATATATATATATATATATATATATATAAGCACAACAATATTATGTCGTTGTTGTTTACTGTTTACAAACAGTCACACATTTTTTTGTCTTATTTCACACAAACATGTCGGGCAATGAGAAAGAGGGGGATGCTTTGAGGATTGAACAAGTTATGGGAGAGTTTGGGAAAGGCTTTCTCAGACTGCCACTCTCCACCACTCGCCATTTCCACCTTAGCATTCCCATTTCTTGGGGATACTTCTCACCGCATATGACAAGGTAGAGCTCCTTGTCCATTTACAGCTATACATCTTCTTTCCTCAATCCTACATGCAATACATATTTAGTTCCACCAAACTTACTTTGAAATTACAACCTTTTAAGGATAAGAACACAAAAATAATAGCAAACATAAACACAAGAAATACTAGATTTATGTGGAACAACTTGTAAAGGGAAAAACCATGGAAAAGATTGCTCTCAAATATATGTAGTATACCAATTAAGGTGAGTTACAAGAAAGAATAACTACCAAAGAGACTATGAAGAATGATAAGAGAGAATAGATCCATCACTAATGTCCAACCCACTCATTTTTTTCAATACTATAGAAACTAAGATAAAGATATTTGTGAAGGTTTTATAGATGTAGGTTACTGAATCATCATCTCTACACTGGTACTCAATCTAGAAACCCTTGTATGTATATAGCCACTCTAGAAAATCTCCACATCTAGAAAATCTCCACAAAAATCCTTTCTGGCCTCCACTGCATATACGTCTTCTCAAAATCTAAAAACTTCGGCCCATCATTAATTCTCATCAATGTACCAATTTGGATAGTAAGTCTAATTTAATTTGTCTATGGACTGAGACCTTAAATTATTGAGCTTCTCTTTGTTTCGAGAAGAGTATAACATTCTCTACTTAACAGGGCCAACTACGTGAAGGTGGAAGCTCATCTGGCCCCCCCTAGGAGCCTCCTATGACCCTTTACAATATTTTAAGACTTCTAAGATGTATTCTTAGGGATTGTAAATGGTTGTAAAGGGTCATAAGGGGTCTTGGGACACAACAGCTGAGAAACATAAGTGTAGGCATCATGGTCACAATTTTTTGGAGACAATGTAATTGAGTTGTATACCCAGACGATGTAGAGCAACTCCTGCACCTCTGATTCCAAGTTGACTACATCCGTTGCTCATGAATACAAGGTCCTCCAACATATGTATTCAACTTGGAATCAGAGGTGTAGAAGTTTCTCTGCATTGCTTGGGTACACAACTCAATTACGCTGTCTCCAAAAAAATGTGACCATGATGCCTACAATTATGTTTCTCAGCTATTGTGAAATCCGCATTTATGTTTCTCAGCTGCCATGTTTATACCTTCTTCTCTCATTTTCTGGTGTAATTCCTCTTTGAGTATCCCCTTTCTCCTTTTCATACTAACCACTCAAACTTCTTTGACGCTCAAACTTCAGCGAGACTTCATACCACACAACGTTTGGAGATTACGTTCAATGCATTATTTACATTCGCAAATCAGTGTTGCGTACAAATTTGTGGATGGTGTGTGGTATGAAGCCTCACTCAAGCTTGAAAATGATAGTCAATCCATAGTCAAGGTCAAGGAACAAATGGAATAACCAAGAAAACACTATACATTAAATCATGTGATTGATAGCAGATTGGGGCTCACCCGAGCCATAAACATGAAGAATTATTCTTAAAAAAAGATGTAAACCATATATATGTGCACTTGAGGCAAAGAGAAGTTATGTCATATCCATATTAAAATATTGGTTACAATATGAAAATACTAAACTAACTAATTCATGAGTTCATCTTTGCATATGGTTGCAACAAAGATATGCGATTACAATACAAAGAAGGCATCATAAAAATATAATTTCAGAATTTGCCCTAGCTTGACACGTTTTGCACTCAAATCCTTCATTGCAGATAAGTGGAGATGAGCAGATAGATGTAGATGAGTTGTCATCTACCCAACTAAAGTATCTGCAACCATTATTTCCCTGTGATGCTCAGTCTACATTAGTTCTTATATTATAATGAATAGTATTTACATTAGAAACATTAAATATATACACATTAGCAACCTTTTTCTATTTGGGCAGCACCAAAATTATCGTCCAGGGTCATTCAGTGTTCATGAATTCTTCAACACACACTACCCACCACCACATTGACAGTTTGGCACATTGACAAGAGTCATCGAGCCTATATCAATAATGCACCACACCATCATTACTACATTTATTATTTTTATATGATTATTTTTATATGAAATACACCAAGGAGTACCATCAAAAATATTAACCATTTACAATAATGAAAATTAAACCTAAATCAAATAGCTCATTTTTTTATCAGCATGTGTAGTCTCTGTGTATATGAAAAATGAAAGAAATATGACGCTAAAATAAAATAGTGAACAAAATAGTATTCCACATAGAGTGATTGAAATATACCATCAAAAGAAGGTGACAAAATCTTGTCATGAAGCACATACATAGGAAATAAAAAAGGGACAAAAGACAAGAAATAAGAAAAATCATTACGACTATAGAAAAATCATTTATACTATAATAAAAAAAGAAACACTCTTTGTCAACAATTTTCAATATCATTAGGACTATAGAAAAATAATTAAGACTATACAAAATCAAATTTTAGAAATGGATGGTTATGATGCTTTGCCATTACAACAATTGAGCATTCATCATTTGGTATTGTGTATTCCATTTAAGTATGTCAACAATGTTCAAAATCCTATCACCAAGCACATACAAGAAATAAGAAAAATCATTAGGACTATAGAAAAATCAAGTTCTAGAAATGGACGGTTCTGATATTGCTTTGCCATTACAACAATTGAGCATTCATCATTTGGTACTTCTTGGTGTATTCCATTTAAGTTTTTCAGTTGTCGTGTTTTTGTGCATGTTCTTTATGTGTTTGGCTTCTCTCCCTCACAAGGGATACATCGATAGGTAATTGATTTGAAAGCATAATGATTTGACAGTCTTTTTTCAGGATAGGTGTAATCATCCCGCCAACCTTAATTAGCAACATTTGTGATATATGTCAAGTACTTATAATCAGTATGCCCAACAAATAGAGACTTAGTAGTAAAAGTATGTCCTTTGGTTTAGTAGTTTACTTATAATCAGTATGTCCTTTGGTTTACTAGTTTAATCTAGTTTTAGAATGGTTTGTTTCATGTTTGAATGTACCATTGAATGAAGCTTGGCTATATTAAGTACAATCTTAAGAATCGTGACTCTTCAAATTCTCTTGTTTCCTTCAGACCTCCAAACATGTGTACTTTGAGTAGCCCTCCAACAAATGGACTTGTGATGATTTTCACAATAGTACATGTGTAGGAGGATTACTCAAAGTACTGCTTAGGCAAATCTGAATATTCATCACCTGTGCTGTTGTGCATATAAGAGTTGATCATAGAAGGTATATGCTGGACCCAACAACAAATAGATTTGTGGTGATTTTCACAATAGTACATGTGTTGCTAGGTAAGCTCCCAATAGCGCTCAGGCAAATATGCATGTTCATCACCTATGGATATGAAGTGGCTCTAATGGAAGATACAAAATTGTCAAAGTTGCAATGACAACTTTTACAATTTTTTGTGCAAAAAAATGCAACAACAAGGGAACTAATGGGCAACTAGTTTGAAAGTCAGTTATAGGCATTTGCACCTGTATAAAACTGTGCCCTCATGTCCCATGGGATGCCATGCCTCCTCCAATGTTTATGTCATACACCCTGCGGTAGTTAGACCGTGTGCCATGCCTATGCAAAGAGTATTTATTACATAATTTTCAAAGATGATATAAAGATATTATAGTTTATACTTAGCAAGATTTTAATATTAATATGCTTAGCAAGATCTTGCTAAGTATAAAATATAAGCTTGATTATACATAATCTTGCTAAGTAAAAAAAAAGGTGAATTTCATTTCTAATTTCATTATTTCATTTCATTATTTCATTTGCGAAAAAAAGAAGTAAGTCTGGTTCTCCAACAACCACAACCGATTTCATGTTGGTTGGATCGGTTGGAAGACTTTTTGGAAGTGGTTTTTAAACCTTTTCCAATCACGGGATTGGCACAAGGAGATGATCTTCCAAGCAGCGTTGAATAAAAGAAACCCAAAAAACATTCTGAGTACATTTTTGTTATCATACTCTGTCTGTTGCAAATAGGTAGATGGATTGATCATTCTGCAAATTCATTGTATGCATTGTTTATTCAAATCCATCTTAGTTTTGACTGTCATTTGATTTCAAGTTTTAGTTACATTTACACAGTCGGTTATGAACTGAACACATGGCTTGACTGTCATAGAAAACCCGATCATGTAATGGTTAGAGAGTTTTAATGTCACTGCAGGTTCATTTGCGCATCCACAGATCTTGTTAGAGTTCATTAAACTAGACTTTGCAAACATTGTATTTTAAATTTGTTTTTGATCTACACAAGAACCCAACCTCACTGACAGACCAGCTCAGGAAAATCTATAGTCAGCTCTGTAATGTAGGAACATTTCCAGGCATTAGTTTTACTTGTTTATGCAAGAACTTTGTTGTTGTTGTTGTTTGTGATACCAAAGGAGTAACTGGTATTGTGTAGACAGTGACTGGCAAGATTGTTCTTGAAAAGAAATTACAAAACTAAACCAATGGCATGTTAATTCACAAATTTTTTTTACAAAACTGAACCAATGGCATGTTTACAACAAAGAAATAGAATGATAATAATATTCTGAAAATTATATTCTGTTTAATACACGCCAAAGGACCAGTCCCAACAATTCTTAAACATACTTTATCCAATATGATAAATTCTTAATAAAGGTTTAGTCGATTTTTATAACTGCTAGCACAAAGGAAGATTTGACCTAGCCATATATTCCTTGTACCACACAAACAACTGTGAATAACTATTTCTACTCCAACCTTAATTGTTTAAGAATTCATCATATCAGATAACGTATGTTTAAGAATTGTTGGGAGTTCTATTAGACCTTTGTTGTAAACATGTCATTGGTTCAATTTTGTAAATTTGTTTTTTTGTGTTAAATGCATTTAAATGGAACATTAAACATAGTAATAATATGCTTAATCTATTAGTAAAATAACAAACCCTGAGGTAGGAGAATTTCTTCTCATGAGGAAAGGAGCACCATTACCAACATCGGCACAAGAAGGTATATTTAAATCAAGATGTTTGGTCCAAGGCAAGGTATGTACTCTAATTATTGATTCAGGGGCACATAACAATTTGGTTTCAGTTGATATGGTGTCTAAGTTGGGATTGGCATTAGTAGAACATCCTAACCCTTATAGTGCCACTTGGGTAAACCAAGAGTTGAATGTGAAGGTTAGTCAGAGGGCTCTTGTCAATTTTTCAATTGGGGCCATATCATGATCAAGTTTGGTGTGATGTCATATCTATGAATTGTAGGCATATGATATTAGGTAGACCATGGAAATGTATGAGAAGGACAATTCATGATGGCTACTCTAATACATATATTGTTCACAAAGGCAAAGAGAAATTTTAGTTAATACCACTGACTTGCAAGGATAAAGACAAGATAATAATGTGTTTTGGTGATACTATTCCTCTTCATAAGCAAGGAAACATTGCAAGTGATACAGGTTGGTATGGGAAGCAAGCATACAAACATGGATTGACTAGGACAATGCTAAACAGTCCTAGAAATGCAGACTTTTGGGATTTGAACTATGTTCAAATAGGTACAGTCAAGTGTCCTATTGAAGGGAAGCCAGTAAACAACCATGTTCAGATGTGGATGGACAGTGCCCCTGATAAGAATCACTTTACCTGAAGATTGTGCCATGTTTGTAATTTTTGAGTTGTGTCCATTTGATTAATTCTCCAAATTTTGGTTGCACTCCTTGCATTGGTTGACATTTTCCTAATTATAGGGTTTGAATTTCACAACATAAGGAAATCAATACTAAGATGAAATTTTGGTATGTAGGATTTGCATTTCCTATATACATTTGTGACCAAAGATATGGACTAATCTACAGTGCCTCCAAAGCTTCTACTCAAAAGAATCTTCTCACCACTCAAAGACCATGCCCATTTTGATTCTCATTGGAGCTTTAAATTCTTTACCCTCTACTTAAATGTTGAAGATAGCACAAATGTTGAAGGATGTCAAGCATGACTATGAATACAACAACAATATTACTCTCTTACATGTAGCAAGACATATAAAAGAATCTTCTCTCCACTCAAAGATCATGCAAGCTTTTATTCTCCCAATAGCTTTAAAGTTATGTATCTTCCACTTAAATAATGAAGATGGCACAATGTTGAAGAATCTCTATTGTGAGTTTAGAAAACAACAACGCTACTGCAATGCACGTAGCATAGGCATTCTATTATTTTTGGCCAAAGGTGTAAGCTGAAATATTATTCAATTTGAATAGAAGCTTTGAATAACTTCCAATAGCTACAACATGAATGGAGTGACTGCATTAAACTTATTCCATATTAGGTTTTCCATGTAACGAGAATAGAATTCAAGATTAGAAGTATTAATTTAACAGGGTTCTAGAACGTGACTCTTAAGTGCTTCTAAAATGTACTGCAATTTTTAATAGACCCACAATGGATATTTCATATCCTCTCTCAACGTGTTCCATAAGGATTCTAATGCATTTGATCACAATCTCATCATGACTCGTAATCCACAATGATCTAATATGTTAAAATTTCACTCCAATCACCATTCCCATCCCTGTACCCTTTGCTACATCCCATACCTATGGTTCATTAAGCACTATGCCACTAAACTAAGCACTTGGTGGGAATCGAACCAGTGACCACTGGATGGGAAATAAGCATTTTGGGCCCATAAACACAGTTCAAATATATAGCTGAATACAATAAAAGTGCAGGAACTGACTTACCTATTGAACACACGAAGTGGGAAAGTAGACCTCCATGGCCAAAATTACAACATTCTTTGGATGTGAATCCATTTTCTTCTAGTAGGGATAAAGACAAGATAATAATGTGTTTTGGTGATACTATTCTTCTTCATAAGCAAGGAAACATTGCAGGTGATATAGGTTGGTATGGGCAACAAGCATACAAACAAGTTGACTAGGACAATGTTGAACAGTCCTAGAAATGCAGACTTTTGGGATTTGAACTATGTTCAAATAGGTACAGTCAAGTGTCCTATTGAAGGGCAGCCAGTAAACAACCATCTTTAGGTAAAGTGATACCTACGCTAAAATTGAGAAGTTCACCTCTTACCCCTCACTTATAGTTGTTCCTTTAAAGGAAGATTGTAGGGCCCAAATGATAGCCTTCAATTATATGTACTAAGTGTTACAATGGAGATGTAGGTCTATAGGAGATTCTCAACATTGAGTAGGGGTTTAATGAGTGGCAAAAGAAGATAGAGATCTTCAAGGAAAGTGTATCAGACATGAAACAAGGACAAAGAGAAGATAGAAAACACCGTAACCATCATAGTCTTCTAGAGTCAACAACATCAATGATAAAGGGAAAATAAGAGGACAATGTTTGCATGAACAAAGGCCCTAAATCATTAGATTTAAATGATAGTCATGATGTTAAAGGACAACTAAGACAAATTAATATGACAATCCAAGTGCATATGATATAGACCTTTTATCTAAAGAAAAATCAAGTCTAACCGAAGAGATTAGAGGGTGACGGTTTTTTATTAATGATAGAGATATAGAAATAAAGCAGTCCTTTTGGAATGATGACTGTGAGGATGAATAATAGTGGGTGTAAGTCATGAAAATATGACAGTGGTGATAGAGATTACTAGAAAGGTTTAATTTTGAATCATAGTAAGGAAAGAATGATAGACACACAGACAATGAAAGGAAGAGTTCTTAGACATAGTTGAGTCAAAGACTATAAAATGGTTGATACGATGATCTCAATTGAAAAGACAAATAAAAATGACAAAGAAATGTAAAGGGACCTATAGGATAGTCATACAACACATGAAAACTACTGCAGACAAGGTGAAAGGAACATGAATGTGACATTCCTCTCAAGGGTGTATCATGAAAGACATAACCTTTTATACTTCTTAATGTGACAGTTCCAAAAAGGATAGTTCTATTCAGTCACAAGACCGAGTGTTTCATGACAGTCTTCTATAGATAGTGTGATGTCCCCATCTTTAACCTAGTAACATAATAGCAACAAAACACATGTGGTCAAGGGGTGGCAGACCTTGAGCACCTCAAGATAGTTAGGAGATAGTGGAAAATTGTACATAGCAAGTAAGAGTTCAAGTGGATAGTTTTCATATTATTTCCACAAATAGTCAATAAGCATCAAATGTATCAAGGAAAATCGTGAATTCTTTCAATAAGATAATTTTCCTATTTAGCATCAAGGAGCACATCAAAGAAATGCAATATGAGAATGTGTTATGATCGAGGATGATAGATATCAAGTATCTCCATCAATCACTACCAAGCTCACATGTTATCAAGAATGAAAATCTTGTGGACAACCACCTTATCAACAAGGCATTTGATGATCACCTTGAAAACATGTCAAAGAATCTTCAGCACATAGTTGCAGAAGAGCAAGGTACTTTCATAAGGAAAGGCGTAGGGTAATGGCAGAGAGTTTTATTTTCAATGTTCAGAAGTGCATTTACCCATGAGTCAGTCGCCTCATACTTCTGAATATCAGTAAGTATTTAGCAGTAAGGAAGATTTTTGTAGAAGTGGATAGAGGTGCAGGTCACTTCCAAGTTATTTGATGCAGCAAAGGAGATCTAGTTAAGATATTGGGACAGAGAGAAGGGACACTTTTGATGATGCGCATGAGAGACCCATGATTGAACTCGTGAACTTGGATGATGTTGTAGTCGTGAACTTGGATGATGTTGTAGTCAGTTCTTGTCTCATTGCGAAAGCACTTTGATAAGGATGCAGATGGTTCTATTTATACTCCTTTGTTCTTATGTTTTTTCACAACACAATGGAAAATCACTTGGGCATAACATGTCGATGTTGCAAGGTGGAAGCATTGCAGGAAACACCGAAGGAGAAAATACAAAGGATTTTTAGAAAGGTGAAGGAGAAGGAGCATGTGAATATGGTGTCAATCCTGGGGGGTGCATTATGGTCTGGTGGCCATGTCCATGATGCAATTATGATGGCAGAGTTGTTCCAACTGATCATACATATTTTCGGGGACCCTCTGCATGGTATGGGACTAGCCCGTAGAATCGTGGTGGATGAAATATACCTAGAGGTGGTGGAGGCAATGGACAACATCGATACCCAACTAACAAGCAATGGTTTGTTTGGTTTATTTGCATTGGAAGCTAAAGGAAAGAAGACATTGATGAAGAAGGCATGGTCAGCCTTCAAAGCAGGTGTTAAGGAATACAATGAGGTGAAGTTTGGAGCCTTTCTCCAAGAAAATGAGAAGCTCTTTCCGGAGGAGATAAGAGCAAGATTGGTAGAAATTGGTCAGGGAATAATGTATTTATTCCACTAATCACTTTTGGTTGTAATTTGGAGGTTCTTCCTCATATGTAATCTTTATTTTCAATGAATACAAAAAGGGTACTACCCTAGGCATAACTTATTTTAGAAAAATGACAATCAACACTTACCAAATAGAATCAAAAAGTCCCATGATCACTGGGCAAGTAGTTCAAACCCTATTCTGGCCTAAGAAATTTTCAAAATTCAAACCCTATTCTGCCCAGTTTTATAAATATTACCTTGCAACAAATTCAAACCCTATTCTGCCCAATTTTATAAATATTACCTTACAACAGGTATGGGCATGCAGGTAGAACTTTTTATGGCATGCAACAGGTATGGCCCTAGGAGACATGTATGCAAAATGTGGAACCATGGCCAAGGCACACATAAAGCTTTCAAACAAATGTAGTTGGCAGGTGTAAAGCCAAATGCCACAATCCTATGCATAAACCCGCAAAACATTTAAGGAAGCCCTTGTTCAATACATAGCAAAGCAAAGAAGAATGCATGAATTAATAATCATCTACCACATACCTTATGTAAAGATTGAGCTCAAGCTCCTGCTGCTACCCCATGATGTCAAGTAGATTCGTGCGCGTGTGTTGCTCTTCTTTTTTTCACAAATGAAATAATGAAATGAGAAATGAAATTCCCTTTTTTTTTAATAAGTTATGCCCATGTTTGTCAAAATTTTGATGACCATAGAATTTGTTGCTATTTTGACAAACACGGGCATAAATTTAAAAAAAAACAAAGTTTTCCTTCTATAATCCAACAAAGCAAAACCTTCTTATTTTTTGGTCAAAAATTTTGGTAGAAAAACTAGGTCAAATGTACTAGTGCTAGTATGTACTAGCATTAGCGGCATGGGTGGGACATCAATTAAATCTTATTAAGTGTATTATTTTCCCCATCCTAGTTAATTTATTAAGGTTTTCACTTGATTAAGACAACTCACTAGTAGGTTACCCTAGCAACCACTTAGTGCCCAATCCCCATTGTGAGCCACTCACCTAGTGTACCTAGGTTTCTTACCCATAATCAGCATCATAAATGCAAAAAAACTCTTATAGCAACATAGAACATGCCTAACAATATCACAACATTAATTGATTGATTTTAGGTGATCACTAGTTGTCCCTAACCCATTAGACAACCCTAAATCCTAATCTAGCATTCAAAATGATTTAAAACTCATAAGAAGGCATCAAAATGCACCAATAAAGATATCACAAAACATTTAGTTAAATTGTAGGCCAATGAACCAAAATAAGATCCTAATAGCCTCTGGTTACTATATAGGCCCTAAAACACCAACATGACCCTAAAAGTGACATTTTGGTAGTGTTGTGTATTTGTGTTTGACAATTGCGCACTTGGACCTACAATTTGTGCACTTGGTCATGCAATTTTCACACTTGGGGCCCATAATTGTGCACTTGTTCATGGACTGAGTTTTTTTTAAAATGCAAGTGAGATTGGGCTTACGACTGAAACTAAGTAAAATGAGGGTTCTAGGAGCATAATATGAGGGAGACCCATTTGTTATATCCTTGATTCCCTTCCAGAAAACTCATCAAACATGTCCTGGATGTAAAATAAATATGGAATTTAACTAAGAATTGGCATAGACTTATGTTCAAAAATACAAAAATATGAATTTAACTTACATCAACTTGTTTCTAAAAGAGGTATAATGAGCTCAAAACATAATCGAATCTTAAAGAAGTCATTTTAACATCATACAGAACTCAAAATACTTCCCATATAAAAAGAATGATCCAAACAACATCCAGACAACATCAAAAAATACAAAGATAACAACATTTGCAAACTACCTTATAAAGGTTCTCTTTCCAAGAATAGATCCTACTTGGAATCCTATGGAGAATCTTTTGATAAACAAAGCCCAAATAGATCCAAATCAAGCCATTGGATGAGAAATATCTTCCTAAACAAACTCTAGCCAATGGAATTCTTTAGGAGACTCCCATAAGCCACAACTCTTTATTCAATCTATCCTACTCTTCCTCTATCCTCAAATGGTAAATCTCAATGTTCTCTATCAACCATATATTCAACAACCTCTCCCAAATATCACCTCTTTGAAAAAATGAATACTAACCTCTAGTCTTCTTTGTGTATTCCTCCCTTATATCCTCGATGGTTGAAATAAATTTTATTTCCCATTTGTATGATATGGGAGGAGTTATACGGGAATACAACTACCTCTAACCACTTCATAACAAATTATTTGTTAAACTTTGTTATGTTATGGTCTCCTATAAGTATTTAATTATTATTTGTTTATTTACTCCTCATTCTAATTTTTCCCTTTTATTATTAACTAATAATTATATATTTGCTCATTAAGGTAATTTACCCACTCTTACACAATTACAAATTTATATAAGTAATAAATATAATGGATATATATAGGCATATGTATATGTGTGCATCCATATACATATACATTTATATATGTTATATGTATATATGTGTGTGTATATATAATATATATATATAGTATATTAATATATATATATATAATGTATATATATATATAATATAATAATGTACATAAATATGTACATATATAACACTTATATGTCATATACACACACGCACACACACACATATATATATATATGTACATATATATGTATATAATATATGTACATATATATGTAGTATATATATATATATATATATATATATATATATATATATATATATACATACATACATACATACATACATACATACATACATACATCTATATACATGCATAATATATATATAGTAAGTACATATATGTACATATATATATACATATATGTACATATATACTACAATATGTACATATATATATATCTATATACATATATGTACATTATATACATACATACATAAATATATATATATATATATATATATATATATATATATATATATATATATTATATATATATATATGTATGTATGTATGTAATGTATGTACATATATATATATATGTACACACACACACACACACACCACCTATATATATATAGATATATACCACACACACATATATATACATATATATATATGTACATACATACATATATATATATATGTACATATATATGTATATATATATATAGATCTATATGTACATACATATGTACATATATATGTACATATATCTATATATATACATATATAGATATATATGTACATATATATATACATATATATGTACATATGTATGTACATATATATATATATATATATATATATATATATATATATATATATATATATATATATATATATATGTACATATATATCTATATATGTACATATATATATATATATAGTACATATATATGTATATGTACATATGTACATATGTCTATATATATGTACATATATATGTATCTATACATATGTACATATAATGTACATATGTACATATATATATATATATATATATATATATATATATATATCTACATATGTACATATATATCTACATATGTACATATATATGTACATATGTACATATATATGTACATATATATGTATATATATACATATATATGTACATATATATGTACATATATGTGTACATTTATATGTACATATATATTGTACATATATATGTACATATATATATGTACATTTATATGTACATATATATATGTACATATATGTACATATATAATATCTATATATATATAGATATATATTAGCATATATGTACATATATGTACATATATATATATCTCTATATATAAGATATATGTATATGTACATATATGTACATATATATTATAGATATATATATATATATGTATATATATATATGTACTATATATGTATACACACACACATATTATATGCGTGTGTGTGTACATACACACACCACACACAACACACACACACACACAAATATATATATATATATATATATATATGTATATTTGTTGAAATCTATTATGGGAAAGTGAGATACTAAGAGGGGGGGTGATCAAATATCTACTATTTACTTTATTTTGACATAAATTCACTTGCATAACATAAACATCAAATTTAATTCTGAAATAGATCTAAAATCTAATATTCATCCATGAAATTGAAACATAACACAAAGATTTTGGTTACCCCAGAAACCCTTGAAAGGTAAAATTGGGGTGGGGATGACACCCACAAATCTTCCCTACTGCCGTATTAAAGTTTTCCTATTAGGCTACAAAGTTTTGATCATAAACTAATGATCTACCCTATGAGGGGGATGCCCTGTTAGAGCTTAAAGACTTATACAATCTACCTTAGTAAAAGGATTTGAGCTTACAAAAAAGTAAGCACTCGGTTAAGAGATTTACTTAGGCCTGTTAGGACCACTTTGTGAACCAACTAATTGGAATCTCTAATGTTCTTAAAAAATAATGGCCAAGAGGAGATACTTGCAAGGGCCTTGGTGCTATCTCCACAACAACAACCATAGAGGATTTGAGGGCATGCTCAGACCTATGAAGCTAGGGGAATTCAATGCCTGATACCTTCAAGCTTGCATCATAGATTGATCATACATGTGCATATATACAAATATATAAAGAGACAATGCAACTAGATGATAGGGGTTGATACATCATATTGAACTCACTAGGTGAGTAACTATGACTTCGCCCCTAGTCATATAAACAAATCATAGATACCATCACACAAGTAAGCATAAAATATACATAAGCATCATGAATTAAAAAAACATAATCCATCACATAATTAAGGTTAGTCTTGTAATCAAAATCATAAATATATAATCATATATGAAAAAAATCATGAACACATAACTCTAAGCATGATCTTGTAAATTTTAATCATATCATCATCTAAGTCTATCAAAGTAAATCATAAATATAGAGTCCATCAATAATAATTGTGCCATAATAATGTCCTATCACAAATATAGAAAAGAGTCATCAAAGGAGGGTATTGCAAATATCATGATGATAGGAGAAGAACATTTAATGCAATTACATTTGAGGCAGGTGACTAGTTTTTATTAAGGATGATTAGTAAGAATAGATAACTCATTACACTATCCTAATGAAGCAACTAATCTTCCATCTTGAGTAACCTCTCATCCTAATAGAAGATAATTTAATTATCTACTAGGGACATATTTTCTTGGATGGCACCTACATTGTATGTGTAGAAAAGTCAATCTTGCATATACCAGAACACAAAATTGAAATGAAAAGAAAGTAGATACAAGTAATCTACACTAGTTTTGATTCACGTAGCCTTGGTTGCATGTGAACAAAATCACTTTATACAAAAAATTGATTGAAAGAAACTACTTAACAGAAAACTATGACAAGAATTGTAACTTAAACTAGTCATTCACTATGTTAATCATGCAATGAACTAATTAATAATTACTAATTTAACTATGTGTTGCATCAAAGATGAGGTTAATGATAATGATTATACTATTTATACCTCAAGTGGCCCTTGCTTGAGGTTTCATAACCTTAGATCAACACAACTCTTTCTTTAACTGAAATTTGCCATCCACTCTTATTCATCATAATTGGAAGTACAATAATAGTAAATTATGACACTAACTAGAATCTAGCACAAAATCTATTACTATATTCTCTATCTAACTAACTATCGCTCATAGTAAAGTCTAATTTTATAGGATAAATCTTAGATTCATAATAATAGAAGCATTTAAAGCTTTATTTATACATGTCATTTCTCATAAAGATATAGACTTATTCTAAAATAGAAACTATTAAAACAAAGCTATAAACAATATGGAACACTAAATGTGATTCAATCATACATCATGGGAAATGCGGTTGCATAGGTACATGACTTTTTCTCCTGATTGGATAATCATTGTCAGTTGCAAAGTCTTAACCTAAATTACACATGGAAATAGTGGGTTCAAGAGTGTCGTGTTTCATAAAGGGCTATTGAATATGGATTTGACTATGTCCTTCATTGTGGTAGTAATCTATCCATCACCTGCAACTCAAATTTACACACTTTTTGGCTACAAGTTAGCTCAAACAATAGGAGATATATGTAAATACATCAAATTGTCCCAAAATATCACATAAATTAGAATCTATCACTACTTCACATAGAGTTATAACTATAATAGATATCATTATATTTTCATATAATAACCATAATATATCCATCATAATATGTTTAAGTATAACCAAGTCATAGGTAAGTCTGATAAAGTATCATGAAACTAAGCCCAAAACACCCCAAAAAGACACTAATTATGGATTCATCATACCCCCCAACTGAAACTCTTTCTTGTCCTCAAGTAGGCATCCAGTTATAATACAAAACATCAAGCCTATCATCTATATCCTAAGTGGCACCTTTACTCTCTGTCATATAAAAATCCTTGCATCCTTTAATTTTCTCCCATCTTTCCTGATCTTTAGTAAAGTCCATTTTTTGTCCACCTAACCAGTGAGGCATTGGGTAAAGGAGGAGTGATGCTTGAAAATTCAATGGTAGCCAACTGCATTTGGTGTACACCTTTTCACGTATATACTTGACTTCTCATAATTCTAATACTATGCAATTGTAGATGGACCAGGGTTCCTTTTTCTTAAGTGCTTGTGTGAGTTGAGACCACCTTTCCTTACATGCATCCTTAATTTCTTTCTCTTATACAACAAAAAATTCTTTTATCTTTCTATAGTCTTGTAACCTGCAATGGTTAATTGTTTCTACAACTATTCCCTTACAGATCATAGCTACCCATTCATCGATGATTTGTTCTAGTTTCTCAACTTCTTCCCTCATATATAATGGGTGTCTTTTCTCTCATTCCATGTAGTTCTATGCTAATTCTCCTCTTTCTTTTTCATTCTTAAAATAAGAGATTAATTTCCTTATCTATACATCCCCTACATAGAACAAAGGGCTCCAACTAGAGTTATATAGAACAGCTACATTATGCATGTAGAATTCACACAGTTGATCTTGCATTTCTTGTGGTGCCCTATAAAAATAGATGAGAAAGGACCTTGGAGTGACTAATGAAATAGGGAGATTACTTAAAAGTTGACTAATTTGAAAGTGCATATATTTATCCTATAAGTAGAGGGAGTAAACCCTTTCTTCTTGGTCCTTTTACCAGAGTATGAAGAGGGAACAAAGTCCTTTAGTTTTCTCAAATGGGACTTAAGTGAGGATGTCTCTAGCTTTGGTAAGGATTTATACCCTTGTTTTTTAAGGCTACAAGAACCTTTGCAGTGGTTGCGGGTGACTTTTTCTTAGGATTTTTAAATTTTCTTTTCAACTCCTCTTCTAAATCCATATAGTCATGATAAATTTCCTCTACAATATTAGATTTCAGAGGGTTTAGTCCTCCATTTTCTAATTCCTAATATCCTTCTCATTTTCATCATTTATTATTTTTTCATGAGGTACATTCTGAATGATTCTACTAGACAAATCATACGACTCTTTAAATCCATTCCATGAAACATTAGGGTATTGAATAGAAAGACTACATTTTACCAGCAACACAACTAGACAATAATGGAAATAGAAGATTGACTATCTTTCCTTTGATATTTTGTAGCCATCCTATTCAACATCCTATGGAGATAATTAGGCAGATTGACTAAGCTATTGTGCCACAAATGACTCATTAACTTAACATGGTAAGTGTATAATATAGAATGACATTCGTCACATGTTAAATACTTGACAATGTGAGTTAAAATATCTCTCTAGAGTAGTGGAAGAGATAAGTGTTGTGTTCCTTAACTTGTGAACTCAAATTCTTCACCCAATCTTGAAAATTCCCTTCATGTAATATTTTCATTTGGTGATGAAGGGTAATATTCCTTTTCTCTAGGAAGGCTAGAAACCTCTAAAATTGTAGCCTCAAATGCATCTACTATGGGCACCTTAATAATTGTCTCATCATTAACAAAATATTATGTGAATAGCCTCATGATTTCTTGATTAAACTTAGTTAATCAGAGGAAGTAATAAATCCACCCATCCCTCTCAAAGAAGGGTAGACTATTTGTATTTGTAAGCACCAAAGTATGATATGTAGGATCTTTGTGAATAGGGTCACCACCCATGGCTTCTTCCATTTTCCCAACTCTGAGAAATTCCTATACAATATCCTTATTTCTTAAAATTTCTTAGAAGAAATCCCCAATGATTCTGTATATATTTACCACACTATACCTCTTATGTAACATAAACACTCCTTATCTATGGTTGAACTTGTTAGTTTTTGGACTCAATGTGAAATAATAAGTGTAACGTGATTGATTGGTTTAATTCTTTTAATTCGTGCAAAAACTCAAAAGAAATCTTTACACATGTGAGTTTAATTGTATGTAATAATTAATATTACAACTCATCGATTATGAATGTACAAGATGTCAAATCAAATCTTAAGGCATATTGTGGCATGATATCACGTAATCACCTTATTCATATTTTAACTCAAGGTCTTACAACTGGCTTAGTCACACAAAATATAGATAGGTACTTTTACATGAATGGAATGACACATCACCCCCCCCCCCCCCCCACAAATTAAATTTGCATTTTCCCTCAAATGATGATAGTAGGGGAAGTACAACTAATATGTACAAATTGAAATGATACTATAATATATGATACATATAATAATAACTCTATGTGAATATACTAATCAATAAAATAAAATGATATTAAAAAGATAAGATGAGGGTTATGTACCTTTCTAAAAAATGTATGATGCTAGTCTTTCTTCTACATAAATGACTGTATGCAAAGTTGTTGATGTGGTGGAAAATACTATTAGTAAGTCGAAGATGCACATGTGAGAAATTTGAAAACTAACATAAAATGTTTGGCTACATGCAATGGTGTTGCATGTAGCATTTATGGCGCATAATTAAGAAATTAGGTCATGTGAGCATAAATAAACAGGTCCTAAAACTGTAATGTTTCTTGTACATGTAGATTATTGAAAACAACTGAAAGAAAATTGAAAATATTATGGATGGTGAATGTACAATGTGTGCATGTAAAAAAGATATTTTGATTTAAATATCTTCAAGTGGTACTAGTGAACCGAATGGTTCATCAAAAATAGGTGGTGAATATGATGGCTCATTAGGGAGGGATGGAGGACTAGTGTGTGGACATACTAGAATAGATAATGGTTGAGAATGGGATGTAGATGGAAGAAAAAGAGGTGAATCAAAAATAGAATCAGTGGGGGACTATGAAGTGGATGCTTCAGGAGAAAGTGCTAAAAATTGTGCCAACATATGGTTGATAAAATCCTCCTTATTATGGGGATTCTTATACAATTTCATCTTATGGCCATTGACCATTAGGGTAAACTTAGTAAGATAATTAGTATATACCAATAGATAGAATCTCCCATTGGATGTGAGTTCAATGGCCTAATAAAATCTAGCCCCCATTTATCAAATGGTGTAACCACGAGCTATGGCTACATGGGCATTTCACCACTCTTGGTCGAATGACCCATTATTTGTCATCTATCACATCTTCACGTATATTGAATGTAATCATCATGAATAGTCAGTCAATAATAACTAGTGTTAAGAATTTTGAGTATTGTCCTTTTGGTTGCAAAGTGTCCATCACATGGTTCATCATGACATACTTTAAGTATGTCATAAGTTTCATCCTCCCCCAAGCATCTACACATGACATGATCAAGATCACTGTAAAATAAATATCCCTCTATCTGAGAATAGGAAAATGCACACTGAGACAATTCCTTTTTATCTTTTGGAGAAAAATGTGGAGTGTTTCTTATAACCAAGTAACTTGCTATGTCAACATACCAATGATAAAAATTTGTTAGAGAAAACAAATATTCATGTAGAAATGAATCATCTATTAGTGGCTTAGATGAGTCACTTGGAAATCTTGAGAGAAAATCAACCACTACATTGCCTTTCCTAGGTTTGTCCACAATTGTGATATCAAACTCTTGTAGCAACATAAGCCATCTTGCCAAATACCCATTGATGACTGGTTTGTTCATAAGATACCTAATAGTTACATGATTAGATTGGACAAATATATGATAGCTATATATTAATGTAATCGAGTATAATAGGATATGTAGAAACCTATAATAATATATAAAATATCAACCACAAAGGGATTATTAGAGCAATTAGTATTCCCAATACTCAAGAAAGGATGCAAGAAAAATAATAATCATTATAAGAATAAGAATATGCAAACCATAAAGTTCTTCCTTGGTTTTCTCCTTCTCATGCAATGTGGACTCTCATAATTTAGCTCAAGATCATGCTAGCATAAGAATTCAAAGCAATTGTAGTTTTTAAAATCAAAAGTTTGGCTCTCTATTTATAAGATTTTATGGGTTTCAATCAAGAATTCATGATTTATCGGCTAATTGACTATGATTGTGGATTTGAACTCAGAGTGAGTGGGAGTTCAACTCAACTGATTTCTTGGTTTAAAAGGATTGATTGATCTGACATCAAATAGATTGTAGAGATGACTTAAATGGATTGGTGAGATAACATAATAGAGTGGTGAGTTAATTGATTGCATGGATGAGTCAATTGATTGAATGGATTACAAGATTGAATTGATTGAAGACTTTAACTGATTGTTGAGGGAGGAATTAAAAATGTGGATTGAATCATTAGGATACGGAATTGTGGAGTGAGCTACAAGTCAGTATGAGTTAGCTTTGGAGGAATAAATCATGATTAAATAAATAAAAGAATTATTTACTTGCACATGTGACAATTGATAAATAAATAATTAATATTTATTTATGAGAGGAAGAACAATTAATTTAATCAAATAAATATAATTTATCTAATTGTGATAGGAATTTGATTTAATTCTTACATAAATGCAATACTTAGAAAGAGGGAATATTAATTAAATAATATGATTTATTCAATTAATTATAATGAGATAGGGTATAACTAAATATCATTTAATATTTAATTATATTATAGATGAATAATTGGTGAAATAGTGATTAGAAGTTTAATAATTAAAGTAATTAATTAAAATCATTTAATTAGGAAATTGAGGAGAAATGATAATTTTTGACTTTATATTATGGTAGAAAGATAATTTATTAAATAATAAAGATTATTAAATAAATTAAAGAGCAATATTAGTAATTTCCCTGCGTTAGAGCAATAGGCCATTTATATGTGTCTACATTTTGCCCCTCTTTGATATAATGTTTTTTAGGCATTGTTTCAAAGAAGCTTTGGTGAAAGACATTACCCCAGTATGCCCCTATAAGAAAGCATTAATAACTAGGTATTATGGTGCCCTCAAGGAAATAAGAAAAAAAATGAGGGCTCATTTGATTGATTTTGTGACCAAGATCATAATGCAATTTAGGGATTCAAAAATGGAGGTCGTATGTGATACTCCTAAGAGTTAACTTTGTTTTCATTAGTTATAAGGAAGTTATTATGTTTTTCAAAGACATTTGGTAAGGAATAAAAGATGAGTTGGTAGGGTAGAGAAAGCATTCGGTAAAAGGAATAAGTAAACAAGGAATTTCGGTAAAGAAGAAGCAAGTATAGGCATCGAGTGAGGTAGAACCAAGCACCGAGAACCAAGTTCTACCGAGCACCTAAATGAGAAGAGAACTCAGTTACCGAGTTAAAGAAAATGTGCTACTGAGTAGAACAAGCTGACACCAAATGAATTCTAAGTACATTGAACCTGGACACCGATTAGAAAATGGTTTACCAATCTCGAGGAGATCATATAACAAACATTGGAGATTAAAATCTAATGATTACACATGATTACAAGGTGAGATAAACCAATGAGAATTAAAGATGAAATATGCATTGGAAGTGTACCCAATGCTAGCACCGCTTGTAATGAAGATTCTAGAACATCTAGCACCACTTAAATTTTGTATAAGATGATTAGAGTATGAAGATAAAAAAGGTGGCATATGTATGTGTGAATAGAAATTGGAGATTGTAGATCAAAGTAGAAGGTGAATGAATAGTGAAGCTACTGAGTAATAGAGTATTAAGGAATACTCAAAGATTCAGAGCTACCAAGTACTAAATTGACAGTGTAATGGATACACAATTTGAGGTAATGAATTAATGAGAACATAAATTCTGAATAGCATTTGTTGATGTAAGTTTGATAAACATTTTATTACTGATTAAGTAGTAATCAGAATTGTATAAGTCTCTTAACCAAGAAGATCCTAACAGATTTTAATTGTAAATCCTTTAACTAGGTACAATTCTTAGATTAGAGTTGTAAATCCTCTTAACAGAGTAGACTTATCAATCTTTAGAACTCTTAACCAGGTTAATACTTTTAACATGGTAAGCAATAAAAAATAGCTAAGCATTATAACTCTAACCGAGCAACTTTATTCTACAGTAGTGAAGTGTTGTGGGTTTCATCCCCACCACAGTTTTTATCCTCTAACAAGGATTTATGTGATACCAAAATAATTGTGTTTTGTGTTGATAATTACATGCTTTAGTTATTTCATGTGATGCATGCAAATGTTAAGGAATCGACAAATGAATGTTAAGATAAGTTTAAAAGTGTTTTAGAGTATTGATTTACCCCTCCCCTCTTAGTACTTACCTTTCCACACCTTAATCCAATAGTATGCAAAATTTATTGGCTTTGGAAGGTGAAAAGAATCATGACCAATAGAAATACAAAGGGTGCACACCCATCGAGATAGGGTTGGGAGGGTATACATAGGATTTTGGGGGTCATTTTCAAATCATTTTGCACTTTTGAGCTTTGGAGATCTAGGAGTGGAAGGAGTTTTTGTTGAGTGTTTGGAGAGTGATGGAGGACTACTTGGATGGCGAACACATTGATGAGTGGATCTGGACCTATCAATGTCCATCTGACACCTTACCTCTAATATGTTTTGGACTTTTTGCTTTATTTTTATCTCATTTTCTGTGACATTTAGATGACTAGCTTAGGCGAAATAAGAGTAGAATGACACAAACATAGGGTGCGATTGACACACTCAAGGTACTAGATCGACACACTCAAGACATTAGGTCAGTAGGGATAATTTGATAATCAAGCCACATATGATAGGTTAGGGTGACACACTTATGGTGTGAAATTGCCACACTTAGGAAATTAGGCTTTTAGGGCTCAAATGTTAATTGAGCCACATATGACTATGCATGGAGACACACATGATGTGCACAATCACCTCATATGAAGGGATCTAAGCAATCAATGTACTTAGAGTGTTTGATCAACACACTTGACTGTAATAAATGGTTTTTTAGTTAATGAAAATGCAATTGCTTTATTTTAATGTATGTTTTTTAAATAGATGGTAATGGTAAAATGAAAAATATATTTATTTTATTTTATATTATGTGGTAAATAGAGACTTAGATATATGATGTTATAATGGTTGTACATGCATTTGGGACTGATTAGGGATTTTACTAAACTTTTACAAATTAGGGATGATGTCTTGATCACTTAGGAGAATCATCCCCCTATGTTAGTTTATAAACACATAATGATTGATAAGGAGTGAGACCACTTGGGTACTTTATGACTATTTCATATTACATTGATGCCCAAGATTAGGGCAAATAGGGGTCTCGTTATTACAATTTTCAAGTGGTGGCACTTAGAGACATCTTCCTTCCACTTACCTACGAGAGAGTGCACGATCACACTAGAGGATGTGTATAGGATGGATCACAATTTAGGGAGAGAGGGTGGCATAATCTATTTGAATAGGGAGAGCAACATTGTGTGAATTTTTTTATTGTACTACAGGGGATTTTGGGGCTAGGGGTATAATATCAAATGGGTAGATTTTTTGGGTTATGATCCGTACTCTGCAATGCTTTGTGGAGTTATAGCATGGGGTTTTTGTCCAAATAGGAGGGGTCATGGATTTCCTATCAGTTGGGGAGAGATTATTTTGGCGATGTGGCTAGAGAGAAGAGTTTATGCATGGGGGCCATGTTTGTTGGCTATGGTTTACCATCAATTTCATGAGATAGTGTACCATAGGGGTTAGGGATTAAGATGTGGTGTCACACTTTTATAGGTGTGGGATTTCAAGAAGATACTCGTATTTCATCCATTCTTTGATAGACCATTGATTCAGCCTAGGCATCATTTTGTGTACTATTATGATGTAGTTTCTCATACGAAAATAGAACATGTGAGATATTGGAGGCATTTACTGGATACCCTGAGAGTATTCACATGGAGAACTTACATTGGATGCCTCATTTGGGATGATGAGGCTGAGCATATCCCATTTTATTGACAAGAGAGGTACTTGATAAGTCAGCCCACTTAGTACTCCAAGATCACTAAGATACAGTTGTCAGGTAGAGTCCTTAGATAGTATGGGGAGACATACATAATACATGTTGGTTTAGCATAGTTTGTCGGGTCACTAATTCATTTGGGTGCATTTTCCAATGAACATTTCAAACGAGCTATGGGATTTATTTTTCTTTGTCATATTTTACAAGGCAAATTTGATTTTTTTAAAAACATTGCCCGATGATAGAAGAAATGTTTAAAAAAATTTTAATGTACTTGGGTTCATTATAATACACAGGTACATTCAAAAAATTGGCCAAAGGCATAGTCGACGCAGAGGCTCACAAGCCTTCAAAATACTTTCTTAGATATTTATCCATCGATGCTCTATCCTATCAGGGTTTCATAGATATTTATCCATTGATGTTCTAAAACCTTGTGTTTTTCTACACACTCTGATAATACTACATCTCTAATCATTATTTCATGCATCTCTAACCTATCTCTTCTATTTTTCCTTCATGAAAGTGAATGCGTGTTTCTTAAAAACTTCACTGTGCATAATAAATCATTCATCTCATCCAAATGCTAAAAAAATGGTATACTCATTTAATCATACTAAAAATAGAGAGACACAAAGAGGTATACTCATCATCTGTTCAAAAATATTTTATAAAAGATCATGAAATCAAATCTCTTACAACATATGATGTTGGTTCAAACAAGAAACCCTACCTCACATTCAGTTCATGCATTAACCTCCCTTGAATAGATTTCCCTTGTCTTCATCTGATTCACAACCATCTCCATGAAACCTGAGTGTTCCTTAAGATATTACTTATTTTTAACTCAAATGATTTTTTGTTCACGTCGTCCTCTTAAGGACATTGCTACTTTGATAAATTCATGTTGCTCTATGCATGAAGTTTTGGCATTCTTCTTTAGAAAACCATTGTTCTTTGGGAATATGTTGTTATTTCTTTATAAATTTCTATTCATGGCAATCAAGAGTGTTGTTTCCTTAATGAAATTTGTTGTCTCTTGACTTTGTTTCTGCTCATTCATCTAAAAGTTTTCTATTCTTTTGGAAACTTGCTATTTGGAGTGATTTATTTCTTTCCTTTCTTACAAGCATTGACATGGCATAAAAACCTTAATCCAAACCAAGGAGGAAGTTGAAACTTAGGTTGCCCTTGTGGGGTTAAGTCAATAAAATACTTCCCTCCAATTATTGAAATGAACTTGACTTTCACACTTTTTGAATTTCACACAAAGTGCAAAACTTATTTTTCTCTTTAAGACTTTGAATCTCACCAACCAATATAGTGAAATAAACATAACCTTTTAATATGGGAGCATCCTTAATTTACTTGACTATCATAGATTAAAGAATTTTTAAGTGACCTTTTTAAACCATTTTTAAACACACGAAACCCACCTAGAAAAGTCTAGGATTCACTTTAAACAAATTTTCCCATGAAGAGGTAAAATAGGTAACAGTGACTATTTTGATTACTACGTGTCTCACTATACTTCATAAATTGTTATTATGACTATATTTTAATGTAATCTTTACCTTCCCATAAGAACCAAAGAAAAATCCCATAGCTAGCCCTCTTTAGTCTCAACTATGCTCATCCAAATGACATGATTCATCTACTATTTCATCTTATTTGATTGCTATGTTACACTTATATTCTTTTCCATTAATTACATATCACTATTTTTATGTTCATGGATCCACTATGATAGTGAGTGGAAAGCTTCCTAAAAGCAATTAGTATTCTCCCTTACATAAGACAGTGGAGATGTTTTGGTGTAGGAGAACCTTGGTTACATTGATGCCTTATAAATTATTTTGTCATTATTTCTTGTTTATTGTTGTGTCAAGATGTAATAAGGTACCTAAGGACCATTTGGATTCATTTTGTAGTCATTTCCAATCATTTCAACTCACTTTGTAAGACCTTTGATGCCAATTGTGTCATATTGACCTACAAGGTCCTGATATGTTAACCTTGGTCAAACTATGTAAAATATTCCCATGATATGTAAAAATGAAGTAAATTGTGTCTTCAAATCATTTATAGCATGTTGGAAATTTTTTTGGTAGGTTTGAAGTCATTTGGCAAATGTTGTCAAAAAGATGTAAAAGTTGGTTGAGATCTTTTACAAGTTGTCAAACAACATTGATAAATATGGTTCCAATGGCTAACCAAATTCAAATTATATTTAGAACCATTGGAAAGGCTCAATAAATGTATAAAATTCCTCTTTGGGTTGAGGCATGGGGTTGGAGATGATATTGGTGAAAGTTTTCAATAAAAATACAACTGTTTATGCACTTTTTTCTATAAAATTTGTTGTTGCAAAGCTTGAACCGATTATGTATGGATTTTTTTACAATTGTAAAACTATTGGAATGTTTATGAATATGAATTATCTTTCAAAAAAGTCCATTTTAATTGATTTTTTTGGAATGTTAAGCAATATATGGCCATTTTAATGACTGCAGGTCCAATTTTATGGGTTTATTTTTCCTAAAAACTTGTTGTTGAAGTGATTGATACTCATGAGCGAAAACAAAACACTTAGCCCCTTAAGAGTTTGGTATGCTACTAGAGGATTATCCTAATTGTGAAAAGGTCATGATAAATTCAAGTCTCTAAGGTTACTTAAGTGAACCAAGTGCCACAAGAGTACAAAGGTCATATTTGCCACAAATTAGAGATATGGTGTTGTGTTTGATTAAATGTTGATGGCTAACCAAGAATGCATTATTAGCTTTGTGAATAGGGAATTATAAAAAAAATAAAATTCAAATTGATATTCTTATAAAATCATCAAAATAGATAGGGAAATCTTTAAAGAGTTCATGTCAAGTGTCCCTCTTAGAGGGCATTGTTACAAGATACTAGGATAATGACACATTTTCTTAGGGAATAACTATGCTTTAAGTTTACTTATTAACCTAAAATTAGCATTATGTTGATCTCCACAAAATCTTGAAGTACTCATCCCTAGGACATCCCTGCACTGGGTACTTGGAGTACCCGAGTACTAGGTTACTATGTTGAATGTTCAATGGTTTTGGTTCATTTTGTAATTTTTCTATGTTTAAGTATTTCAATTTGGTATATTATACTGAAACATCATTTCATAACTAACATTTCAAGTTATATATAACCAGTTCTAAGAAGACTTTCTTACTTTCAATATCATTTTGCTTAGTTTGTGAAGGTTATAGACCGAACTTTCCATAGCCTAAATTTTTTGCCTATGAAGAAAGACCATGTCAAATAATATCAACGAAGAACAAAATAAGGAGACAATTGCTAGATTGTGGTCTAGCTTGAAAAGAAAAAGGTGATGAAAAATGTTATTGTCCCTGCAAAAATTGTAAGGGCTTAAATAATAGAAGACTTATAATTAGAACAACTAAGAAATATTGTAGGCAACATGGTCACATTGAAGGGGGGCATGATTATCACCCATTGGTAAGTTGTTCATTATATTGTTTTAACAATTTATATACATAATAAATCACTTGATAATGATATCATGATCATGGTTTATTTATGTTGATCATTTTTATATAGGTGGAGCACCCTAGGGGACATGATATGGACCACCACAACCTGAAGAATGTGATTTTCCAAGTGGAGGAATATAGAGGTTTGAATATTGAAGCTAAAGATTATGATCCTAGGGAAGAAGATGATCATGCGCTAGAAAACACAATTGTAGATGATGGTACAAATACATTGATCCATGTGGCACATTTAGTACTGGTGCAACTGATCATGCTGATCAAGATGACCAAGGCTCCCAAACAACTCTTCTCTCCACTGTATTGTTGTTGGTGAACTTGAAGGTTATGAATGGTTTATCCAACATAAAAATCTCACGTACGTTAAGGTATGTCATATATGTCATCTTCTCTCATTTATTTTTGTTGTAATTTCATTATAGTTAATAAAGGGTGAAACATGTACCATTAATATTTTTTATATTAACAAATTATATTTTTTGTTATAGATTGATAGGTGAGTTTTTTTAATCACCATCAAATATTCTACCTTGCTCATACCAAGAATTATTTGTAATTTTGAAAGATATTGTAATGGAGTATCAAGTAATAGATGCATGTCCCAATGATCATATTATATATCATAAACTACATGAATTTTTAGCAAAATGCCCCAAATGTCATATCAGTAGATATTGAATAAATCAATTAACAAAAAAGGTGCCTTGCAAGGTTGTTTTTTATATTCCCATTATTCCATGTTTGCAATGATTATTCAATTGTACTAGCTTGACACAATTTATGGATTACCATGCACATAATAGAAGTCAAGATACCATTATTCGAATGCCTACAGATGGTTCCACATTTATGGACATAAAGGAAAAGTGGCCAAAATTTAAAGAAGAACCCCGTAATCTTAGGCTTTCATTGGCAGCAGATGGTGTCAATCCATTTGGAGAGTTGAGATCCATTTACTTGGGGCATATTTTTTTATTAACAATAATATTCCTCCATGGATGTTAATAAAGAGAGAAAACATAATGTTGGAAATGATTGTTCCAAGTATTTTTTTCATTTAATATTCATCTACATTAAATTATAAATATTGCATTAAAATGGTCATAATAATTATGTAATGTTTTTGTTCATTCAACTAGGTAAGTACCAAGTTAAAGATATGAATGTATATACTGAGTCTCTTATTGATGAGTTTTTAGAGTTGTGGAATGGTGTCACTATGTATGATGTCTTTAGACCAATAGGACAAAAACAATTTTAATTCCATGCAATGCTTGTATGGACAATTCATGATGCCCCAGGCATAACACATTTTTGTGGTATGTTAGAGTGTTCAAGTTGCGCATGATAATTATAATTATAAAAATTAACATTTTTAATCTAATTATACATGATCTTGAAGGTCTTCAAATAAAGGAAAAATTTTCATGTCCAATTTGTGGTTCAAAGATGAAATCTCGTCATTCAAAAAGTTTAGGAAAGAAAGTGTTTGATGAGTATAGGCACTTCCTCTACAAATCATAAGTATCAAAATACCGAAAAATATATTTTCAATGGGAAAGAAGATACTACATCAAAGCCATGAAGAATGACATCTCACCTATGAAAATTAGAATATAATAGAATTAATCATCAAGGTAATGGCATTCCATCTAATGGTTTATGTTTGGAATTTATATTTTTATATTGTGTTTTGTTTACTGATGATATAATTTATAATCGTGAAGGTCGTCAAGGCATTAATGACCACCTTCCAAAGGGACTAAAAAGTTATCCTAGATAGTTAAGTAGGTTTCCCTACTACGAGAAGCTGCAAATTTTGCATTTTTTTGATACTATGCATATTGGAAAGAATATAACAAAGACATTATGGAAAATATTGGATGTAAGATGTGACAAAGATAAAATTATCAAAATTTGTAGTGACATTTAGGAATCCAATCATGCAATGAAAAATGTCATTCAATCAAATAGTAATGGAGATCAGATTAATATAAGTGCCTTTCCTTGGTTATTAAGGGAGGAACAAAGCAATGCTATAAAAGAAGTCATATGAATTTTTTGTATTTCACACAAGATTTTCTATGAACATAAACAATCTCATATCAAAGAAAAGTGAATTTGGGCTAGGAATGAAAATGGATGATTGACATACCTTCATTAAGGTAATTCATGTTCTTGTGTATTTACTATATATTTGTATATTTCATGTACTTTTCATTATATTATGTTAGAAAATAATGAAAAACTCATTTTATAATTGTTGCAGCATGTTCTACCTCTATCTCTCCTAGGCCACTTCAACAATATTGTCAAGCAAGTTATATATGATCTTGGAAAATACACAAGGTAAGTAGTGATATTTGCTCAATTTGTTGTATAGATATTATATTTATGATTTATCTTACTTGTTATGTAATATATTGTATATTATTTGTAAAGTCTTATTAATATATTTGTGTCTTGAATATCTTGTAAATGGTTGTCGTCTAAAGAAATCCATAAAGAAGATATAAAATATTGGAAGAGAAAAATTCCTCATCTAATGTGTGAAATGCAAAAATGTCTACCTTCAAATTTTATCAATGCATAAGAACACCACCTCATACACCAAGTTGAGGAGATTGAATTGTGTGGACCTGTGTAGATTGAATTGTGTGGACCTGTACACACACGGTCAATGTGGATGGTTGAGAGACACTTGAAATTTTTTAAAGCTTTGGTTCAACAAAGAGCACATCCTAAGGCTTATATGGTGGAGGGATATATGGTATACCAGACTATGGTGTACATTACTGAATACATTTCTAAGTTTCTAACAAAGATCCATGTAGATCACATTTGAGATCCCAACTCCATTAACAAATTCAAAGGGGAGTACTTGATGGGGAAAGGTAGATTGAGGAAAGTGAGAGGTAATTATAAGATGTTCATGGACATTAATTTGAATATATTTTACGTTTGATTTTTATATATATTGTAGTTAATTAATTCTTACTCTTCAATAAACATCAGTTGTAAATCATCTATTTATTTTTGTACAATTGGTCGAGAGTGGAACATGCACTACATTTTTATATTGCAAACAATCTTGATTGGATGAAAGTGTGGATTAAACAATGTAAAGATTCCAGTCACGCATTAACATGAGAAGGTGTGCTTCATTGGTTAAAGAAGTTGGTGTAGGAGAACCCTTCTATGGGGCTCACACCATTTTCATTTTTGTTGTGGTTTTCTTCCTGGTGAAGCCTTGTAATTAAAATAAGAGCCTTAGTGCTCAGTGTGGTGTGATGTTGAGTTTAGGTCCTAGTTTGGGTCCTAGGAGGTAACAATCTTCTTTTGTTTTGTATTTGCTAAGGGACTCATTTGATGATGTCATCCTGATGTCACCTGGTCCTAGGAGGGGTATAAGTCCAAAAATGATGGTTTGGGTTCTATTGGCATGTGTGTGCACTAGTTGTGACCCAATAAAGGTCTAGAAAGTTTAAAAAGAGCAAACAATGCTCAAGCAACAAAAGTTGCTTAGCAACTTTTTACTCTAAAGGGTTATAACCCATAACTAGGTGTTTGGGTGCCCTAAACAAGCACATACCTCGAGGTGAAGGTGTTAAACACTCTAAAAAACCCTAAGTCAAAGATTGGTTATCATTTTGTATGACCGAGTGAAGGAAAACCTAGTTTGTTATAGTGTTTGGTATGCCAGTTTGCATACAAGTAGCAAAGAATTGAAGTTAATGAATAGATTATGAGTCTTCTTGTGCTATGAATTTTTTGTTATATATAAAATTTCATTTCAAGTGCATTGATTAGATTTCCTTTCAAGTTTGTGTGTTAATTTGTAAATAGTTTGAATCTTCAAGGTCACTATCCAGTTTTGTGTAGTTCTTGAAGATGGATCTGTAGCTCCTATCCCCACTATGGAAACTTCATGGAATCATGGGATATGGTAGTGTAGAACTTGTATAGTGTTCTATGTGAAGCAAGGACCTAGGAAGTTGGAGTAAGTAATTTAAAGACCAAGCCCTAGGCGAGCCTGTCTATGCCCGACTAGGTAAGGTCAAGTTTGCAGAGGTCCTAGTAAGCAAGGATGAAGTTTTCAAGCTTAATCCTTTAAGGATGAAGTTTTCAGGCTTATTCCTTTGGAGGATTTTATGTATGGTTAGTGAATCTCCATTGGTGATAAGGAGGAGCCATTACCAATCCAGATAAGGTGGTGTAGCAAACAAACAAGTTCATTGGCTTGTGAAGCCTAGAAAACACTTGAAAACCCTCATTTTGAATTAGGGCATTGTATGAACACTTGGGGTCCTGAAACCCTAAAAATCCTTGAGGCCTTGGTAAATGAGTAGGAGTCTTTTTGGGGTGTTTTCCAATATTTGACAAGGTGAGTAGTAACAAGTCCTAAAAATTCAGAATGGAGGCATAATTAGGGCCCATTCCTTGTAGCTCTATTTTGAGGGAAAATGAATCGATTGGTAGGGAAGGTGGATGGTCCAAGCCTTTGGGGTCACATGGAAGATTGAAAAAACACCCTAGAAGCCATCCTTATCCTTGCTAGGACTTGAGAAGGAGTTGGTGAAGTTGTGCCCTTATGAGCATATGTAAGGGTATGAAGCAAAGCCATGCAAAGAAGAGACTAGAAGTTTGAAGAACTTGTTCTTGGTGGTGAGATTGGGCCAGGTCAGGGGAATCCACTAGAAAAGGAAGTCATAGAGACCATAGGGTGAAAGGAGAACACCCAAATATCCAAGGAAGAGATAAAAGAGCATAGACCGGGCTAGTCTATCCCAATCTCCTCATCAGATTGGTATCAGAGCATTAAAGAATTGGGAAGAGAACAATTTGAGGTGGTGGATGTTGCAACCTCCAGAATTAGTAGGGTCATCTCGAAAAGAGAAAATGGTGACTAATGTAGAGTTGGAAAAGAAGGTAGAAGACCAAGAGGAAGATAATAGACTCCTAATTGAAAGGTTGGCTAAGTTAGAGCAAGTCTTGGATGTAGTCCAAGATAAAGTAGATAAGGTAAATGACAAAATAGAGGAGCAAGAAGCCAAGGATAAAGAAAAGACCCTGGATGATGAGGTTCCTACACTTGATCCTCCAACACAAGATGAGCAATTCTTGAAGGCAATTAAAGCCATAACTGGTAAAGCCCTTGAAGGTGTACCCTTACTAGCAAAATGGACAATGAATTAGTGATGCAATGGATTGAGGGCATGGATAACCACTTTGAGTGTGAAGACATTACTGAAGCACAAAAGGTCAAAGTATCCAAATCTAGGTTGAGGGGCCAAGCTCTGACTTGGTGGAACTATCTTCAAGAAAAAAGGGAGAAGGAAGGAAAAAATCCAATAGCTAATTGGAAAGCCATGGTGAACAAGGTCAAAGAAGCTTACCTGCCTCTAGATTTTGAAATAAAACTTCATAGGAGAAGATTGAATCTCAAACAAAAAGAGATGGATGTAGCCACCTATACAGAGGAGTTTCACAAGTTGAGCCTTAGATCCAAGGTTAAAGAAGAAGAGAGTATCAAGGTTGCAAGATACTTGAGTGGGTTGAAGTGGAGTATAGCAGAGGAGATGAACCTATTCACTCCAAGTACAGCCCTTGGGTGTCAACACATGGCACAAAAAATTGAAGAGAAGCAGAGAAGGAAGAAAGAGCCTAACTCCAGAAATAGAGGCAGAGGTAGAGACTCTAGAGGGGGTCAAAGAGGTGGTTCTAGTGGCAGAGGAAGTGACTCAAGAATTTAGGGAGAGAATAGACTTATTATATGAACAAAGTGGAGAGACTAGTACAAGAGGTAATTTTGGTAGAGGAAGAGGGTCCCATGGAGGGTCAAGTAGAGGAAGGAGTGTAGGAATAGGTAATTCCTATTTTGCTAATATGAAATGTTACCAATGTGGTCAACTTTGACACCCTACCTATAGGTGTCCTGAGAAACCTTCTAGTTCTAATACTGAGAAGAGAGTAGCCTATGCTCATGAAGATGGATCCAGTTCATGCAACAATGAGGTTAATAAACTAGAATTAGAGATGGGAGAGAATCTTATGTTTAGAAGAGTACTTATCAAACAACCTATACAAGGAGAACCAAAGAAAAGAAGAGCTCTTTTCAGAGTTAGATGCAAGATCCTTGGAAAGGTATGCAAAGTAATAGTTGATTTAGGGTCAACTGATAATATCATCTTAGATGAGGTAGTTGAGAAGCTAAAGCTAACAAAGATCCCTCACACTAACCCATACAAGGTCACTTGGTTGAATCAAGAGCATAGTGTTTTGGTGAATGAACAAATTTGGGTGGAGTTTTCCATTGGAGGGTATAAGGACAAGATCCTTTATGATGTATTACCCATGGATGCCTGTCATCTCTTATTGGGAAGACCCTAGCAGTTTGATAGGAAGGTGATTTATGATGGAGAGGAGAATTCAATTTCCTTCAAGAAGGATAACAAAACCTTTAAGATCCAATCCATGATAGAGAATGATGAAGGGGCCTCAAGGACACCAAGTGTCTTTCTTAGCACTGGTAAGGAGTTCTTACACCTTTTGTAAGAAGATAAAACATTAGGATGTGCAATTGTTGTGAAGCCTAAGGAGGAGGATCAAAAGTTGCAGACAGAGACACCTAATGAGGTGAGGAAAATGTTAGAGGAGTATAAGGATATAGTGAGTGATGGAGTACTTGCAACACTTCCTCCAAGAAGGGCTATAAGCCATCAAATAGATTTTGTACCTGGTGCATCTTTACCAAATAAAGCAGCATACAAGCTCACACCTTATGAGAACAAGGAGGTGGCAAGACAAGTACAAGAATTGTTGGATCAAGGGCTGACTAAGAAGAGCATAAGTCCATGTGCAGCCCCAGTGGTGCTAGCATCAAAGAAAGGAGGTGAGTGGATACTTTGCACTGATTCAAGGGCAATAAATAGAATCACAATAGGGTATAGGTTCCCAATTCCTAGAATAGAAGACCTTATGGATTGTTTAGGGGGTGCTATGTACTTTACTAAGTTGGATCTTAAAAGTGGTTACCATCAAATTAGAATTAAGGAGGGTGATGAGTGGAAGATAGCCTTTAAGACCATAGAGGGGTTGTATGAATGGCTTGTGATGCCATTTTGGATTACTAATGCCCCTAGCACCTTCATGAGGTTGCTAAATGAGGTGTTGAAGGACTACACTGGTATGTTTGTGGTAGTGTATCTTGATGATATACTCATCTATAGCATAACCAAAGAAGAGCACCTTGAGCACTTAAGGTTAGTCCTAAAGAGACTACATGAAGAAAAGTTGGCAATCAACTTAGAAAAGTGTGAATTCTTCAAGCAAGAACTAGTCTACTTGGGGTTTGTGGTGTCCAAGGGTACCTTGAAGATGGACCCAAGAAAAAGTTGAGGCAATCTTGAATTGGCTTGCACCTAAAATAGGGACTGAAGTCAGAAGTTTTCATGGCTTGGCTCAGTTCTATAGAAAGTTTGTGAGAAACTTCAGTGGCATCTGTGCACCAATTTTAGACACCATTAACAGAGGAGTGAGAACCAAGTTCAAGTGGACTAAGGAAACTGATAAATCATTTCAACAATTGAAGCAAGAAGTAGCCACAAAACCCATCCTACTTTTACCCACCTTTGACAAGTTGTTTACATTGGAGTGTGATGCAAGTGGAGTTGCAGTAGGGGGTGTGTTGAGCCAAGAAGGAAGGCCTGTGGCATTTTTCAGTGAGAAGATCAATGAGGAAAAGAAGAGGTATTCAACATATGATTTGGAGTTATATGCACTAGTTCAGTCTCTAAATAAATGGAGACATTACCTGCTCCCAAAAGAGTTTGTGGTGTTCACAGATAACGAGGCTTTGAGTTATATTAATACTTAGGAGAAGTTAAGCAATAGACATCTAAAATGGATGGAATACCTCCAATCCTTTACCTTTACCATCAAGCATAAAAAGGGATAGTTAAATAAGGTAGCAGATGCCTTGAGCAGTAAGTTGTTGACTGTCCAAGAAGTGCAATTGCAGAGCATAGGGATAGAAAGCTTTAAGGATCTCTATGAAGGAGATCAAGACTTTTCCACAGCCTACAAGGCATGCACTAATTTTGAAAATCATTTTCATAGTGAGTATTCAGACTATACTCTTCAAAATGGCCTCTTATTTAAAGGCAATCAGTTGTGTGTGCCTAGAGGGTCCATGAGAGAGAATCTCATCCAGGAGAAGCATAATGGGAGCCTAAGTGGACACTTTGGCATAAAAAATACTATGGAGCTAGTACAGAGATACTACTATTGGCCTAGGTTACCAAGAGATGTGAGAAAGTATGTGGAATAGTGTGGTATTTGTCAAAGGGCTAAAGGAGGCTCAAGCAATGCAGGACTATACCAACCTTTACCAATTCCAAATAGGCCTTGGGAGTGTGTAAGCATGGACTTTGTGGTGGGACTCCCTAAAACAAAAATAGGTATGGATAGTGTCTATGTGGTGGTAGATAGATTTTCTAAAATGAGCCATTTTATTCCATGTAGAACTACCCATGATGCTAGTTACGTTGCCCATCTTTTCTTTAAGGAGGTTGTAAGGATACATGGACTCCCATTAAGCATTGTATCAGATAGGGATAGTAAGTTCATGAGCCATTTTTGGAAAACCTTATGGAAAAGACTTGGAACTAACCTATCATTTAGCTCAGCTTACCATCCTTAGATAGATGGTCAAACTGAGGTCATCAACAGGGTATTAGGAAACTTACTAAGGTGTTTAACAAAGGAATATGGGTAGATTTGGGATCTAGTTATTCCACAATCCGAGTATGCCTATAATGATAGTGTGAATAGGACAACTGGAAGAAGTCCTTTTGAAATTGTGTATGGCAGACATCCTAGAGGGGTGTGTGAATTAAGAGATCTTAGTTCAATGGAGATGAAGAGTGGACATGCAGAGGATTTCTCTCAAACTATGAAAGAAGTACAGGAGTGGGTGAAGAAAACTATCATGGAGTCTACTAAAAAACTAAAAGCTAAAGTGGATGAGAAAAGGAGAGAAGTACAATTCAAAGTAGGAGACTATGTGATGGTCCATTTAAGCAAGGCCAGGATGCAAAAAGGAGTACCTACCAAATTGCAGATGAAGAAGGTAGGGCCTTGCAAAATTCTGGACAAATATGGGGAAAATGCTTACAAGGTGGACCTTCCATCAGATTTAGCCATCTCACCAGTCTTCAATGTAGCTGATCTGGTCCAGTATAAAGGTGAAATAGCTGAGAAAACTCAAAATAATGATACAGTACTTCAGGACTTGGATGTGAATGCCATGCCTCAAGTGAAGAAGCCCATAGCAGAGAAGATCTTGGAATCTAGAGTCAAAAAGTCTACAAGGCACAAAGTCTACATGGAGCACCTGGTGAAGTGGGTAGATAATCCTGAGTTAGAGGCCACTTGGGTTGAAGAAAGAAATTTCAAGAAGCTAGGCATTGACTTAGCTCTTATCTCCTAAAATACCTTAATTTTGTGCAGAGGGGGAGTATGGTGCAGTAGCACCCTTCTATAGGGCTCACACCATTTTCATTTTTGTTGTGGTTTGCTTCCTGGTGAAGCCTTGTAATTAAAATAAGGTGCTTAGTGTGGTGTGAAGTTGAGTTTAGGTCCTAGTTTGGGTCCTAGGAGGTAACATTCTTCTTTTGTTTTGTATTTGCTAAGGGACTTAGTTGATGATGTCATCTTGATGTCACCTAGTCCTAGGAGGGGTATAAGTCCAAAAATGAGGGTTTGGGTTCTATTGGCATGTGTGTGCACGAGTTGTGACCTAATAAAGGTCTAGAAAGTTAAAAAAGAACAAAAATTGCTCAAGCAACAAAAGTTGCTCAATAACTTTTCAAAGTTCCTTAGCAACTTTTTAATCTAAAGGGTTATAACCCATAACTGGGCATTTGGGTGCCCTAACCAAGCACATACCCCAAGGTGAAGGTGTTAAATACTCTGAAAAACCCTAAGTCAAGGGTTGGTTATCAATTTGTACGGCTAAGTGATGGAAAACCTAGTCTGTTACAGTGTTTGGTATGCTAGTTTGCATACAAGGCGCAAAGATTTGAAGTTAATGAATAGATTATGAGTCTTCTTGTGCTGTGAATCTTTTGTTGTATATAAAATTTTATTTCAAGTGCATAGATTATATTTCCTTTCAAGTTTGTGTGTTAATTTGTAAATAGTTTGAATCTTCAAGGTCACTGTCCAGTTTTGTGTAGTTCTTGAAGATGGGTTTGTAGCTCCTATCCCCACTGTGGAAACTTCATGGAATCATGGGATATGGAAGTGCAGACCTTGTATAGTGTTCTATGTGAAGCAAGACCCTGGAAAGTTTGAGCAAGTAATTTAAAGACCAAGCCTTAGGCGAGCCTGTCTATGCTCGACTAGGTAAGGTCAAGTTTGCAGAGGTCCTAGTAAGCAAGGATGAAGTTTGCAGGCTTAGTCCTTTGGAGGTTTGAAGTATGGTTAGTGAAGCTCCATTGGTGAGAAGGAGGAGCCATTACCAATCCAGACAAGATGGTCTAGAAAACAAACAAGTTTAGTGACCTGTGAAGCCTAGAAAACACTTGAAAACCCTCGTTTTGAATTAGAGCATTGTATGGACACTTGGGGTCCTGAAACCCTAAAAATCCTTGAGGCCTTGGTAAATGAGTAGGAGTCTCTTTGGGGTTTTTTCCAAGATTTGACAAGGTGAGTAGTAAAAATTCCTAAAAATCCGGAATGGAGGTCTAGTTGGGGCTCATTCCTTGTAGCCCTATTTTGAGGGAAAATGAAGCAATTGGTAGGGAAGATGGATTGTCCAAGCCTTTGGGGTCACATGGAAGACTGTAAAAACACCCTAGAAGCCATCCTTATCCTTGCTAGGACTTGAGAAGGAGTTGGTGAAGTTGTGCCCTTATGAGCATATGTAAGGGTATGAAACAAAGCCATGCAAAGAAGAGACTAGAAGTTTGAAGCACTTGTTCTTGGTGGTGAGATTAGGCTAGGTCAGAGGAATCCACTAGCAAAGGAAGTCCTAGAGACCATAGGGTGAAAGGAGAACACCCAAATATCCAAGGAAGAGATAAAAGAGCATAAACTAGGCTAGTCTATCCCAATCTCCTCATCAGAAGCTCATCGTAATGGCGATTCCAATGTTACGCCAAGGGAAATTGATTTAGCATATGGTTTAAGATATAAACATGTATGCATAAATTTATTAATCACCCATATTATTTATTTTTTAAAATTGTGTTAATATATACACACACACACACACATATATATACATACATATATATATATGTGTGTGTGTGTGTGTATGTATATATATATGTATGTATATATATATATATGTATATATATATATGTTGTTTTTTGCATACATTCAACCAAGAATAAATTATATGTTTATCAACTCATGATGCAATAATTTTTACATGTTTGACATATTGCAAGTCAACCACCACAACGCTATGTGGTGCAATGGTCATAAATTTCACATCAAAAAGTTGGATGACACAAAGAAAATTTGTGATTCTGGGATAATTGCAGTCTTTGAGGTTGCTAATATTTCATCTAGAAATGAAATACATCCTCAAGACTCTCAAAATTGATACTATGACATTTTGAATGATATACTTAAGTGTGACTTTAATTTCTTTAAATTAGTTATGTTAATTGTCTAATGGTATAGGCTATGATTGAATCAAAATGATCCTGATAGAACTGTTATTGAATATGATAATGGATTTATAATGGTTAATACTAGCTCATTTGAGCTAGTTGAAGATGAGCCCTATGTTCTTACAAGCCAATGTGAGCAAGTATTTTACTCAGAGGTTCCACATAAATCGGGTTGGTCATTTGCTATTAGACATGATACAAGAGAAAGGATGGTAAAGTAGAATTTAATGGAAGAAGAAGATACTGAAGAAGTAGAAGATGATGTAGATGATGATCATGATCAATAGTTAGTTGATGATGTTCTTAATGAAAATGTTCATGAAGAAGAAGAAGAAGATGATGATGTTGTTGTTGTTGAGGATGACGATGACGATGACGACGATGATGATGATGACGATGAGGATGAGGATGAGGATGAGGATGATGATAATGATGATGATGATGATGATGATGATGATGATGATGATGATGATGACGACGACGGTGACGGTGACGATGATGATTATGATGATGATTTGGATGAAGAAGAAGATCAATGACATGAATGAAATGTATGAGGCACACTATTAGTATATTATCTATTTAATATTAATTTATTGATAGAAGTTTATTTGACTTATATGATTACATAATTAATTCATTATGTTTTGAATTCTAATGCCATTACACAATTAATTCATGATGTAACTTTTAATGTTTTTGATTCACGTTCCATATCTAGTAGGTCCTAATAGTAGAACCATGCCATCCCTAGGGGATGTAGATAGAGAGAGTGTTAGCTAGCCCTCATTTTGTGTGACTTTTTTTGAACTTTGTGTTTATTTATGGAATGTGGACTATTTATTAGCTATGTGATGGATGGTGATTAAAGATACATATGTGATGGATTACATGTTTATGATGATACATATGTGATGGATTACAACATGTTTATGAAGATACATATGTGATTTATGATCAGGGATAACTTTAAGAAACCCCCTTTTAGGAAAAAGTGTAAAGTCCTGGCGAATCGTACATTATTTTAGGGGGTAATTTGTTTTAATCTAGGCAATTTATTTTTTTCAAATCCATGATTTTTCATAGTTTGTATTGGGGATTTTTTCCCCCCGGATTGAAAATTTCATAAATTGCTGGCGAATAATTTTCTTTTCAAGTAAAAAATTATAATATTTGAGGCGAATAATTTTCTTTTCAAGTAAAAAATTATAATATTTGAGGCGAATAATTTTCTTTTCAAGTAAAAAATTATAATATTTGAGGCGAATAATTTTCTTTTCAAATAAAAAATTATAATATTTGAGGCGAATAATTTTCTTTTCAAGTAAAAAATTATAATATTTGAGGCGAATAATTTTCTTTTCAAGTAAAAAATTTTAATATTTGAGGCGAATACTTTTCTTTTGAAGGGTGAAAAAATAATTGTATTGGCTAATCATTCATTAATTATGGAAAAATAAATAAATTATTGGCGATTTTCAAAAGATGGGAAATATGTAGCCTAACCTAACATACCTAACATACATAAATTATTGGCAACTAGCAAGTGATGGTTTAAAGACGTGGTTGTTTGACCTTATATTATGGAAGCATAATATTTGCCACTACCACTGTAATTATGTTAAATGTATTATTTGAGAACTCAGACCGTTTGATGATCCAAGATCAATGGCTAAGGTTTAATTTCAGCCAACATTTCTTGAAGGAAGAAGAATTGTCGAGGTAGTCACCGGAATGTTAACACGTATCAAGGTAGGTTGTCTGCAGAGTATTAAAAGCACTTAACCCGGAAAGAATTAAATGCCATGTCAGTGACAGTGACATTCTTTGGCTACCATACACCACTTCCCAAATTATACAGTTGATTTCTGACAGTTTTTTATCGATAGAAAAGATTTACTGCCAAGTGTGAAAGATTAAGGACAAAATTTTCAATTCTCACACACATGTATTTAGGGAAAAGATTTTCGTACAAGATTTAGAGGCATATTGATGACAATGTATTTAATACCATTAAGATAGAAATAATTGATTGGTAAGTAATGATCAAGGATTCAAGGGCTATTTATAAACGATCTAGCTTCATTATTCATCGACATTGATTGATTGTTTGTTTAGGGTCTGTAGTGATGCATTCTGCAAGTAATTTGTTTTTAAATTTTCTAGTTTTACTATTTTAAGTTTTATAGTCTGCAAGTAATCTAAGATGGACACTCCCATTCATCTTAGATGCACTTCTGAGGAGGCCCAAAAGGCCTTTCTGGGTTCCTTTTTTGATGAATTTTTAGAATCAATTTGTAAGGATGGTGGGCCTTTCATTACAGAGGCTGTCAGAATGGTGTTGGGCTGAGAGTTTCTTGACAATGAAGATAGGTACCGGGTAGCCACAAACATTATGTCCCATTTTTTGGCTTCCCTTCTGGACCTTGGAGGACCAAAGGTTGACATGGTGATGCTGCTGAGGAGGGTATTCAAAGAGGAATACCTGGGGGACGACGTTCAAGTTGTCACCTTTGCTGAATTAGGGGTGGGGATCCCTAGGGCAAGTCAAATACCCAAGCTTCTCCTCCCAGGCCAGAATGTGGCCATGCAACCTTTTCTTTTGTGCCTGACTGCTGGGCAATTGAAGCGCCATAGGAAATGGGCGCTGATTGCCAGGGGTTTTCTCTGTAAGTGGTTTGAGCTTGACACAGAGGAGGCTTGGGTGGGGCAATTTGTGTGGCTCAATGAATTCATGCAGCTAATCCTCTTTGCAGAATTCTACACAAAATGGCACAATTGATTTTTCTTTATAAAAACTTTTGTTTTGATAAATATTAAAAGCTTACCTTGTACTGGTACTGTAGTCGTTTAGGGTTTTTTTTATAATTTATAGACATAGTATGAAGTCGAGAATGTAAATATAATTTTATGAAAAATACAATGGAAATTTTGCAAGCTTTACCTCATTTCAATTTGTGCTTTGTGTACAAAAATGGTTTTTAATATTTTATACTTCTTTGTAACCGTGATTGCAATATTTTAATTACTTGCTTCAATGCTTTATCAGTTATCTGTAGACTAGCTTATCTATATTTATTTTAATATATATAAAATACACCGACAAATATCCTCCTTCAGATATCTATTACAATTAAACTTCACTAATTGAAACTATAGTTTAATAATTTTTTAAAAATGGTGTCTCCCACATTTAATTTATTACATAGTCTGAAGTACAATTATATCTCTACGAATGAGATTGATGTTTAAATACTTAAATAATTACTCTCCATTAAAAAATATTCACAAATTATAATATAGAATTTGAACATTACTTTTCACATGTAATTTTTTAAACTCTTATTATGGTAAACTAACATAGTATAATTTAAACATATATAAATGAAAAAAACTTATATCTTATATTTATAATTTGTAACATCATAAAATATGAAATATATTTCAACTTACATAATGATTATAATTCTTTCATTTTATTAAAAGATTAAAGTTGTCAAATTGAGTCTCTAAGTTTTTAACAATGTGAAAAATAAATCTAAAAAATATGTATAATAATAAGTATATTTTAATAAATAATCCCATAGAAAATATAAGTTTACTATAAAAAATAATATAAAGGTTATGTGCATAGTTATAAGATAATATAAGATAAATATAATAATAATATAGTTAAAAGATGATATAAAAATAAAAATAACTAAAATATAATACTATCATAATGATAATATTATAATAACAATATCTATATATATGTATTTCTAAATATATTATAAAAAATTAATATTAATAAGATGATACAAAAATAAAATCAATTAAAATATAGTACTATTAAAATGATAATATAATAACAATTCTAAAATATATGTGTTTGAAATAAAAGAATGTTTCCAAATAAAATTAAATAGTAATATTATCTTAAATTAAAAAAAATTAATCACTACAAAAAATAGTACACCAATACCATACGGTACACCAATACCATTCACTGTTGTCGTTGGATTATTAAACATCAATGACCGAAGTTGAGTTTCGGGCCGAAAGGGAAAAGAAACCCCATCTTTTCAAACACATCCCGGAATCATGACACATGTCACTTAACACCTCGCATAGTCATCGGTCTACCAACAAATAACATTGAACAATGTCGTTTCAATTTGGTGATGACGTGAGACTGACATGTCTGACTCATGATGTGAGTCATCTTGACTAAATTAGTTAATGGGACCCACGGCCCACGGGGCCACCACACCATTCACCATTGCCATTGGATGTTTATAGATCAATGACCAAAGTTGAGTTTCGGGCTGAAAGGAAAAAGAAACCCTATCTTTTCAAACACATCCTGGAATCATTACACGTGTCACTAAACTCCTTGGTTGACCAACAAATAACAATGTTGTTTCAATTTGGTGATGACGTGACATTGACACGTCTGACTCCTGATGTGAGTCATCCTGACTAGCCTAGTTAATGGGACCCACGACCCACGGGGCCACCAGTACCACACCATTCACCGTTGCTATTGGATGTTTATAGATCAATGACTGAAGTTGAGTTTCAGGCTGAAAGGAAAAAGACACCCTATCTTTTGAAACGCGTCCTGGAATCATGACACATGTCACTACTCAGTTAACACATTGACATAATCACATTCCACTTACAGTTAACAGTGACATTATGAATGACATTAATACATTATGACGGGTTAGTTAACAGTGACATTAGCAAACCTATTCCAGATTCATGATGCGTGTCTAGTAACTAGTGGTCCATGATTCCACTCACATTTAAACTGAAAGTGACACACTGACAGTGTGTGATGACTATAGAGTAGAGATTGTACAACTTTGGTGCTTTAAGTTTCTTTAATTTTGCAGTTATACGTGGTCTGCAGATTTAGAAATTAGAAAGGGGTTACAAACTTACAGTGCAACAAAGTTACAGATTCTTAATTTCTAGGTTGAGGATTGAGGTTCGAGTAAAGCAACAAACTACAAAGTCTCTCATCTCTCTGCAAAAATTGAAACTAAGGGCAACGTGAACATCAATGGGTCAGTGTAACTACTAAAATCTTGAAAATCTACGTCCCGCATTTTAAATTTTTCAAGTCTCTTGATTTACAATTTTATTGTTTATATTATATATAAAAATTTAGTCTGTTAGGTTTTAATTTTGAATCACCCCTGTAGGTTTGTAGCTACAAATACCAAGAATAACAGGATGGGCAAAATAATAGAATTCCACAATATGCTTAAAACACTAGGTTTCAGTGATTTATTCCATGATATACATGATCCTGTTATTCATGGAAATAAGGGTATAATGGAGATTAGATTTGCACTTGAAAACAAGTGGAACCATCCAAATAAGGCTTCAAAATTTTATTCATTTAACCCTAGGGTAAATGCAACTGCAAATAAAATTGCACCGTGGGAAGCTGGGTCGGCACACATGGCATTACCTCAAGTATTCCCTTGCCCAAAAATTGTTATGCTCTGTGCCGAAAATTATGATGAAAATAGAAAAGCAATTGTGAATAAAAGTACTCAGGAGGAAATTTTGTCCATAACTGAGAGTGAATTTGCTAGTCTGTTGAACCTAGGGTTTCAACAACAACACTCAAATGTACACATTGACTTAGGAAAGCTAGCAGAGGATTATGAAAAATTAGATGCAAAATAGAGAGATTCTTATATTAGAGAAATAACAAGCAGTTGTAGTCTGAGTCCAGATCATATGCCTCCTTATGATTTTGAATTTTTTGTGCCATAGGCATAGGACAATATTTCCTTGCTAGCATTTTGTTTGGGATTGGATAGTAACAAACAAGTGGGTGCCAGCATTCTTGAAATGCTTTATCATATTCATTTTGAAAAAGAACCAGTAAAATATTGTTTTATTGAGCACATTGTTCGTTGCATGCAAGATCAATTACTAATGATTCAAAGAGGTTCAGAGAAGACATGTAGATTCACAACCTACTTGTGCTATCTTCTCCTAGCAAAGCATTGTGCATTATTTTAGGCAAACAAGCTTTGCAGTCAGACTCAAGGCCAAAATCCAATATATGAGTGGACACCTCAGATAAGGATGATTGATAATAGAAGGAACTACAACAATTTTGTAGACTTCTTTTTGGCACCAATGTACCATAAAATTGCAGGCACTCCAATGCCTAGATTGCCTGTTACTTGTAGAAATTGCATTCAACTCGAAAGTCAACTACAATTGGCTGATTGGTACTTAATGGAAGAGTACACTGTGTTAAGGTTTTATGGTTCATGGGTAGAACCCTACAAAATTCCAATACATGTAACAAAGAGGGTATTTGCATTGGAATATGTATGAAAAATGGAGAGCACAGATGTACTCTTTAATGGTCAGCAAAAGAAAATGATATTTCCCTCCTTGTCATTCTACTTTGGAGGGTTTGCATTTGAGAGAAGAGGATTCAAAGTGGCAGAAGCCTTTTTTTCAATTTTTTGATTTGATGTTGACAATCACTGGCAGTATGATCCACTGAACATAATTGGAGCAAGGCTTAAAGACAATGGGAACTCTGCAAGCAAATATCAACATCAAAGTATGCCTTTGATTGAAAATTTTAAAAACATGGACTCCTGGGAGGAGGTTAAAAAATAGATGGAGAAATATGCTGCTGAAAATAATATGTCAATACATGAATTGTCATCACAAATAATGGCATTGCACAAACAGAAAGGAAAAGTGTAGGCCATGACATCGTCCAATTTCTACAAGAAAGTTGATAAACCATCTACAAAACATATTCCAAAAGAGCTAATGAATGAATGTATAGATGCTAGATGGAGTCGAACCAAAATTTTTGAATTTTGGGAAATGAGGAAGAATCTCGATGAACCAAAGACCTTTGCAGATCTTAATGAGGTGGAAGAGGATACAATGTTTAACAAATTATGGAATAAGGAGCATCCAGTTGAAGCATATCACAATGATACTAATGATGATTACGATGACCAGGATTCTTTGAATCCCTCATCTAGTACATCAATTAAGAGAGGAGTTGATGCATCCACCAAACTTCTATATAGCAAAGGGGCAGAAATTGTAGAAAAAATGGGCTACCAAGGTTCTGGTGGTCTGGGTTCCAGTGGAGAAGGGGTTTGGTATGCACCTAAACCACCAGCTATAGCACCAAAACATGGTCAGAAACCAGGCCTTGGGCATGGAGATCAATCATCAACTTAGTCAATTCCATTCACATTGGTTTCAACTCAGTTAATTCCATTTGTTTCTGCTTCAAATACAGTTCCACTTCCAGCTGTTCCAAGCACTCAGATTCAATCTGAATCAATTGTCACTCCCATAGCTAGCAATATCATTTGTACGACTACAAGTAGTGGTCCGCAAAGGATATTATATCAATATGTAGATGCAAAAAAGGTTGGTCCCGAAGATCAAGAAAGTGTAAAGAAGCAAAAGGTTATGACAAGTATTAGTAGTGCAAGTGCTATTTCACCATTCAAACATTCAATTGTCTCACAAAATCCTAATTTTCATTACAATGAATTTGTAACTAACTATGAAAAATAAAAAAACAAGAATAGACAAAATAGTAAGACAATGAAGATGGAAGCAATTGCTGCAGCTCATGCTGCAGAACCTGCATCCAATAGGTTATTAACCACATATGACCTGAATAAAGATATAATGGAATTCATGGTTTTTATGCCCCCAGCTAGAGATAACAATCCACCAGAGAGTTAGTTAGATCCATCTGAATTTCAAGTTAGCACCCTCCAAATGGATTTATCCAAAATTAAAAATGTGGACAAGATAAATGTGTCCAAAATGACCAACCAAGTGGTCTACAGTTCAGTGATGAAGTTGGAGAGAGAGAAAGGAAAGCTTCAGGGCACAATAGATAAGTTAAAGGCAGACCTGGAAAATGTAAAGGCAAGTGAGAAAGCAACAGTAAACAGGTGCAAAGAATTAGAGAAAAGGATAAAAAATTCATCCTCTGGCTCTAAAGAAGCAATTGAACAGCAAGAACATATGGACGTAGAACTGAAAACTCTAAGGGAAAAATTGGAAAAAAGGGATAAAGAACTTCAGGATGAAAAAGCCTCTTCAGTAAATTTATACAAAAACTTGGAGAATGCTGCACAGGTAAACAATGAGTTAAAGAAAGAATTGGAAAAAAGGGATAAAAAACTTCAGGATGAAAAAGCCTCTTCAGCAAATTTATACAAAAACTTGGAGAATGTTGCACAAGTAAACAATGAGTTAAATAAAGAATTGGAAAATGAGAGGGTAAAAACAAAAGAGTGGGAAGAGAAAGCAAAAGAGTGGGAAGAGAAAGCAGAGCAAATAAGAAAACATAGTGAACACCAGTACTCAAAAATGAAAGAAGACCTAAAGAAGGCAAATAATACTACTAAAAATTATGAAAACTTCTTGAATGACCATGTAAATAATAAAATAAAGCAAATAAAAAATTACTTCTGGGGGAAAATAAAGACTTCTGCTGATAGGTTGTGTGATTGGTTTGAACTCTATGAAGCTCTTACAGATGTTTTTGAGAAGCTGAAAGAGCAACTTGAGGAGAATAAAAGTTTTGGTCAGAGATAGAAAACTGCAAAGCAGATTATGCAAGAAATCAACAACACTGCTGACAAGCAATTGGCAAGCAAGGGAATTCAGGACCGCGTTGGTTCAATAATAAAGGCGACCTCTATATTTCATAAATGTTAGAAACTAACAAAAGCAGAAGAAGTTCTTGCTTTATTTGGGCCAAAGCTCACCAAGATGAACAATAAAACAACCAAATTGATATCTCTTGGTTTACCGAGTCCTGGACCTGATTTGTCAACAATGGGTTTCGTTGGAAGAGAAGCTTTAAAAAAAAAGTTGGAGGACACAATAACCTCTGATTTAGGTAACCTTCCTCAGGACATAACTCATGAAGGCATTGCAAAGTGCATCAAAACATTCACAAATTTGCATGCACTAATGGAAGGAACATTGCTTCAAACTCACTCTTCCAAGTATGGAATTCTGACAAGAATGTAGGTCATTTACCATACCATCAAAAATTTTGCCCTTCCAACTGAAGAAGAATGGAGCATACTACAGAAACTTATAGAATCATCTTGAATCATAGTATGTGAAAGTACTTTCAGTTTCAATCATCTCTATATCTTTACTATATATCTTTCATATTATCCTACATACTACAGTCTAGACTCTAGAATTGAGTTTAAAGTAACAATTTTGAACTTTTCTTTTTGAACAGGATCAATGTTGCAGTCTTGCAGATGCTATTGCCTATGCTAATTTACTAAACCGGCCCGTTAAATGTAGAAATGTACAACTAAAGTTGTAGAGATGTTGTAGACTTGTAGTCTTGTAGTTGTCTTACTGATTTAGATTTTGAGACTTCACATTAGGCAAATCGACCTGAAGCTGTTGTTGCTCCCTTGTTTCTATAAAAGGGAATTCAGGGTCATTGGCTTACTAAATTGCCAATGGGAATTGAGTCATTGACTTTTGTAAACAGAATCAGAGAGTTGTGTTCTTACTAGTATTAATCAATGAATGGATACATTGTATCATATTTGTAATTAAATTAATGAGAATCAGTATTTCTAACTCTAAAAATTGTAACATACGAATTGCTATGTTGTCAAACAAAATAATGAAAAAACTACAAGAATTGTACCATATTAGCTGAATATTGCGAATGAAAACCATTAATAATTATTAATTATGGAATTGAATCTTGAATCTTGATGACATTATCAACCACATTCATGTTTTTGACATTGGGATATGCATGATTGATGATGAAATATAGAAAATGACAATAGACTTTAGGAAAAAAGTTAATAAATACCTAGGACATGCTAATTATTCAGTGCTACTTCTACAACGGTTCAATTTCAAGCTTCCACACCATATCATCATTGAGATTGTCAGATTCATCGGCATCAACTTCATAGCTTCCTTGGTTCTTTGATAGGTTTTCTTCACTTTGCATACCTCCGCTTAACTGATGTTCACCGCTAGTAGTACCAGTGCCAGTACATGGGTCCCAGTCAATGATATAATTGTCTATGGCATTCCCACTCCCACTCCCACTTTGGTTTGACATGTTTCCCACCCCTCTTCTCTGACATTTCTTCCTCCACAATTTTAGTGCCTTTCGTAAGGAAAAGTATTGACTTCATACCTGGATGTATAGAGCCTCAAGCAATTTTCCAAATTCTTGTCAAGTTTGTTTCTTAGTTTTGACTTTAGGAATCCCAAAGCACTGAAAATTCTCTCATCCTCCACCGACCCCAATATCATGGTTAGACATAATTCAGCAAGCTTGAAATATTCTGATATTGAATCAATCAACAATTCACTCTCAGCTAGGTTTTTCCAAAGCCTTGTTACCAATCCATCTTCCATAGGGTTCTCCATAAGATTAAATTGTTCCATCATTGTCCGTGAAAAATGAGCTGATTGCTCTCTTAAACGATTTGCATCTAAAATTCCATTTAGAGTTACTCCATCTAACTCTTTGGTTTTGCAAAAATGATCTATCAAAGTTAGTAGCCTACTTTTAAAATCTTTCGGATTGTTCAAATGCCAATAATGAGGAAACACAATAGCCATGGATTCAAGTAGTTTGACTGGAGGGAATCTTGCTCTAATCTGTGAGGAAAGATCAAAGGCAATGTGCTTCACTGAAGCTGTTACAAACTCAATGATCTTGGTAAAGTCTTCCCTTTTAACACTTGATACTCGCCTCCTCAGACTCGATCCTAGCATTGTAGTGCATTGGTATCTCAACTCCGTGAACTTCTGCACATAACTCCCCGTTTGAACCAATTTTTAAAAAGTTATCAGGATTGTCCAAATCTGTGATTTTCAGCCAGCTGGAAAATTTTACTTCATCAACAAATAAATGATAGAGATTATTGAGCGTCACACATGTCAACTTACGGAGCGTAGCATATTCTATGATATACATAGCTCTTTGCTGGGCCTTTTTCATTAAATTTCTCATTTCCTCAAGCATAGGGAGAAGACCTGCTAATGTTAATAGTGTCTCTACATTACTTAACATTGACAGAAACACAAGAAATTTTGGTTGCCTTGCTTCGTCACGACTTGAGTTCATTAGACCAAGCAATGATTGATATTCTAAAAAAACTCGATGTGCTGGTCCATCCAAAGAGATCCATCTAGTATCATTATCCTTAAGAAGCTTGTTCCCATTGGTTAGTCCTTCAGCAAAGTGTTGAAATTCCTTGAATCATTTCAGACTTTGATAGAAGTATTGGTAGATCTCTTTGATTAAAACTTCAATTTTTTATACTGGAGCATGCTTGCTGACAACTCCAAAAGCTAGATTCATTCTATGGGCCATGCAGTGAATGGGAGTAACATAGGGTGCACAAGAATATTGTATCTTTGTGCAAAGACCACCGCTATGGCCTTGCATTACTGAAGCTCCATCAGCTCCAACACACACCAGCTTTTTGGCAATGGTCATGTCATCTATACCTCCATATTTAATTAGAGAGCTCTTTACTAGTTGAAATAAATTTTCTGCTATCGCATTATCCCTCATTTTAGCAACAATTAGTAGATGAGGTTGGCGAACAAAATTTTGTACAGTATAAACATGCATGCATACCCAGGAAGTATTGTCTACTGCTGTAACCTCGTCTAAAGACAATGCAATAAAATTTGACTCTTTAATTTTTGCCTTCAAATCCTCTTTTTCAACCTCAGCAAGACAACTTGCCCATTCCCATCCACTGTTTACTGACTAGTGACTATTAAGATAGTTACGAACTTTCAGAAAGTGTAATAAAGCACTCAATGATGGGTAGTCTATCATTGGATGCCCTCTGCTCAAAATATTGAACATAACACTTAACTGAATAACTTTTCCCATTAGTTCTACTTCCAATGCTTTTCCAAAACAAGCTTCAATAGAGCCTTTAACTTCATCAGGCTTCATCTTTATATTATGCTGAAATTCATATAATTCTGCATTCCTAACATGCTGAGATTCCTCCTTTGTTTTCCATCTTATCACTGATTTTTGAACTTCATGTATGGTTTTCTTTTCGTAAACTTTACCAATATGCTTTTCTATGGTGTCAATTTTTAGCTGCAACCTCTTTTCCTTCTTATTTATCACGTTGCAAATCTTACATCTGCATTCTACCAGAGGTTCCCCTTCAATTGGATTAGGCACTAGTTCAATGAATGGATATGTTGACATCCAATCTTTTTAAAAATTCCTCGACATATCCCACAGTCTATCATTCTTTGATTTGGATTTTCTTTTCTTCCCTGCAGTTGCACCATCATCTTTTCTGACATTCTCAGTTTCATCCAAGTCGATTATATCATTATGGCTACTCTGGGTAGTTAACTAAAAATCTTCTTCAAGTTCATCATGATCTGAGATATCAGGTTCACTGACTTCTTCAATATGTCATGAAGGTTTAGCCTCAGGTTCAAAATCTTCTTGTAATGAAGTAACACTAGCTTCTCTATTTTGGCCAGAAACATTTCCATGACCATGACCAAAGTATGATGATAAGGTTTTGCATTTTATTGGCCTCTCTTGGCTTTCCCCATCTGCCGGAGCCTTACCCTTATTCTTGTTCGACATCTCAATTGGCTACCAGCCTAGTGATAAAAATATGTAAAAAAAATGTTTACTTGTTGAAGAAGTGACAAATGACAACATAACTATAATATACAATGTTTACATAGTCGCAAAAATTCAAAATAATAATCACTTACCTTTGACTCGCCAAAGTAGTCGAGACTCAATAGTGAGACAATCTGAAATTTGCTATCGATCAAATTGAACCGATCCAAGATTTCAAATTGTGTACAATAACACTGATGTATGAATGTATTTATACTAATCTCTTTTGGCGAATTGGGTGGGAGGTATTAGGTCAATGTCCAAATATTTGGTGAAGCCCGCGTAATGATAACACGTCTTGTGTTATTTCCTAGGTGATTATGGGTCGCCAGTACCTTGGTATGATTAATAAAGGTGGTGATTATGGGTCACCAGTACCTTGGACGTGTTATTTCTTAGGTGATTATGGGTCGCCAGTACCTTGGTATGATTAATAAAGGTGGCGAAAACCCATCAGTTTGAGACATGTGTCTGTAAAATAACTGGCGAAGTTGGGGCCGCCTAAAAAATATTTATATATAACTATTGGAGAATATAGGCCATCCATTTGGGGCCGTGTTGAAATTATAGGTGAATTTAAAAAATATATTGTGCCCAAGACGTATATGCCATTGGCGAAAATATGCAAGAAATGGACAAAATTTAATATACCATTTGGCGATGGACTCGGGCATTGGACCTAATTTTCATAAATGTGGGGCAATGGGGTTAGTCCCATATGGGCAATTTATTCACCAAATCGTGGGATGCTGACCGACGACATTCGTCAAATGGCGAATAATCGCCACTAAAGTTTTCTCTGGTTATGATACATATGTTTTTATTATTACTCATATATTTAATGTATTTATTGTTTATCAAATTATAAATGTAGTGCTTATGATACTCAATTATTGGTGTTGATTACATGTATATATTTTGTGTAATTTTGTCACCCTTGGTGGAAACAAGTAATTGAGTATAGACATCGTCAACCCTTTTATTGAGGATCTTGCACAGTCTAGATAAAAGAAAGGTAAGGAATAAAAAAATATACAATGATTATGATGACTACATATTGTTCATATTTTCTACTATGTAATTTGTAGCATACATATCATGTAATTTTTAGCTAACATAAGATAAATGAATTACATATGTAGGAACCTAAACCCCTTTGACGAGGATCTTGCACAGTCTGATAGATCGACATGTATAAGTCAATACACCCTATAGAAACCATTTATTATTTTCTTTCTTTCTCTTTACACCCATCTTGGATTGGTTTAATAATAAGCTAGGTTTTAGCAACAATATTTTGTCAAAACTTTTATTTTTTCAAAAATTACTAGGAAAACAAACTTGCTCAATTTTTCAAACCTCAACATTAGCAGAAAATCTAATACAATTATCGACACTTGAGGCCCCAGTTGGGCTTATTCAAATTTTAATCTCAACATCAACTTTAGGTATGACTTCTTCATTAACATTACCCTCATTTGCAAAATATCAACAACATATGGTGAACCGTCTATTACAACTTCTTGTGCTCTCTCTCCATGGAATCCTAAAATTTATTTCCTCTCATAATAACAATCGACCCTATACCAACTATCTATCTCATTTGATGGAGTGCAGGTACCACCAAATAGGTATTTTTTAGGTGTGTCTTCCTTGAGAGAGGGAAGTTCAGCAATAGAAGATGAAAGTAAGACATATAGTAGGTCTTAAAGAGGGAGATCAACTAGAGGTCAAAAGATTATAAGAAAATTCAATAAGCACATGGACTTTTTCCTTGGTCAAGGGGGGTCATGTTCTTATGATGATGAGACCAAAGACAACATCGAGGTTCACTTGATGTACAAAAATCTATAGAAACAATGGGTTCACAAGGAACTTCCTCTAATAAACACTAATTTTTGTGTTAACGAGAGGATATATCACATAACACCATCGCCATTACATGGTTTGGGCCTATTTTCCATGGATGACATAAAGGTCTATTACAATTTTTTTTTTGAATTGATGGAAATCGTGTATTTGTATGTACGATAAAATCAATATGTGAAAGGGGAGAGCTTCTAATAGATTAAAATTTGAATCCCATAGATACAAACAAATTTAATATCATGGGTGGTATGTACTATATACCATTTAAATCAACATCCAATTAATGACTCCAATATACCATTTTATTATTAAGTTTTTTTGTTAAGTCTATTGGTTTCATTTCGCTAACATTTTTATATTTAATCTTTGTCACAGGGTGACATTGATTGGGCACATAGCAAAGAAAGGGATGTAGCTCCCGACCCTTCTACCCAGCAGGTAAACCTCATTGTAATTGTACAAATTAGATAGAAGTAAAATGTTATATTATTATGTTCTTTTCTTTATGGTTTTGGAGTAATTTTGATAATGTTACTAATATTGTTTTCACAAATAGATGTTCAGGGAAAGGGAAAGGAACCTACAATACCTGAGGACATCTATACAAAGTTGGACTCACTATTATGCGATAATGACATCACATATTCCACAAACCCTGTTGAAATAATAAAAAAGATGTAAAAAAAATTAATAGAGAAATTCTTGTTTTGGCATAAATAAATCCTCAAACTGATGAGATAAAAGAGAGGGTGCAACAATTGATGCAAAGAGCACAAAAATTGCAAGTAAGAAGTAATGAAATCTTTAATTATAACATAAGTTCAATAATGGTTTATATTGTTAGAGTAATAAAGTGTTTACTTATTAATTAAATCATATTGATTTAATTATTAAGTCTCTTATTATCTCTTTCTACTTAAACTAAACTTTAGGCATATAATAATTAATTTCTTTATTAATTATTATCATGCAACCTAGGTTTGTTCACCCTTTTAGGGTTTCAGATCTCGTTTTATAAGGATTGATCTCTCTTGTAATCTTATTGAGAAAGATTCATTTTATTGAATTGCAATTTTTTTTTGCACATCAAGAATGTCTTCTCTTTCATGCATCCATGCGTTCAGGCCTCTCTAGCTTCTTGCTTCTCTCTCTTTTTGTGATAGGTGTTTTCATGTAGGTGTTCTTGGGAGCTGTGGGTTATTTACTCATCAACTCAAATATGGTATCAGAGCTTTAGATCTATTTTCCCTTGTCCTCTTTGTGAGAGATTTGGTCGTGTTCATCAGAGCTGCAGTTTCAAAGGGTTTTTTGTTGAATTTGGGGGACCTCTCTTTTTGGTCAGCTTGGCTTCAAATAGACTTCACAGTTGCGTTCACAGCATCTAAGAACCCCTAGATCCATATAAAGTTTGTCTAATTTGGATAAAAAATTTTTAAATTTTTTTTGCAAACGACCCCAACACGGATCCCCTAGGCGGTCATTGGTTTTTTGGAGCACTTTGGGCCCAAACAAACCTCACCCCTGAGCTTGCAACACCCCAAAACCCCTATTTCCATATAAGGCACATCTAATTTGGATGATGTTGTATTCTATGGCAATTTTTTTGCCTGGCACACATCCCGAGGTAGCAGTATGGTGGAAAATTAATTATTATTATATATATATATTTTTTTTGGGGGGGGACCCGGGTGCCACCCGCTGGCCACCGCCGAGGGTCATGGTCACTAACCAATGGCCTGCGGTCCATGACGGTGATTGGCGTAGTCACCGCTAGTTAACCATGTGGTGACTGACGTAGTCACCGAGAACAACAACTATTGTAGTAGTCAGCTAACCACCTGAAGAACTTAGCCCCTTATTCATGTAGCTAGAGGTCCTATGGGGGACCAACCCCTGGAAGCCCTCACCCTCATGCGATCAGCCCCTGGTCATGTGGTGACTAGGGGCCAATTTTTTTTGGATCTAGGGGCCTATTGATTTTTTGCTATGATAGCCATACGACTGTCAAATTTAGGCCCGTGAAGTGCTAACATCAGCACTACATTAGCACCTTTTAGACACCTTTTTTGAGCCCTCCGGAGCACCTGTTGGTTTTTTGCTCATAACTTGAACATACAATATCATTTTTTGGCAAATGAGATACCGTTGGAAAGATTATTCAGAGATAGATCTTTCTGGCATTTTGGATTTTGGATTTTATTCTTCCATTTTCACACCAGGAGTTCAAAGGAAGAGCTTTTTCTCTATCTTCCATCTAGCACAACTTGTGATTTTTTGCTCATATCTTGAGCATACGGTGTCAAAATTGAACAAATGAGATATTGTCAGAAATCTGGTTCCGATCTCTATCTAGATCTAGAGGTTTTAATTTTTCATTTTTCATTTTTGATGATGTTTTTTACTATCAAAGCTAGATGTTTAGTTTTACACTCTGGAAGCTCTATCTTGTGCATCCAGACTCTGTTTTGAGCAAATGATATATCATTGGAAAGCTTGTTCAGAGAGATTTCTAGTGCTATGAGTTATTTTTCCAAATTTTGATCCAAGTACATTTTATTTAGATTCTTTCATTTTTGCAATCTGGTGGATATCTTGGATGTTACAGGTCCTGGGATCTCTTCCCTTTGAGGGATGGCTTGTCTTTGGTTGTTCTTTTATTTTAGAATCCTTCACTCTTATTTGAGAAATGTATACTTCACTTTTGTAGTATTCTTTTATGCAAACGCACTTAGATAAAGTGTCATTCTATTGCATGTATGGGATCTTGCACATGTTTGTGCTCTATGTACTCGCACTCCACTATAAAGTGCCAGGGGGGTTTGATGTTTGCCTTTGTTTTCCATCTAGTTTTATCATGTGAGCATTCCTCCAATGACATTAGCCTCAGGTATCTCTATATGTGTTTGTACTCTCTCTACACCTTCAATGTTTCAGATTTTTCTTCATCATGCAATTCATATTGGATGATCTTTTCAGTGTACCTATCATTACTCCCTTGTAAACATTATGGGTGGGTTTCTATTGTTGGTTCTATTGCTTCCTTGGTTTGATAGTGTGAGCTATATATTCAGTATTTGATTCTATGTACTAGGTGGATGTAGTGGCTGGGTACCTATGCATTCTGGTGAGATGGATCATTTACCATATAAACACTCTTTCTTTCCTATTTTTGGACACTCTTCCAGCTTTGATTGATCAACTCTTCAAACTTTTTATGTTTTTATGCCATTTGTATTTTTGAGTTCAGGTGTTTTCCTTTGCTTGCCTCATAATTTGAGCAGTGTCATTTGAGGGTACTCGTGTAGATTACAGTATTTTGTATCTTCGACTTCAGTTGTTTTCCTTTGTTTGCCTCTTGATTTGAGTAGTGTCATTTGAGAGAACTCATGTAGATTGCAGTCTTCTCTACTTGGTCATATTTTAGTGGAGGATCTTCAGATCACCAGTTACTTCTTGACAGAGTTTGCAACTTCTTGCTTTAGTGATGTTGTATATGTTCATCCTTGTTCCTATTTTGTGGAACATTCCTAGTTTTGGAGGCTTCTTCAGTCTTTCATACTAGTCTTTGTCTCTTTTTGGAGTAGAGTTTTTCCCATGTGGTTTTCTCTATTTCCCCTCTTTACAAAGACTCTCTTTTGTACTTGGGTACCTGATCAGGCCTTTTGTTGCTAGGACCCATTTTATTTAAGTAGTTCTTTCTAGGTTCTTAGCTTCTCCCAAAGTTTATCTTAAGGGGGGGTGTTAGAGTAATAAAGTGTTTACTTATTAATTAAATCATATTGATTTAATTATTAAGTCACTTATTATCTCTTTCTACTTAAGCTAAACTTTAGGAATATAATAATTAATTGTTTTATTAATTATTATCATGCAACCTAGGTTTGTTCACCCTTTTAGGGTTTCATAACTCTTTTTAAAAGGACTGATCTCTCTTGTAGTCTTATTGAGAAACATTCATTTTATTGAATTGCAACTTTTTTTTTTGCACATCAAGAATGTCTCCTCTTTCATGGATCCATGTGTTCAGGCCTCTCTAGCTTCTTGCTTCTCTCTCTTTCCATGACAGGTGTTTGCATGCAGGTGTTCTTGGGAGTTGTGGGTTGTTTAATCATCAACTCCAATATATATTTTATACTCTTTAATGTCATGAACTAAAATATGTATGTGTTGTTTTTATAGGAATTTTTGCTTCCTCATCAAGCTGGTGGCCATGATCAAGTTACTCTATGTAGTTTAGGTGATCACCATGTTCTATACATTAAAAATTCTCATTAATACCATTGCTTCCATGGTATTAAGACTCTTTATGATGACATATTTGTCTTCTTGAGGAAACCTTTGAAAACCTCTATGCACAAGTCATTATATCAATCTAGATAGCTATTGATCCATGAGGTTCATTCATGCATCTTTATAAAACCACTATTTTCATCATTGATTATGCATGGGGTCACTTATGTAGAGCATCCAAGAGATTCCCATTAGGATCCCATAGATCCATTCAACCCTTCAACATAGGCTACATATAAGAGGCAACTTGAACCAAATATTAGGTTTCATAAATACTTCCAACAATATCACTCATCAAGAAAATTTCATTTTGATGGAGACTACCCTCCGTTTCTCATTTCTCCCTCCTTATACACGGTCTTTCATTTACCATGTTAATTAAAATCCATGAATATCCTTATGTAGGGTCTCCATGACAATCAGAGATGCAATTGCTTAAACCTTGAAATGTAACCTCAAGACCGAAGTCTCCTCACTATACTTGACCAATTCATTATTTTTATAAGGTTCATGGCAGTTACAAACTATTCATCTCTTCTCTAATTGATAAGGACAACATTTGGTACAAATGTTGCAAAATTACATTTTTGCAACGTTGCACTTTGTGCAACTTTTGAGCAATATTGCATTTTTTCTCCTCTTATCCTCATATTTTGACATAGACCTTCAAACCATGTCCCAATGGACTAGAAATGATTAATTATAATATTTTTTTCCTTTCCATAGTCTCTATTGCATGTTTTTCTCCTCTTATCTATTAATGTGTTATTTTTCATATATTTAATGTATTATTCTTCGGGTGATATCCATATTCCTAGGAAAATGTCACCTCATATGATGTCATCATCTCCACCTATATTGCCAACTGCAATGTCAGTAACACGCAACATGCAGACATCCACTAGTGCACATCATACTAACCCAAAAGTTGGTAGATCCCTCTTTTCTCTCTCTTTTGTTATGTGTTTATTTCCCTTAAAGTGCTCTTTCTTGGGGGCATTTCATAGTGGATTCATTTTTTGCAGTAGGACATGTACATGAGGATGCAAAAGCGACTAGTGGTGATACCATAGGATCATTTCCTAGCTCTTCTTGTATTGCTAGTACATGAGCATTATAGGCCACATTGGTGGTCAATGCATAAATGCTTCCCTTAGAGATAGAGAAGGTTCCATACACTTTAAAATTATTATTATATATAGTCTAATTGTAATTTACTTATTGATCACTCATTTTAGACTAATGATCCCATAATTTTTTTTGTAGGAAATGATATTTTTTATAAAAATATTAATGAAATTGCATTGGAGATCTTCGGGCCTATAGTAAACGATGGAATGAGAAAGATAAAAAATTAAAAGATGAACTCACAAACCGTATGGGTGGGTTGTTCAGAAATGACACATTGGAGAAAAACAAGGCCCTTAATAAAGCTGACACATATCTAAAGTATGAGAGGGACCAATATAGGACACATTTAGAGAAGAAAAAAAAGTACAAGCATCCCCCCATGATTCCAAAGAGGGAGTGGAAGGACCTAATTTTGGATGAAAAGGAGAGAGTTGAAAGGAAAAAAAGGAAATACACCACTAGGCAAAAGGTATGTGATACTATTAAGAATGTAATTATGTACTAATTGTTGATCCCTATAGTTTTGTTGTCTATTAGTGTCTTACAATTAGTCATTTTCTAGGCAATGTTGGTCGGTCATCACTACGACCGAGTCATCATGTATAGGCTAAGTCATGTATTGTACATTTACCAAGCAATAGTCACTGTCGAGTAAATCAGTGGTCACTTAGTACTTTTGTATTAGCCGAGTCAGATTTTGCTGAGTTATGTAAAGAAGACTATGCCGAGCACCAAAGTATAGAGAATAGTAAATGCTGAGTTCTAGAGACATACTATGCCGAGCAAACCAAAATTGATAGATGTGTTTGTTATGGCACAAACACTTAGGTAAACTGTTTGGGCCAACATCTAAATTTTATTTACTATTTATTGAGGAAATCACGGAGGTGATTACACTTCTATTTTGTAATCATTAATTCCTATGCATTGTATGGAACCAATCAGAATTAGGGAAAGGTTAAGCGGCAAAATGAGACAATCTAGATCGTAGAGCTTAAATCTTGGAGGAAGTCAATTGTCTATATAAGATGAGATCTGGACCCTAAAATGTAATATGTACGAGAGGAGTATGAATGAAATGATATAGAACTGAGAGAATATCTTCAAACTAGTGAAGTATTCTAATAGAGTTCAGTGACCAAGCAGAACAGAGTCAAGCAGTGAGAGTAGAAAAAAGATATACTTGATAGATAAGATCAAATCAATATTGGAAGGAGAAGATCTATAATAAGAAAATACAGTGCATACTGAAGGATCTAGTACTGAGACATTCTAACAAGTGTATCAGTTTTAATCTCTTAATAGAGTGGTTTTAACCGACCTTAGTTAATCTCTTACTGACTACTTACTTAGTTGTAAGTTATAAATACTTTAGTAAGGTAGATTGTATAAATCTTATAGCTCTTAACAGGGCAGACCTCTCATAGGGTAGATCATATTTTGTGATCAAAATTTGTAGCCCTAATAGGCAAACTTTATATTGTAGTAGTAAAGATTTTTGGGTGTCATCCCCACCCCAGTTTTACCTTTCAAGGGTTTTTGGGTAACCAAAATCAAGGTGTTATGAGTATTTTCATGAATGATGTTTAGTTTATTAGTTTCATTACATTGATGAAGTTTATGAAAATGCTATGCAAGTTTTCAGTAATGTTAAAATGGTTCAATAGGTGATATCTGATTCACCCCCCTCTCAGTATCACATTTCCCAAATAGATTTCCAACACTAATTACTCTTTATATTTATATAATGTAACATATTTCAAACTTTTCATAGACTGCTCGACACATCAAAGGCAACTAAGGCAAGACAAGAAAAGCACGGGCAACACACATTTGACTATGGTGGTTATATGAAACTTTTCGCACGAATTATAAGTATCATTTCAAAATGAAATATCACATCAAAATAATAAATTACAAACAATTTTTTTTAATAAAAAAATACAAGAAAAATTCATGATATTAAGGAAAAATGCAAGGCTCTGAATTCAATAGAGCGCCCATAGATGATGACATTAAAGTTAGCTTCCAACAAGTCTATGTAACCATGGATGAAGGCCTAAGAGAATTGAGTGGGAAAATAAGAGATTCTACTGCATCCATCACGTAGGCAAATAAGCTAAATAAAAAGTATTTAAAATTGAATAGTTGAGAAATGATCCATTTGATGTTAATTTCCAACATAAAGTGACTATATTTGTTTTAATTAAGCAAGCAATGATAACAATGCACATGAAATTGGAATACAACCTACTAATCGTGGAACACAACCTGCACATGATGAAGGTCCTGGTGTGCATCCTAGTATTGGAGGTATTCATTTTCCATAATTTTTTAAATGTAATTATTAATATAATTAAACATCCTAAATTGAAATTGGTGTAGTAATTAATGTAACCTTTTTATTTATATTTTAGAGCATGTAGACCGTGGTGACCAAGTTGGGCATGATCTGAGTAGACAACATTAGGAACATGATGTGCCCCCACCAGGTAAAGAGGACCATTGTTATTCCTTTAAGTGAATTTAATTGCAATTGGTATATTGATTAATGTAACCTTTCATGTTTCAACTCTAGAGGATTTAGAGGGTGTTCATGATGTTAAGGATGAGCCTAGACAAAATAAACATAAAGATGATGTGGCCACATCAGGTAAAGAGAACCCCTGTAATATTCTTTTAATTAATGAAATACTTGTAACAATAATAATACAAATTATGAATTTAACTCATTTATTTTCTATTGCAATGGACCCCCCTTTGCATACGTGTCCTCATCGTGAGTACATGTTTGGGCATACATTAACTAGATTATGAGAAGAGCACAAAAGAACTAACGAGGGGACAAATGATGAATAAATTGATGATCCACTTAGTATTTACATCCCTGATTTTTTTAAAAAATGATTGTAATCTTATTATTTGTTAACAAATGGATTTTATGTGTTAATGAATTTAAATATGTGTTAATGAATGTTAATGAATGATATGTGTTGATGAATTTTACGTGTTAACGAATGTTAATGAATGTTACATGATATTGAATGAATGTTATGTTTCATAAATGGATTAAATAATGTTAGATGTTAACAGGGAATTTAGAGTGATAATAGAGGTGGGGGGGGGGGTGCAAATGATCTTCCACCTTCACTTGGTTGGCCCTATTAAGTAGATAATATTAAACTATCTTGAAATTAAGAGAAGCTCAATAAGGTAACACACTTTTCAATATTTCATTATGCTCCACTATTAATCTTATTGATGCTAAGCATCTTGTTTGTAGGTCATAGATTCAATGTTGCAGGTTGTGAGCATGATTATACGAGATAGTTCCCCATTACAAGTGAATGCATGCCTCAAGGGTTTTGTGAGTTTGTTTTGTTCTAAAATAGACACACTACCTCTATTCATTTCTTAACATTTGTTCATTTTTTGGATTCATTACTTTTTGGGGGAGTCTATGAGATAATCAAATTTATAGAAAATATTATACGCCATTTCTGAACAAAATTTAATGTTATTGATTAGATCATAAAGTATCTGCAAATAATCTATCTTCTTATGGTCAATCATTTGAAAAATGAGATGTATCTTGTTTTTTCTCCCATCTAGAAGTACCTTAACCTTAATATTTTTTCACTTCCATTTATATATTTTCTTGTAGGTCATTTGATCCATGGACTTCAGATATTTGATGATCCTATTTGTAATATTGGGTAGAAAACATGTGTAATGTGCAAATTTTAGATTGTGATCAATATTAAACCAATGCCTTAATCTCTTACTAATTTTCCAACTCAATTGAATGATCATATGTATAACCTTGTGAGACAATTTTAATATAAAAAAATTTCAAACAAAACCATCACCTCAAAGACATCTTTATGCTATTATAATTTAGATTTGTTGTTACAGTTAGTCTTACTGAATTTAAATTTATGTTGAAAGACCAATAAGATAGATTGAAGTTTTTCAACCAATCCTCCAAAGTAATATTCAAACTGAAACTTAATTCAAATTATAATAATATAAGATAACACATTCAAGAAATCTAAATGAAATCAATTTATCATAGAGAAATAATTAGACAATTAAAAAGATAGATACCATCAGAGATGAAATAACACTTGATCATTGTATTGAAATAGATATATAGGAATCAACTGGTTACAAATGTCTTTTGCCTTGTATTTCTAGTGAACAAAACCCCCCCCCAAAAAAATATTGCATATATCCTTTCTCTCTTAAAACATCAGAATGATGCCCTACATATAGGAGAGGTCTTAGTTATGGGTGGAGGGGCATACCCATTCGCCAAAAGACACAAAACTACTTAACTAGAAACTAAATCAACTAACAAATGACTTAACTAAACACCAACTAGACCAATTAAAATAAGAAATCATAAGAAACACTTTGGAACAGGAGTCAATCCCTAATTAGCACACCACATCTTTTGATATTCTCCAAATATTCATTAGAGGTATAGGTATTTACATTGTGGATGATGTCTATGGTGGTGATCTCCAACATGATAAGTTGTACCATTCACAAAGTACTCTTTTAAATCAATCCCATCTGTACGAGTAGCATCGAGGGAAACATTGAGGAGACTCTAGAATTATTCAATCCATTTATCCTTATATTTCAATTCTCCTTTATGGTCAACAAAAGTAGGCGATCCCTATTTGATTGCATCTTTGAATTCTTCATACTCTTCTTCTAATTTCTTATTAAATTGTTCATGCTTTGCAATCGCTTTGTTTATCTCCTCAATTTCTTTTGTACCCGCTCCTTCTAAATTCTTCTCATGCAACTTTACCCCCAACCTGTTCATATTTTTTTTATGGGATAGAGCATTATCCTTATTCTTTTTATATGCTTCCCACAAATTTTCCAAAGTGATTTTTAGTTTCTCAAATCTTTTGTGCAACAAAAAAGCAATAGTATCAATCCTTACAGTTTGCATTTTCTTATTTAACTTTTGGTTCTCACTTTGTATCTCATGATGCTTCTTTTTCCATTTTAAATTATCTAAAAAAGTCAACATGGGCATGGGTAATCCACTTCCTTTTATGATTTCTTCATACATTTCCTTGTACCAACCCCTTTCCCTCACCAGTCTGACCATCAATGTTTTTTTCAACTTGGAAATGTCTACACCTATATTTGCAGAGGTGATTGGATCAATTTCTCCAACTTTTGATTTCATCATGTGCTCGAAAGCCTTGTCAACATCAATAATCTTAGGCATCTTGTTGGGTGGATATAATGCCTATAGAAACAATGCTTCTTCATTCTCATCAAATCTTGAACCAATGAAAACATCATTGACTCCATCCAGATCTAAATTAAAATCTTTATTTTCAGAATGCAATATTCTATCAAAGATAAAGGAGGCACTGAGGTCCCATCTTGGAAACAAGATAATACCAACCTTTGTCAAAAATTGTCTACCTTTTTGCGGGGTCAGGGTAATTATCTCAATATCAATATCATCCTTGAGTTTCTTCAACAACCTGGCCTCATTCTATGATGTTATATTTATAATAAATTCCCTTAATTTCTTACCTTTGATATTATACAAGAAAGACTTAAATTATTTTGACTTGACAAACTCATCATCAGACACAAAATAATAATTATCATCTAATATGGTATCTTTATATATCCCTAGCTTTGTTACAATTTTCTCATCTTTATATGGCTCCTCCTCCACTTCTTTTGCTTACATCCTAGAAATGGCTTCATGTTCATATGATCCACTTTCTCCTTTCTCTTCTTGAGACTCAAGGTCTCTTAGTTGTACCTTTTCATTCAATTCTCTATTGTATTTTTCAATCACTCTTTGTGCTTCCTCATCTTTAAGGTTCCTAAAAATATCTTCAACCTCTACTGCCTCATGGGGTAATTCCCCAAATTTTGCTTCTTCTTACAAGAATGTATGTATCCTTCTCGATCATATTTTTTTCTTGGAAAATGTTCAAACAAATTGAATTCATCCATTAACTTCTTCTCAATTACCTCGTAAGCCTTGGTTGAAACAATTGTGAAATTGCCAAAACTGAGTGTTCCTAGAAGAAAAGTTTGTTTATGCAAATTCCCAAAGTGTTGTGCATTTGAAACACTCAATTGTATTATAATTTCCAAATAATCTATTATATCTAGAATAATCATCGGAAACATATATGATATTCCTTCGAATCCATAGATTCTAAAGCATGTAAAATTGGCATAGACATACCAATCTCCCCAATTATGATCAAATATTTTCCATTGATAAAAAACCTTTGGTCTAAAGAATGCTCTCACTTCATTAAAAAATGACCTATTAGAAGGGAAACCATACATTTGATAGATAGGCTTCACGGTCCACTCTTCAAAATTGATGTAGTGTGACCTCATGTATTTGGTATCCCATATGGATGTCCATAGATGTACTAGTTTCTCTTCTCCCTCTTTGTTTATGAGGTTCAATTTTAAATCTTTTGGCCACATGCCCCTTTTGTGTCCATAAAACAACACCAAATGCATTGAAAAAGAATAATGTATGAATCTTAAGCATTCATGAGTTTTGAGATTCAAAAAACCCTCATGTAATCTCTCCACCAAATATGATGCATAATCAAAGGGCCTAGGTTCATACATTTGAATGTTTGAGACTAACACCATATGCCCAATACTCATGAGGTCAGGTACTTATAAACCTCCTAACTATCCATAGGATATGTAGGTATATTAAAAATATGGTTAAAACATATTCACATTAAAAGGTGGCCCATCCTGAGGTGTGAGTTTCCCAGACTCTTTTTTATGGATGACTAGCTTCCAACTAGTATATGTAGTGTCCATTCTTTGTTACTCATCTTCTAATTCCACAAAAGACAAGGGAACATTACAACTAGGGTTTAAATTAAACACCTCATTCAGAGTATCTATGGAGAATAAAATGAAAATACCTCCATTTGGGTCTTTAATACATATTTTTGATGGAACATGATTCCTCACCAAAATATATAGTACTTTCAAATTTACAAAGACATTTGGGACAATGAACTTACCCAAATTGGTCATCCATGGATTGCATAGAGAAATCTCCTTGTTTCTTCTAATATAGTGAAAGAGAAAAATATCATAACCTCTAACTCTAGTCCATACATCTCCAACATCTTTATACTTATCTTCTAGCTAATCTCTTTCTGGAAAATGTTGTTTCAATCTCCTTGACTATGGGCCAAGAGCCTACATTTGATCAATCATATCCTGGTGGTTCAATCTTCTAACAAGAACGTTCTCTTCTATTTTAGTTTTCTTTGCTTTGGATTTGTACTCTTCACTAGTTTCCTTTTTCCTAAAGAACTAGATTCCTCCATTTCTGCGAGTGTAATCCCTAAAAATTACCCTTTTGTTCTACAAATTCACTTTGCCTTTGCAAAATTTTGTGTTGGATACCCTAAATTATATGTTGAGTATACAAATTAGTCAGCCTGCAATGATTAATTCTTTGTAAATATGCCTCGTGTGAATGCTTGGATTTACCCAATGCAAGCATTTAATAAATTCATTTTCTTCATTTTAAATTTTTTTTTGAACTGATATGACAATGGCTCTTCATTAATGTAGGTTTCTCCGTTACACATAATCTTTGGCACCATCGACATAACTCTTTTCTTTGCTTCTCTAAAGTCCTTTGGTCACTTCTTGATCGACATAGGTATTGCCAAAAATTCTATCAGGTGTTAAGATAGCTCTTTTTGTGTTCTAGGGATGGACATAGATACACTAATAGGCCCTTCGATATAACCTTTCCTGATGTATACATTTTTTATCGGCCTTAGTCTCCCCAATCAATTCTCTCAACAGCCTCGACACTTCTATCACCATATGTATCCCCGATGAGTTCATCGGGTGTTGGAAAAACTCAAAATTGCTCATTCTAATTTTCTTAGCTATACTGATGACCACCATCAACATAATCTTTATCGATAAGCTACCATTTTGTTTGTCTTTATCAAGGTAGGTATTTCTGATAGCCTCATCGGCTATCATCAAGACAAGATTTATCCTTTGCCGCTAGTGTATGTTTTGTTGATGGGCCTTATCAGTATATGTTATACCAACTTGTCACACTTCTTACACCTTTTTTCTATGATCAGTTTAAATTTTCCAATGTACATCCTCAATGCCTTCTCCATCAGTATGTGTTTTCCAAAACATGTATTAATATTTTTAAAACTTTATTTTCCTTTGATTTGAAATTCTTCATTGCATTTTCCAACTTGAAAGGCCAAATTACTGACAATATTTACTCTAGTTTCTTTAAGCCTCTAGAAAAGGTGGAAGGAATGGTTCAAAGTCCAGATTAAGTAGTAGTAGAGTGCCTATTTGTTTTTCTTGATCCATTTGTTTAAGACTAGTGATTTCTTCTTCTGTTCAAGCATATGCAGTCCTAGATCCATATCCAAGAGTCTATTCGAGATCTACAAGGAGAATTTGCAACTAAAGTACCAACAATCATAAAAGGTTATAAGATCTTCTAATAATTCAACTAAAGTGGACTACAATGGGACCACCATTGATGCTTGGAACCAACTAAGAGAGATAATTTTCATCAAAGAAATGGTTACAAAGAATTTCAAGTCATACATTGGAGAACAAAGGGTTGGCCCCTTTCATAAGGTATGTAATCTTTGATTTAATTTTTTTTTGAATGAATAAATTTCATCCAATTTCACTAATTGATTTCCTCGTTATTTTTCTTGTGATAGTTCCACTGAGAAAAAAAAATGCACATCACCAGGAGATCACTCCATTAACCTTTCAATTCATAGGATACCAACAAATCATTTGAAAACCCATGAATTTAATCTATGAAGGTTGTCACAAGATGAGGGAAGAATACAAAACTTAACTATGTTGGTTCATCCCTATGTGTTAATCTAAAAATATTACTTAACTTTGCACATTTTATTTAATCGACCATATTGCTCCTTTTATGTGTATGTTTCCAATGAGCTATCCCATCTTTGATCACCAGGGAAACTAGTGAGGCAGTTCAATGGTAATGTTAGTATAAAAAAACATTAGAGTTCCTCCAAAAAGTTGTGATTAGGTTTTCATTTCTCTAGACCAGTGTTTAATTCTCTGTGTTGTACTAGTTTGTGTACATTTAGTATGGAAACAAGTAAAGTTTGCATTATCGACAAGAGTCAGCTCGATATAAAAAAATATTAATATAGGTTCAAGAAAACATATACCAATGGAGAATACATTGAGGATGTACATTGGAAAAAGTTAAGCCAATCATATAAAAAAGGTGTAAGACACGTGATAGGTCGGTATAACATATATAGATAAGGCCCATCGATGAAACATACACTAGCGACAAAGGAGAAATCTTGTCTTGTCAATAGCTTATGTGGCTATAAAAAATACCTACCCTAATGAAGATAAACAAAAGGGTATCTTATCGGTAAATTTTGTGCTGATGGTGATCATCGATATAGCTAAGAAAATTAGAATGAACGATTTTGATTTTTCTGACTCCCGATGAACTCATCGGGGACACATATGACAATAGAAGTGATCGAGGATACTAATAGCATATTTTTTGGGGAGGCTAAGGCCAATAGAAAATGTATGCATCAAGAAATATTATACCAAAGGGCCTACCAATCGAGAAGGCATTGAGGATGTACATTGGAAAAAGTTAAACCGATCGTGGAAAAAAAGTATAAGAAGCATGACAAGTCGGTATAACATATACTGATAAGGCCCATTAGTGAAACATACACTAGCACCAGAGGAGAAATCTTGTCTTGCCAATAGATGATGAGGCTATCGGAAAGACCTACCCTTCTAAAGACAAACAAAAGGGTAGCTTATCGGTAAAGGTTGTGCAGATGGTGGTCATTGGTATAGCTAAGCAAACTAGAATGAGATATTTTGAGTTTTGTCAACACTCAATGAACTCTTTAGGGATACATATGGCGATAGAAGTGATCGAGGCTAATAAGAGCATATTGATCGGGGAGAATAAGGATGATATAATATGTATGCATCGGGAAAGGTTATACCAAAGGGCCTATGAATGGAGAAGGCATTGAGGATGTACATCAACAAAAGTTAAACTGATCGTAACAAAAAGGTGTAAAAGTATGATAGGTCAGTATAACATATACTGATAAGGCCCATCGATAAAACATACACTAAAAGCAGAGGAGAAATCTTGTCTTGTCGATAGCCGATGAGGCTATCGAAAAGACCTACCTTGATAAAGACAAATAAAAGGTTAGCTTATCAGTAAAGGTTGAGCCAATGGTGGTCATCAGTATAGCTAAGAAAATTAGAATGAGTGATTTTGAGTTTTGCCAACACCCGATGAACTCATCGGGGACACATATGGTGATAGAAGTGATTGAGGCTGCTGAGAGCATATTGATCAAGGAGACTAAGGATGATAGAAAATGTTCACATTGGAATTTTGACAAACACCAGAAGACAACCGATGAGGTTTCCATACCTGCGACGACACAAATATCACAGGTATGGAAGCATAGTCATCACCGTTCTTCTCAATATTCTAACGAACAATAGAAGAGGACTGACAAGATGGTAGTCACACTTTCAATGAGCCTTCTTTGAAAAACCACCCCATGTTAAAAATATATTTTTGATGTGGCTTTGTCAGAAATCCAACGTGTACTCCATCATCGAAAGTTTTGACAAAAAAAATTGTGACAAGGATTATCCTTGATGTTTTTCAGAATTTATGATGTATTATTGTTTGAATTCCAACAAAGAGTCATTATAAATCTAACCCAAATGTACTAGTGCGGTGTGTGAGTGATGTGAAGGGATGGGGACCAGTGATCCCTATTTTTGAAACAGTTGTAGAGTTTGATGTATTAGCTCATATGAGATGGGATTGGAGATTTGACAGGGAAGATGCAAGGACTAATGTGGAGTATGATGTTTGGTTGGCTATGCATATTCATATTCCTTACATTGATCCATCTATAGTAGTGCCTTTGGAATTGGGTTGGCGAGCGAGATTACCTCATAGGAGACATGGTAGATGAGGTGAGATTGGTGTTGCATAGGGAGACAAAGATGGTGGTCATAGAGTGAGAGGTGGTAGATGAGGGGGAGATATGAAGGTAGAGATAATGGAGATGCCAATGGTAGAGGGGGTGGAGATGAAAATGGTAGAGGAGGTGGTGATGTAGGTGGGGGAGATGGAGATGGTGGTGATGGAGATGACAGGGGAAGTGGAGGATTTACTATTGTCTACCCATTTTATTCCTCCAAGTGGTGTGCCAAAAACATGAGGGGGAGACACTGATGTGGATGTGACAAGAAGTAGTTCTGAGGAGACTGGAAGTGAGAGTGAAAGTGAGAGTGAGAGTGGATCTTCTAGTGATGATGAGGAGATGGAGGAGGCATCCAGTGGAGATGATGATGATGTAAAGGAGGATGTAGCCATGGGCGGGGAGGACAAGGGACTCATGGATGTAGCTATGGGGGGTTTTGATGAGTCTGCACAAGATGCACCGATTAGATCAGATGTTGGGCTAGGTGGAGATAGATTTGACATATATACTATAGATTTGGATAGTTTGAGACAACATTATAGAGATATACAGAGCATACATGATGGATTGTGGAGGAGGGTCACATGTGTGGAGGCTAGGGGAGTTGAGGAAGATGATAGGGCTTCAATAAAATATGCTTAGAGACATTATTATGTTAGGAGGGTGACTCCTTTAGAGGGGAGGATTGAGAGGATGCAGAGGGATTTTGATGTTGAGCTTGGGAGAGTATGAGAGTAGAGGTATAGGTTGAAGAGACTAGAGCCCATGCCACACATAATGAGCTGAGGACCTTCATTGCTAGTGTTTAGGATCTTACCTCTCAGCATCTTATGGATAGACTAGTACATGCAGGTGCAGATGCTATCCATTAGGACAGGGACATGTAGAGAGAGAATGATTATTAGAGAGGGTCTTATGATTAGGTTGTTCTTATAGCGTAGAGGGTACCTATTTATAATCCTCATTGATCCCAGTGTATTTAGAGATCTAAGGGTAGTGGTGCAATATCATAGTCTCAGAGAGAATCCCCATCAGTAACAGGTGCTCCATAGAGACAAAATGGGGTCAAGATTTGCACTTCAGTAGCACCTAGGCCTTTTGGAGAAAAGGAAGGAGGCATTACTTTTTTGACATTGATATAAACACTCTTTTGCATGTATTTTGTGAGTTTGCAATCTCTCCTTATGAATTTTTACCATGATACATTTCAAGATATATATGTATGATTCTATGTGTTCATGCTTTATGATGCTTTATTTTCTATGATGTTGATGCATATGTTCTATCTTTATTTTCAGTTTGATGCCCATGATGTCTATAATGTGATGTTTATGCTCGATGCAAAAAATATTTATGATATGGTTGTATGTTTATGAATGTATGCATTTTTTGTATGATGTGACTAGATGTGATGCACTTTATATGATGGATGAATGTGTTATAAGTTCTATTGATGATGCTTATTATGCCATATGTACTAACATGTTTATGAAGGATGCATTCTTTTTGTTTGTATCATGATACTCTATCACAAGGACTTGTTAGGAATGACAAAGAGAATTTGTTAGAGATTATTTAGAAGAGGATAGTTAGGGGATAAAAGAATGATAATGAATTCTTGATTGGAATACTTAGATTATAATAAGTAGAGATTTTAATGCTTTAATAACCATGCTTTTGATTTCCAATAGAATTGAGTTATTTATCTTATGATCATTGAGCCACTTAATTGTAGAAAAGGTGGATACCAACTTACCAAGGTATGAAAGATCTTGGTACAATTATCCTCTTGCATTAAAAATAGGCATGCTAAAAAGACAAGGAATGCAGGCCAATCTATAATGCCTCACCAGGGAACCCAAGAGAACTTAACCTAAACATGTGACTAAGTTTGTGGAATAATTTTTTTCTAAAGTGTTAACAAACAACAACATCAAAGTTTTACAATGCGGAAGCAATACAATGAAATATACAACTCACATAGATTACAACTCTCCAAGATTCCTTGACGAAGATTACATTAATATTAATTAATTAATTAATTTAGATTAGATATAATTACAAAAATCATATAAACAAATGACCGATAAATGCAACATCATATATAAGGTAACATAGATAAAACTGGTGATGTATGGAAGTATGAGTATGGCGAGCACGAGCGGAGGGGGCGGTGTGGAAGGAAAAAAATTGAATGGGCATTCGAGTGGGAAACATGCAGAAAAGGGACAGTTTGATTAGGATGAAGGCCTGATGTAGGAGAAGGACAGTGGAAAGAAAGATGCGATAGATGATGGGGACCCACGGGTTTTGCAACTAGATCCTAGTGAAAACTTGCGTTCTCTTTTTGGAGAAGTTCAACACCCGTTGGGATGCTGGTCGAATCTGTTTGGAGTCAAACCCTCGGGTAAGTCCTCTTTCCCCAGGATCAAAAATATTTCCAATAAAGAGAAAGGAACTTTTTCTTTGGAGGTGCCTTCAGAGCTCATTGATCACAACATACGGAGCATGGCTGCTACGCTTGTTGGAAAGTTCATAGGCACAAGACCAAATATTGATTTGGTCAGAGCTTTTACAAAGAAAAAATGGGATTTAAAAGGCTAGGTTGAAGTCACCGCTATGGCCAAAGGCTTCATGTCTTTTGAGTTCTCTTGCTCTGAAGATTACTCTAAGATTCTTTGTGCGGGTAACTAGTCGATGGGGAGATCCACCCTTATCCTCCAAAAATGGACTTCAAATTTGGATCTAAATAATGACTTCTTGACCCAAGCCCCGGTCTGGATTAGGCTTCCAGAGATTCCTCTAGAATATTGGCATGAGGATGTATTTGATGGCATAGCTACTTCTTTTGGCAAGCTGTTATCCATTGATCTTGTCACTGCTACCAAAAAAAGACTCACATATGCAAGAATATGTGTGGGGGTTGTTGAAGGACAAGATATGCCTGAAGTGATAGAGTTTCAATCTAGACTGGGAAGGAGAGTGCAACAGATTGACTATGAAAATGTGCCATTCACATGTTTGCACTCTAAAAAGGTGGGTCACAAGGCTAAAATATGCCCAATATTCTTAGAAAAGGAAAAAGCTCGTAAGGCCCATATCAAGAATGGAAAAAAGAAAGAGATCTAGAAGTAGCAAAAAGGCCTGAATCAAGAGGATGGATCTAGGAAGGTGTGGAAGGAGAAAGATCCAGAGGGAAATGCACAAGGGTTGGCTCCTCAAGGGGAGAATCCCAAGAACCCTATGGATATCCCCCCTGAACATAGTAGTTTGGAGAAAGATCTGGCGAGGAATTCTCAAGGGTTGAATCCCTAAGGGGATAAACCTGACGACCTTTTTGAGTTTCCTCCAAATCATAGTAGCCAGGAGAGAAAGGATAACCCTGACAACAGGGTTCAGCTTGAGTCCCACAAGGAAGGTGACAAGAGGGATAAAGTAGATAAAGAAAATGGCCCTGTTCTGCAAGCTTCTGATACTGAGGAGGGTGAAAAAGGGAGTACTGAGGAAGGGGAGTTTGTTTTGGAGGAAATAATAGAGGATTCATTAGTTATGGATACCTAGGAAATGAAAGGCACTGCGGAGGTCAGGGGCCCTTCCCTCTCACAGGAGTCTATTTTAAGTAGAAGTGCAATTATTTCACCTAGCAAGGTCAACATAATCATTGATCTAGTTACCTCCTCCTCCCTAGGGAAAATATCCAGAATGGAGGCTCTGTTTGAGAGTTGCAAAGATGAGAATGCTAGTCCTTGGATATCTGTTAAGAAAAAGAAGAACAATAGAGACCCATCGCCAATGTCTCTAGCAGCTACAAGAAGCAAGGCTAAAGCTGACATGGGGGGCAAGTTAAGCTCCCTAGGAAGGTGGAACAAACTTCAAATCAGAAAGGAAGAAACAAGAAGGAACATAGCAGATGGGACTCAAAAAACCATCCAGGATACTTACCCCCAAAAGAAAAAATGAAGATCATATCTTAGAATATTCGTGGACTCAATGGTATCCACAAATAGGAGATCATTAGGAACATGATTAGGGATCATAGACCGAAAATATTTTTGATTCAGGAAACTAAGATGAAGAAGGAGAAAATTGAGAGTATTCTTTTCAGAAAAGGTATGAAGTCGGCAACTACTAACTCTTCAGGAGCTTCTGGTGGGCTGTTAGTGATATGGAAGGACAACTTAAAGGTGGATATTATTTTTGATGAAGGAAACATCTTGCTTATCCATTCTATCAACACTACGGGCTAGGAAATCTGGTTTGTGATGAACATCTATGCCCCTAACACCAAAAATGGCAGAAAGCACTTCTAGAATAAAATTTGCAACCTGATGCCCTTGATGGGTGGCTCTAAGGGTGTCATCATGGGAGACTTCAACAATCCTTTGCAGGTTATAGAGAAGTTAGGTGGGCTCCCCCCAGACTTGGAGAGCAGACAACACCTAGCGGACTTCATCAGTGAATTAGCTCTCCTTGATGTGGAATTAGATGGTGGTAAGTTTACTTGGTCTAATAGAAGAATTGGATCAGAGTGTATTCAGGTTAGACTAGATAGAGCTTTGATCACTATGGACTGGATGACCTCTTACCATTGGAAACTCTACACTATGGTTAGACTTGGTTCGGATCATTCCTCGATCACTCTCACTCTTGAGAGCTGCAATAGGAAAAAGGCCTTCCTGTTCAGATTTGAGAAGATGTGGACTACGCATCCGGGTCTATTTGATAGAATAAGAGACTGGTGGAGCATTGATGTGGAAGGAACTGCTATGTATAAAGTGGCAAAGAAACTTAAAAATATTAAAATGGAAATCATAAAATGGAACAAAAAGGATTTTGGTGATATTTTCAGACAAAGAAAGGATAATGGAGGATCTAATTGGGGTTCAGGAGGAGATTCAAAATGTGGGATATGACGAGGAGAGAATGAAAGTTGAAAAGGTCATGCTGACTGATCTTCACAACATTGTAAGCAAGGAGGAAATGTTCTGGAGGTAGCGATCTAGATTGTTGTGGCTTAAGGAAGGGGACAAAAACTCCAGATTCTTTCACCTCTCTACTAAGAAGCATAGAGCTACCAGAAGAATCAGTATTATCAATAAGGGGGATGTCTCCATTAAAGATAATAAGGTGATCACCCAGGAAGCTATCAGATTTTTCTCTTCCATTCTCTCTAAAGAGACTAATCTGGGTGCTGAGGATCAGAGGAATATTCTCAATACCATCCCCAGAGTCATAAAAGATAGTCAAAATAGAGCTCTCACTGCTATTCCTAATATGGAGGAAATCAAGGTGGCGGTTTTCTCTTTGCCTGTTGAGAAAGCCCCTGGCCCAGATGGACTCCCTACTTTCTTCTTTCAGATGTACTGGGACATTCTTAAAGAGGATCTTGTTAAAGCTGTGCAGGAATTCTTTGGAGCCAAGAGTCTACTCAAAGAGATAAATGCCACCTTCTTGGCTCTCATCCCTAAAGTCCCAGGTGCAGATACTTTTGACTCTTTTAGGCCTATTAGCCTTTGCAATTCTCTTTACAAGATCTTTTCTAAAGTGTAAACCATTAGAATGATAAAAATCCTTCCAGAGATTATTTCCCTGCAACAAACCGGCTTTGTCCTAGGCAGACAAATCCTGGACTCTATTATTGCTGTTCATGAGGTGATACACTCTTTAGAGGAAGGAAATAAGCATGGCTTTTTGCTCAAGCTTGATCTATCTAAGGCTTATGACAGGGTGGATTGGGTGTTCCTGGATCAGGTTTTGCATGGTTTTGGTTTTAATGAAAACACTCGGAAGGTAATTTCTCAACTGATTTCCACCCCCACCTTTGCGGTTATGATCAATGGTTACCCCATGGATTTCTTTAAATCCTCTAGAGGGCTCAGACAAGGGGATCCCCTCTCTCCCATCCTCTTTATTATTCTGGCTGAATGCTTGGGTAGAGTGATACTTGATAAAAGGAGCAGAGGTGATCTAGTTGGTTTTAAACCCTCCTCTAGACCCCTGATCTTCAATCATCAGCAATTTGTGGATGACACTATCCTTGGGGGAGAGGCCTCAGTCAAGGAAACTAGATAGGTGAAGAACATTCTTAATTCTTATTCTAATGCTACAGGTCAGCTCATTAATTGGAATAAGAGCTCGATCTTCTTTGTTAACACCCCAGAGGGTAGACATAGGAAAATGGCTAATATCTTGGGTTGTGGCATTGGGACCCTCCCTTCCACCTATCTGGGCCTTCCTATGGGGACAAGGCCTTTTGACCAATTTTGGAACAACCTAATTGATAGGTTCAATAGAAAGTTGGCTAGCTGGAAGGGCATCATCTTGAGCCAGGTAGGAAAAGTGCTTCTGATTAAGTCCATGCTTCAGAGCTTGCCCATCTATTCTCTCAGCCTTTTTTCTATTCCTTCAAAAGTGGCAGCTACTTTGGAATCTATTTAGAAGAAGTTTATGTGGGTTGGTCTGGAAGGAAATAAGAAGTATCTGCTTGTGGCCTGGGATAACATTTGCAAGCCCAAAAAACAAGGGGGTTTGGGGATTAGGAACCTAAAGCAGCTCAACAAGGCTCTGCAAGCTAAACAGATTTGGAAGATTTTCACTTCCAAAGGAGAATGGAGGGACATCCTGGAAAACAAGTATGTGGCCAACATTAAATTAAAGTAGTTTATCAGCAGAGATGAGGAACCTAAGGGTTCTATTATCTGGAATGGCATCATAAAAACAAAGGATTTAGCCTTTGAGAAGGTGAAATGGAAACTTGGTAATGGTGAAGATATCAATTTTTGGCTTGATGACTAGCTAGGTGTGGGGCCTCTATGGAATTTTGATCAGTATAATAGATGGGCGATGCTATGCATGGAAAGCTTTGGCTACAGGGTGAGAGCCTATAGGGTAAATGAGAACTGGGTGAATTTGACTGAGATTTCCCAGGAGCTCAAACCGGTGATGAACATGATCAGGCTTTGTCCCTTGTCTCTAAGAAATGATGAACTTGTTTGGGGACTGATAAAGGATGGAAATTACATTGTGGTGTCGAGCTATGAAACCATGCTGAGGTGTGGTCCTGTCCCTATCTGGGCTAATGCTTGGTATGGTGGCTTAACCCCCAAAATAAACATTTTTTTCTGGCTAATGCTTCAAAATAGAATATTGACGGTGGACAACCTTATCAAGAGAGGCCATCAGATTCCTAACCATTGCATCCTTTGTAAAACACAATTGGAAAGTGTTGATCATCTTTTCATACATTGCCATTTCACTAGGAACATATGGTCTTATTTCCTGGCTTTTTTCAAGCAGACCTAGGTTCCTCCCAACAACATAACTGAGCTATTCCAATAGTGGCAAAGTGGGGTTGTTGGGGAGGTGAGTCAACACTTATGGGCTTGGTCTCTCCCTCACTTTTGCTAGGGGGTGTGGAAGGAGCGGAACAACTGAATTTTCAGGGAAAAAGAAGCTAATGCTAAAGTGGTTTTTCACAAAAATTTTAATGCTCTGGTCGAAAAATACACTATTATCAAAGGCCATAACCCGCTTACCAGCACTATGGAGAAGGATCATAGCAAGAGGGAGGATTGCAGTTGGTCCCTTCCTCCTGAGGGATGGTATAAAGCTAACTTTGATGGTGCTGCGAAAGGCAATCTTGGTCAGGCTGGGATCGGGGGTATCATCAGAAATGAACATGGGAAAGGCATAGTGGCTATTTTGGCCCCTTTGGGTGTGCAAACCAACCATGTGGCGGAGGTGATTGCTTCCCACCAAACAATAAAGCTAGCTATGGACATTGGAGTTAGGAACCTATGGTTGGAAGGCGACTCAAAAAACATAATCGATTGCCTCAATGGAAAAAATATGCTGACCTAGACAACTACAAACTTGATTAATGAAAGTGTCCAGTTTCTCAAGTCTTTTGAAAGAATCCATGTGGCTCATGAGTATAGGGAGGCTGACCAAGTTACTGACAAGTTGGCCAACTAGGTTGTCAGAAATAACAAGGTGAAAAGATGGATGGAGGGACATTTAATTCCACTCAAAATCAAGGAATTAATGGAAAGAGAAAGAATCTCGGGCAAATTCAGCAAAATCAAAATATAATGATGAAACTTTATGTGTTATGGAATTTGTGCCAATGTATGATGTGGGAGAACATGAGCCAAAGTATGAATCACCTGGATAATTGTCATCATTGCACATCAAGGCCTTTTTTTGGGTGTATTTCTCAAAATGTAAAGAGAAGGATCGAGAACATTTTTCATACCAGAAATTCACCCAAAGTTTTGAAGAGCTCTGTGACCAGAAGCTGTGTTTGCAGAAAGAGAAGGATAATGGTGGGGGAACGCCACAAAAGGGAACCTGAAGATGAGGTTGAGAAATGGTAGAGGTAGTCAAAGGTGTGGGAGATTTTGAGAAAAGGGGAGGTGACTTCGTTCATTAAAAGACTGCATGGATGGAAACCCTCAGTCACCAAAACAATGGTGAGAAATTGGAAGGAGGGGAGTGTAAAAATTGATGGGGTTGAGTTTAATGTAATGGAGGAGGTCATTTCTGCTATGACGGGCATACCAATTGTGGGAAAGAAATTCTACTGAGATCGTCGCATTTCTGGTCAGGCTATGGCAGAATTTACCAAAGGAAAAGCGAAGAAGAAGGCCCTTGAGAAACATGGTGCTTACTACCTGCCGAGGTCTATCAAACCACTATGGAGGTTTGTGTTGAGAGCAATAATCAAGTACATTTCTTTGGACACTAGGTTTGATCGCATATACTCCTACCATTTTGTGCTTCTCAACCATTTCAAGTTTGGGACTAAAATCTCTATTCCCTTTTATCTCTACTTGTCAATCAATGAAAATATAAATGATTATAGGGAGAAACCAATCGGTAATCCTGCTTTTCATGAAGGATTGTTGTTGTTAATTTATGAATACTTCAAAGCAAAAACCATAGGCAAAGAAATTAAGTAGGGAAAAGGGGGCATGGAAGAATCTGATGAAGAGCTTGACTTGGGGGGAGAAGAGTATGTTCCTTCTGACACCGAGGAGAGCCAAGACATGCATTCTGATTTGGGTGCTGATGCCTCCCCGTATTCTAGAAAAGGGTAAAAGAAGATAAAGAAGGATAAACAGGTTAAAAAGGAGAAACCTAATTCTAAACATTACATTGAGGTCTCCTTTGATAGGGATTATGATGAGGAAGTGGAAGGCATGGACACAAAGGGAGACAATGCTGAAGCTGAGGTTGATACTTCTAGGGAGGAGGAGGAAACTAAGGATAACAAGAAGGGGAAGAGAAAATTCACCATTAAAATGCCTGCGAATAGGGAAGAAGTTACAGATTGTGGTAGGAAGCAGAGGAAAGGAAGGAAAATGGAAGAGGAGAATAAGGAAGAAGGACAAGAAGAGAAGGAGAGTGAAGAGGAAGAGGAGGGTCAGGGCAGAGAGGAAGAGCATATGCAAGATGTCGATGATCAAGGGACTAACCGGTATGCATGTAAGATAATAGACAAGGAGAAGAGTGTGGCTTGGAGAGACTTCCACAATGTGTCAGTCAGGATGGGATTAAAGAGAGAAATGATGAAAACCCTTGTCAAGGAAAACAAGGAAGGCAAGATACAAATGGAGGATATCATAGACCCTACCTTGGTGATTCTGAGTGTCATTACCAAAGAATATCCTCAGATGGATGTCCTCAATAATGCCAAAAATAGTGTCATAGATAGCTACAGGACAACCAAATGGACTTTCCATGAAATTCAGGAGTTAAAATTTCAAGTGGGTCTGCTAGAGAGGGAGGGTAATAGCAGAACGATCATGCTTATGGAGGAGAAGAATGAGATGGAGAGTAAAATGGAGGAAGTAAAGAAAAGAATGCAAAGTTTGGAGGGGACATTGCAGAAAATTGCTGAGCAGAGCCACAACATACTCAAAGCCTCAAATGATAATATAAAAGTCTTGATAAATAAATTTGAGGAACACCGAAGCAACAAGGAGGAGTGTCCGAACATCAGCAAAGATAAAAACATGAAGGAAGGGCCGAGGAAAAGAACTAGGTCAAGCACAATGAAGAAAGACATGCAGGAACCTGACAAAGATCTGGCTGAACTCAAGGATGCTGTGGACAAGGCGTCTAAGCTCAAGTTTCAAGCAGTGGAGATCCTTAGAGAGTTCGCATGAGCTGCTCCCCTAGTTTATTTTAGGCCTGACATGGCTTTTTGCTTTCTGTCTCTGGTCCTTTTTTTTGGTTTTCACTGTTTGGTTTAATGTTGGTCTATGCCTGACCTTTTTTTGCTATGGCCGTCGTATCTTGGTGAACTTTAACTACTATATTTCTATATATGCTTAATACTGTTTGGGTTCAGGGCCCCTTTAAAACCTATTTTCCTTAATAAAAAACATAGATAAAATTGGTACCATAAGGTATCCAAAATAACCTACTGTAGACACACAAAATTGGATAAGTGCTTTTCAAAATGCATTAAATCATCAAAATGGATAAAAAATCAATAAAATGGACATAATTAAATAAAGTTGAGCAAAATCAATTAAAAAAAAAGAATTATTAAATAATGATGTTAAATAATTAAATTGAAGCTTAAAACGGCCAAAAACACTATATAATTGATTTTAATCAATTAATTGTATAGTTGTTTTAATCAAAAATCAAAATGAACCTATTACCCTTACATGGCTAAATTTAATTAATTAATTGAATTAAATATTCTTAATTTCTTTCAACAAAGTGATGAACCAATGAAAATTGAGGACAAAAAGACATAAATCACTCAAACATTTAAATTGTCCAAAGATTTGAAACCATTTAAAGGGTTGTCCCCTCATTTGTCTCCCCATTTATGAACAAAGCAATTTTTTTGACTCAACCAAGGGATAATCATGATTACTTCACTCCACCCCCTACCCTTGGACATTTACTATAAATATGGAGCATTTTGGAGAGTATTTCCATCTTGGAATTTCATTTGCAAAGCATTGTTATTATAGGTATTTGAATAGCATTCTAAGAGCAATTTGAACATTTAGAGCAATTATCATTGTAGTTTGTCAATTTGAGCTAGATTAAGCATGAAATCATCATAAAAGCATTCTAAAAGCATAATAGCAACATAATTTCTCATTTTAGAAGTGTCACTAGTGAGGATTTAAGCTGAGAGCTTCATTTACCACTTCTTTCTAGAGAACTATGGGATAATATAGATTGTAGTTTCATTTTAAAGTAGATTTGCATTGTATTTAGTTTAAATTGATGCTATTAGATCTTAATTTTATGAAAGTGTAAAACTCACACACACACGTACATCCACTATACATGTCGCAGGGTATGTAATACAACAATTCAAGGTAAAGTACAACAAGATAACTTTGAATAACTGATACAATGATATAGGATCAAAAAGAAGAAGAAGAAGAACACATCTCCACCAAAGAAGAACAAGAAGGAACAAATTCTACCAAGATCATCCAGCACTGGCGCATGAACGTCAAAATCTCAAATGGTAAAAGAATCATTACCACTCGATCTCATGAACCTAAATGGTCCACTCCCACTGTGCTGAGGAGATAACAAAAGACCCCACTCGAATAACAAACTCAAACAAAACAACTAAGCAAAGGGTCTTGAAGGCTTTCTATCTCAAAAGGTACCACCACTAATGACAAAGAGAATATAAAAAACATCAAATACCAACACTTACCAAAACAACAAAAAACTAGAATATCGAACAAATACAAAACAGACCACCAAATAATAATGAAATAACAAAGATACACCACCACTAGAGGAAAATGCAAAAAACTATGGAGGAGACTTAGGCTACATGCTATGGGAGTGTCATCACATGGCCATCTACTTGAGTTACCCTGGACTGGTCACACTGGACCCCGGACCCTCAAGCATTGAGTTACCTTGTACTAGCCACTCTAGGCCTCGAACCCTCAATACGACCCACGCAGAACTAGAATATCCTCTCATGAAAATGAGTAATTCTAATCATACCTACTCTCTAGGTATCATCTTATTCTTATCCTCAGCCTAAACAAGCGCTTAAGGCATAGGCGAGGCAAAATCTCTAAATTATCTTTTTAATGAACTCTACAAATTTTAATTACTATGTTATCACTTATTTACAAAACTTATGATAGGTTACCCTGGTACTGACCACTTTGGGTCCCAGACCCCTATTGTAAGCCACTCCCTTAAGATGCACCTATTTAACCTCTCCTAGACTCACAAGCATAAACAACCACATAGGTATCACCAATGATCAAATAAAACTCATTTAAGTTCCTTCTCATACTAGGAACATATTGGTTCTCAAATAACCATAACATCTCAAAAGAACACTCAGGAATAATCAACATGCACATAAACTACTCATAAACATAATGCAACCAGACATTTTAAACATATAAGTTACGTATGAAAAATAAATAATGATTTATTCCTATATCGCCCTAAGAAAATATTACCCATATCATACCACACACATAATTATTTAATTAAATAACATTAATAAAATAATCATCACTCTAAGCATCTTTAACTAAATATTTAAAATACATCAAAATCGCATATATTTTCAAATATAAATTAATTAAAATTAGTTAATTAAAATATAAACTTAATTATAATTAACTATTAAATTATTTCTAAAAAAACCACAACTACAATCAATTATAATGCTAATTAAAGAAAACTACACCTAAACTAAAATACAACTAAACTTAAAAATTAAAATCTTAAAAATGATTAAATTTAAACCATAATACTCTACAATAATTTATAAAACTAAAAATTAACAATTTAAATTAATTCAAAACAAAACATAATTTATACTGATTGTAATCAAATCAAATAAATAAAAATGAATTCATATATAATAATAACATTTAAGAAGGGAGACTCGGCGGTCCCACTAAACCACGTGAAAAGTAAGTGCAAGTTCTTTTTTTTATAAAATTAAAACAAAACAAATAATCACTCCCCCTGATTTAAGGCAATAAAGAAGGGCATGTATTAAAAAAAGCCCAAGTCAACTACATGATTTAAATTAAAAAAAACAAATAGAAAGGAGGTAGAGTGCAAGTTCATTTAATAATTTAGAAGTAATGTTTTTTCCAAAAGTGATGTCACCCACTAAAAAAGGTAAGAAGTAATAAGAAGAACAAAGACTTAATTCCAATTTTTAATTTTTGTTTTTATTTTTATTTTTAATTTTAAGAAAGTTTATTAAATACTTTACTAAATGTCAACAAGTGCAAACTTTATTTTATTTATTTATATTTATATCAAATATCTCTTTTCATGTATTTGCATGGTGATAAGGGATTTATTTTTATTTTATTTTTCTTATATATATATACACATAAAATCTAACTAAGGAAAATTTATTAAAATTAGAAATAAAATTTCAATCAATTTTTTTTTATTTTTTTATATCTATTTTTATTTTTTCTAATTTATTCTTTTTTAATGAGAATTTCCTTTTTTTTTCAATATGATTTTCACATGCAATTCTAATTAAATTTCTATACAAATTATTGAGATAAATTATGTATCTTTTGTGGGTAAATACTCTAACTTGGAAAAACTCACACACATTTCTAAACCTTCTCCCTAGGTTTTCAAAACAATCCAAATTGAATACCAGATCTAATTTAATATCAAACTAATCTAAAATTTGAGAACAATGAACATATGCTACAAAGTTTTCCATACAATCCATTTCAAAACATAGAGAGGGAGAGAGAGAAAATTCATAGAGTAGAGATTCAGTCTGACAATTACAAACATGCACAAAGAAGACAGTTCTTTTTTGTTTTAATTCACAAAACATAATCATAAGAAAATTCAAACCCCACCTCAAAAATGAAGGAAATATTCGAACAGAGACCAGATCTGAAGATAAATCCCTAGAGCCTCCAAGCTTTTCCAAAATTGAATTCTTCACAAAAAATTTTCAACCTGTCTGCCCAATTTTCCTCCAAACCTGTCTCCCAAAAATGATGGCCAAATCTCCAACATGTAGGAATTCTCATTCCACATGCTAGGGTTTGGAACTCAACTCTATCCAAAAAGCTTGCATGAATTTAGACTTTGATTTGCAGTTCAATTTTAGTTGAACTCAAGTCTATTTTCATTTTGCTTTTGTTGAAAACACTTTAACCAAAATTAACTAATGCCTTTAATTTAATTTAAATAATTTCTAAATGTGCAACTTAATGCATTCAATTAAATATAAAAAAAATATAATATTTAGTCTAAAGTAATTTTCACATGCTCAATTAATACTCAAATTAATAAATACATTTTAATTAATCAAATGTTAGATTTGCAATTAAATGATTTTTAAGGTGAAGATATTTAATTAATTCTCATTAATTAAATACTTCTACCACATAATAAACTAACTTAACATTTGCATTAAATTAATTTTTAATTAATTAAATAATCTCTCAAAGCTAAAAATAGAAAAGATTTCATTTAATTAAAATTGCACTATTTAATCAAATTAAATAATCTAAATATAGAAAACACGCCAATCACCAAACCCAAAAGCATCACAAGGACCTAAGGATCCACATTCATATGCAAGAACAAAGATATAAACTCACGCCAACTAGGTGAGTTTAGAAAGGGTAGGAATAACAAAATCTTGTCTACTATTCCAGGACAATAATATGGCTTATGTTAGGATTTGGACCCATGTTATCTCCCCTCTTACTATTTGAGATATTGCGACAGGGCACACTCATCCTGACAATTCAAGGAAGTTGATGCCCGATACCTGCAAACCTGCATGTACATACATATATCTATATAATAGACAATGGCGGGGATTAGCTGATCGTGTGGATCTCGCAAGCAAGTAACTACGACTCCGTCTCTCAACCACATTAGACACGTCAAATAGAAATATAAAACAAACACATCAACCATACACATGCAAGTATGGGGTCAGTAAAATCATAAGCATCAACGATTTCCTAACATATATATAATCATCCTAAAATAATCATAACATTTATAAAATCAGATTAGGGGCGGGGTACTACACAATCTATCTATATCGAGCATTTGGAGTCAAGGTATGTGCAACGTATCACAATCGAAGTATCCATTGCAATGTTACAATTGGATAATTGTATATGGATGTGAAGGCTCTTGTCACAGACACCCAAATTTATCTTTTAAGATTTCATGACAGATATTCCACAAACAAAAGACAAAGAAAAATAATTCACAAACCATCATGGCATCTCTGAATTGCTTGTGGACATCCCATAGATGCATAAGAATATGACTTCAAAAATCAAGATATAATAATACTAACTTGACTTAACAAGTTGCAGTTGTATTGATTATGTGTTTGTGTTTTTGTAGTAGTTTGGACATTGTATTTATACATTTTGCTGATGCTAACTGATTCCAAGAATAAAGGTACCTCATTTAAGACTGCTCCATTTGATTTCAAGCATTCCTTCCATTGTCTAAGACAACATGATTTTTGACAAAATGCTTTTCTATAAGACTGTTTGATAGATATAAGACAGTTTGGGCAGTGTAGCTAGAAACCTGTTGACTAGTTCTAACTATTTTGACTTGGTTTTATTGAAGCTTATATGTGTTGTATGTCATTGTTCAATACCTATTTTTGAGATGCCAAAGAATTGGTTTATGTACAAAGGATATTTGTGTAGGATATTTGTTATTTTTTTTATTTTTTTGGTTGTCTGATAATTTTTGTATATTTTTGCAAATGTTTTTGGTCTACCATAGGGTTCTAAATTTGGAGTTGAGGTATGTGCAACGTATCACACTTGTGAAGACCCTTATCAAAGACACCCCAAACATGGTCACCATAGATAGGTGTTTTATATTTTTTGCAATGTTTTTAAAATTTTCAAAGGTCTTTTGCAAGTGTTTTTGTAGTTTACAAGAGGATTTTTTTTTTTTTGTTTCTGTTTTGAAGGACTCTTTTCAATTTTTAGGATTTTTTAAAGAAAATTTTGCAATTTTTTGGTATTTTTTTTCAGGACTTGATGATTTATGACATTGGGGTGCCCTAATTAGGATAGAATGGGCATCTTATTGCAGAATGGGCATGATGGATTGAATTAGTGTGAAATGTGATAGGATGTGCTAAGAAAAAGATAACTAACAAATTTCAAGCCATGTTAGTGATGACCACTGATTTTTATTGCGGAGAATAAGGTGGAATTACATGTGAAATCAAGATGGATAAATGATAGATGGTAGAGCATGATCCCTACACATGGCCCTAGATTGCTCGATTTTCACCATGGTAATTGTCTAAGGTTCCAATGAAGTGGTTTTCACCATAGGACATATTTTATTTTCTTGTATTTCTATTTTTGTTTTACCAAAGTCGCCTGATTGCAAGGTTTTTGCCAAGGCAACATTTTTTTCTTTTTTTTTGTATTTTTTGACTTTTGAAGATGAGACTACTTTGAGAGCTATGTATATAATTTTTGTAGATGCAAGCTATTTATGGGATATTATAGAGGCTCAACCTTTGATGTGGATATATGATATGCTCTAGACCCATTTATTATCATGATGATGTAGGGATCCAACTAGTTTGGTTCAAAATTTCTTGGTTTTCCTCTTTCCACTTGATTTTTCTGATTTTCCATTAGTACCAAGTTACCCACTTCAAAAGGCCATGGTATGAAATTTTTGTTGAAACTTCTCTTAAGACATTGTTGATATGCTTGCAAGTGTATTAGTGCATTTTGTCTCTTTTCATTTAGAAACTCTAGCTCATGTAATCATGATACTTGATATTCCTCATCTAAAATGATGTGTTGAAAGGATACTCGTAGTGAGGGGAGCTCGACCTCTATTGGAAAGATAGCTTTGGTATCATATATTAGTAAATATAGAGTGTCTTCTATGGGGGTACGAAAACTAGTGCAGTATGCCCATTAAGCGGGGTTGAGTTACAAGTGCCAATCTTGACCAACTTCATTGACTGTCTTTTTCAAGATCTCGATGATTATTTTATTCATTGCCTCAACCTGGTTGTTACCTTATTTGGTAGTTTTTAGGCTCTCAAACTAGCATTATAACTTTGCATAAAAGATGAATGATTTGTGAAGGGATAAGGGTTCAATTTATAGGCAAGAGGAGAGGTGAATGGATAATCAAGATGCAAACCCGAGGAAGGGTCAAGATGCATTTGAGAGAGAGCACATGGATTTTTCTTTCTCAAATACATCTTATTGTGACAAGTGTCACAATGGGAGAGTTTGGAAGGTATGGGGAATGTTACCATTTTAGGAGATATGAGAGGGGACAAATGTGTAAGAGGGAGATGGAGTATGTAAGGGATGTGTAAGAGAATTTAAGGTTGACATGAGGTGAAGGAATTTGGGGATGTGAGGATGTGACATGAAGGTTGAATTGGGTTGGGTTAATGTTTATTAATCCATAGATTATGATTGTGCAAATATTTAAGGAGTAATTACGCTTGGATTAGGAGGCAAGTGGTAGAATTATGAAGATGTGATGGGAGGAGAGAGAATTAATGGAGGTTTGGATTATCTAATCATGGTTCATTATCTAGTTAAGAGTGATTAGTATGTGTGAATGATTTGGGATGAGTAGGAACTCAAGGTTAGGTTGTTGGGATTGGTTAGGTTAGGGGTTAAATTTAGGAGCCATGTGCTCAAATTGGATTAAATATTTTATTTAAATCCAAAATAAGAAGAAAAGGGGTTTCATGAATTAATTTAAATAGATGGACATATTTATTTAAATTAATAAAGGAAGAGGGTTTTAATTAATTATCAGACTATGGGTTTTCATTTAGATAATTAATTGGACTATAGTTAATTAATTAAATTAATTAGCTAGGATATGACATAAATCAAATTAAATAATTAATATTTAATTAATAAATTCCTTAGGAGAGAACTAAATGAGATTACTTAATTGTCTAATCAGATTTAGGTGTCCACAACAACAATAGTTAATATCTTCCAAAAAATACATAATGAAACCAATAACTTTAGTGATAATTAATAAAAAATGATTATAGAATCTCCCTCCAATTTTTATGAAGATTCAATAGTGGGAAAGAAAGTTATGACTTTTGTTCTAAAACTAAAAACCCTAGTTGGGGTTCAGACCCACCTTCACTAAAATGAGTGTAACTTTCTAAAAAACTAACAAAAATCCACCAAAAAAATGGAATGTGAAATTTGAGACAAATACCTATCTTTCATATAAATTTTATACATGTACATGACCATACCAATCCATACCATATAGATAAACGTGACTAAAAATTTGAAACAAAGGATGGATAGAAATAGTCCAACAAAATGTATATAATAGGGCATTAATTAGACCATATAAAGGAAATATGAGATACTAAAGTTTATATATATGATTTTGTCTTCTAGAAATTTAACTAATCAAAACCCTAGACCCAATGTTTTTTTATGAAAAAAACATATTTCCAAAGATGGGTTGGTAGAGAACCTAGGAAAAACACAGCAATTTTCACCAAAATGAACTCAAACTTTAAGATACTTCTAGGAATGAAAAATATAGATATAATACATCATTCAAGAATATAAATCACTCCATATTTCATCAAATAAATAATGACATTTGGGAATTCAATCTCTACCTCAGGTCCTGCGAAGATTCAACCGAAGAAGGAAGGAGATAATGAGAAGAAGACAATCCAAACTTGAAATGCATCATTAAAAACCTCTCCACTTTCATAAATATCTATCATGCCCAAAAATTAGGGCAGAACACAACAAATTTTTTTTTTAAATCTCAAAAGATAACAAGGGCAACACACTAAGGAACACTCAACAAGAATGAACACATAACCCAATGCAAGTTAACTCACAAGAGGCATCATGGCACACACTAGCTTGCCAACATCCCTTGGTTGTTAACTGCATCAATTAACTCAAAGCCCTAACTAGGCCTCTATGAAACCCTAACCAGGTTCAAAATAAGAGATAATAAAAGAGGTAAACCAAAGGGAAATTAAAATTGAGATAATAGTAAAATGTCAAAGGTTGGGTCAACACACCCAAAAAGGGTTAATTTAAACTAATGATTAATTCAATCGCATTAGTAACCCTAATGGTTCCTATCGAGAACCATGTTACTAACCTAGATAGAAAACACAAAAATAACATCAACAAATAAAATGATAAAACAAGGCCAAGAAAATTACCCTACGCGAAACTTAGTGTTATAAAAATTTTACCCATTAAAATAATAAAGTTCAAATATTTTAAATTAAAATATTATATTTTTACTTAAGACATACAACTCCAAGGTTTATTAATTAATTTAATTTATACACTAAAAATGATTTAATAACAATATAAAAACATTAATAATAAATTTAACATTAATGCTAAGGGAGAAATAATTTATTGAAGTCCCATCTTGGACAATAAATAATCTCCCCTAAAATAATCCATTAATTATTAAAATAATATAAATAATATAAATATTAAATATTACACCAACTTTATATTAAAACAATAATAATGTTCAATTAGAAATAAATATTAAATTTTAAATCTGGAAATATCAAATCTCAAGAATATTATAAAAAATAAAATAAAAGTCAATTAATTAGATTTTCAACATTACTGAATTTTAAATAAATTAAAATCAGTAATCCAATGTCAAACATTTAAAATCCCAATAATTTATAAGAGGGAATCTTTTTAAAATCTCAAGAAAATAATATTAAATCAAAATTTTAATAAAGTGACCGTGTAAAGTCAATAGTCATTAAAATAAAATAATTAGTGATTAAAAATCTAAATAGAATTAAAGGAAAAACATAATTAATAAATTAAAAATTAAAAATGGCTCTAAAAGCCAACCCTAACCCTAATTTCAAATTTAGGCTTAGACCTAAAAATAAAACATGACTCAAATCTTAATTTCCTCATTTAGACATTGCAGGTTTGAGCATGGTGCAAAGATGAAGGAAATACAAGATTTGTATACACACAAGTATACATGTGTGTATATACATACATATATACTTGTGTATATATGCTATAAGATTCAACAATGGAGTATTCAAAATTTACAAGAAGATATTCATGGCTACACCAAAAAGTCTTCATCAACAAGACCCAACAAGGTAAAAAGAATAGGGTTTATATTCTTCAATATTCTACTATAAGTTTGCTATAAAAATATGTAAAAGAAATGACATTCTTTCTTTTTAATCTCAGAAAATTCTCTGTTATTTTCACAGTCTATCTAAATTTTATTGTTTTCAAGGTTCTTTGTTGTAGCAAGTTTGATTTTTTTATTTTTATTTAACAAAGATTTATTTTTTTGTTTCTTATTTTTTTTAAAAATATTAATTAAAAAATTTTAATACAAAAATCCCTGCAGGGATATGGGTTGCTGGTTGCCATACTAGTCTGGGCCCTGAAATATCTGTAGGCGGAGGGACTGGCCGTTGCACCCCCGGTGGCTATGTAGAGGCCGAAGCCTTTCGCACCCCATTGGGGTATACAAAGGCCCCTGCACACCACCCCCAAAAGGGGTGACGGTAGAAGGTCCACCGCTCCCCAAAGGGGATGCCGTGGGTTGTGTCATCGCTCCCAAAAGGGGATGCAGTGGGTTGTGTCACCACTTCCCTTAGGGGTTGTGGTGGGCATAGTCCCGCTCGCATAAAAGTTGATTTTTTTAATAAAATTTTGTTTTCTTATAGTTTTATTTCATTTCATAGTTTTATTATGTATTTTTTAATTTTATATATATATATATATATATATATATATATATATATATATATATATATATATATATATATATATTAAAGAAGAATGAAATGCTTGATGTATATCTATCCTAGAATATACATGTTGTATATATATATATATATATAATTTTATATATACATATATATTTATATACACTCATATATATATATATATATATATACATATATATAATGATGTATATACCTCCATGAGGTAAAACATGATATAAATGTATTACTAAGTCTATTTCTTCTTTTTTAAAATGTATCTACATAGCAATGTATTTTAATAGTGTATGTACATCTATGTATATATACACAAGTATATATACATAGGTGTATATACAAGACTTTTTAAAAAAAACTAACATGATATCAAATGAAACATTTCTAACATAGGAATAGGAAAACAAATCTACATAAACTTTTCTCTTTCAATAAATACTTGAAGTAACTGTTATCTACATATATAGGGAAGAGATTTTTATTCATAAAGGAAAACTAACTTTTCTATGCAATGGAAACAAACCAACAAGTTGTCTTACATTCAAAATGCATAAGAAATCTTTTTTTTTTACATTCTCTTTACTTAGAAATACATAGAAAAATTGGAGAATCTTTACACATCCAAATACAATATTTACAAGAATTTTTCATGCATTTAGGCATTTACATGGCCTTTATTACACTACTCCTTTACACATGGATTTTTTAGCCCTTTTTCAAAATGAAAATATGCAACTAGAAACATGACAGTTCATTTTTCCTTCAACAAAACCAACAACTCCTTCAAATAGAAATATACAAAAGAAAACCACTTTGACCATGGAGGCTCACCTCCCAACCTAGGCCATTACATGGTCATCCCCGAGCTTGGGAAAACAAAGATGGATGGGGAACCATCATGCTCAAACTCACATGCACAAATAAAAACCAGAAAATACATTTTTCACATAAAATTCTCTTCCCATGGATTTACACATTGCGTCACCTTGGACCCATAAGAGGGGTGAAGGTGGAAATGAACCCCAAGTAGGAGAAGCCATAAAAAAAAATGCCATGCCTTCAACAAGGCTCAAAACCATACACTATTGCTTTCACAAGGCCATCACAAAATTCATCATTACTACCATTTTCCATAGACAAGTAAAAACTCCTATGGCCCCCAAATAAGTAGATAATAAAACAATGGCAATATGGAGCCCATACATCCATGCCACATCCCCTTCCTCTATGAGGAAGAAATCTACACTATTTGGGAATTACCAACTAAAAACCCTTCACCCTCAAGGCTCTCTTCCCTCCCAAGGGTGAGTTTAGCCTTGCACACCCCAACAAAACAAGAACAAAAATACAACCAAAAAAATAAACTAAGCAAGAAGCCATGATAGACAAGCTTAAAGCTTTACAAAACCATTTTCAAACACCACACAAAATTTTGCATAAACATACAAGTAAAGAAAATAAGTCTTCCATGAAAGGAGCACCGACCTTTCTCCAAGCTATTAAAAATGATAGTTGAGAAGAGCTCCCTTGCCACAAGCCTTCCTTTGCTAAGTCCGCCAAAAACCTGCTAAGTCCACTAGTAGTCTCCAAAATTGGAGATTGGGCAATCAACCTACCAAATTTCTCTCCTTCCCACTAAAAGGAAAAACCTACCTAACATCCTACCTAACCTCAAAGGTGTTTGGACACACTATTAAAGAGTTCTCTTTCTAACAAGAGGGAAATTCAAATTTACAAGAGAGGAAGACATAACACACTTCCCAATTTTGTCACATTCTAAAAAGATATTTTTAGAAGAGGGAAAAATGAGACAAAAACATCCTATTGGTCAAAACTTGACCCCCATCCTAAAGTGCACCTATGGGGTTATCTTATTTTAACCCTAACTAACCCTTAGGGCTACATTTAACCTCTCAAAAGTCCACTAAGAGTTGACTTACAAAAATTTGAAATGAGATTCCATCCTAAGGCTCAACAACCAAGATACCTAACCTTGGGATACTACAAGGTGACTCAAAGGTGGAAGAAAACCAATAAACAATTTACTTGGCCATGCCAACTCACATACGCATGTGTCAGTTGACACCACATAAAGTCACAACACATCACTACACACATGGCATGCCAAGTAGACATAAATATAAAATAAAATAAATATAATTTTAATAATACATTCAAACATTACTTTACAACATTAATACATAACAACGAGGTTATTTCTCCCTTTGGAGTTAACCTTAGCTTTACAATATTTTTACATGCATCCATCTTTAATTTTTTCTTATTTAATCTATGGTCAATTTCCTGCACACTAGATGAAAATATTTGTAGCTCATGGAAGATCAATGACACACACACACACACACACATATCATAAATAATCACATAAAAATACATTATATAATATAACTGCATCTACACAACATCACATGAAATTCACTTAATCTCAAGAATACATTTCTAAATTTCAATCAAGTTATTTCAAGTACACATATATATCAAATAACCTAATTCATTAACCAAGTTCATGTTACATAAAAATTTCTTGCATCAATATGAAACTAAAGCATAATATTCTAAATTAAATAATTCATCAAATACCATAATCATCAAGACCTAAAAATTAAAGCATGAAAATATATCCTAAATCATCATCCATCGAATCATAGGTCATCACATAGTATCAAAAATATAAAATTCATGTCCAAATAGTCCAACATAACAAAATAATGTATCATCGTGATAGACATAAGGAGTAAAAAGTCTGCTATGAAATGATGGTACGGGGTGAGGCCTCACAATATCCATGAAATAAAGTCAAAATCCACAGTAATAACTCCCTCTCTCAACCATCGAAACTCTCAAAAAAATTTCCCTCTCCCAAAAGAAAGGAAAACCATGAAATTTTCAAGAAATGTGCTCACAAACTCTCTCTCACATCTCAAAAAAATTTCTCCCAAATCTCCATGAAAAGTACAAACAAACTTCCTCAAGGCTCCCACAAAAATTCCCTCAAAAATAAAAAAAGGAATCCATACAAATATATTCCCCAAAGGTTGAGAGGAAAGGCAACTAACTCCCAACCAACTTTTAACTAAAGGGTATTATTAAATAACTTAATATTATTATAAACTTACAACCATTTCTTACTCAAATATAACTATAAATGCTTTTATATTCATTCATACACATATGTATTATTATCATAATATGTTACATATAAGGTATGAATAATTACATCAATATATATGTATATATATAACCTATCCATATTATTAATAATTAATAATTAGGAATACTATACCTCACACAATTAAATATTTAATTATTAATAATACTATACTTTACCTTAATCCCAAAATATACACCATAAACAATATCCACAATCATGCAAATATAATCACATATAAATTATATATACGTATATATGTGTGTGCGCGTGCGCACACACACACACACATTTATATAGATATATGCTAAATACCAAATAGTATAATCTATTTGACAATGAAGTAATCGATCACAAAATTAATATTATTATATATTTATACTTATTATAGGATATAACAATCAAATATATAATAAAATCACATGCTTTAAAATAAATACAATAATCCAAAAGAGGCCATAACAATCAACTATGAAAAACATCGAGATAACCACAATATCAAACAAGGTCAACCATAGTCAACAAGGCAAGTCAAGCCAAACTCTTGACCAAGCATGAAACCCTAAAAAACAACATAGAAAAGATCAAATGAGAATCATCCCAAGAAGGAGAAATAAATGAAATTAATAAACAAATCATACAACCAAATGAATGCAAGTGATCACAAGGCACTATCTAAAACAATTCCCAACCAGGTGAGGTGGATCTAGGTTTTTCACCCGACAGTTGACTGGTAAAGTAGGAAACCCAATGCTCCCAAACCATATAATAGAAAATGGAGACTCATGTAGGTGCCTTGGTACTATCTTCGCAACAACAACTATTGAGGATTTGAGGGCACTCTCAATGTAAAGAACCCAGCTGGCTCTCTATGGAAATTTGACTTTCCTCAAATTCAAATGCGATTTGTTTTGTGTATTTTCAAAAAGAGTTATGAATCTAAATTTCTCACAAAAATTCTTTAAAATTCTAAAAATAAATATAAACCTTTTGCATTCTTCACCAATCATAAATAATTATAATTGAGCCAACTATCAAATTTCTGAAAAGAAATCAGATATATAAACAATGAATTAACTTGAAAGTTATTAGCACCCGCAATGCTGAATTTCCTTGTAGTAAGAATGTCTTCCTTGACGCCTTGACACAACCCCAAATTAAAACAACAACCACCCTTGAATGGTCATGTGGTAGCCTGGACAGTCACGTGACTGTCCCAGAGTCTCACGCATGCCCTTTTTCTGCAATAAACTGCCCATAGAAGGAACATGAGAGCATGGAGATGAAGAGTCATAGCTCATAAGGTCTCACGCAACTAGTGTGATGATTAACGTAGCATGTGGATGAATATTCAATTCTTTATAACACCTGACCTTTCCTCTATTTGAAATGCAGCATGTGTAGAATCAATGAGACTTGAACAATTACAAACTTCTCCAACCAATTGCTCACAACTGTAATTTCCCAAACAAATTCAGAACTTCAACATGAAGACAAATCAAACCCTAGGAGAATTAATTGATTTTCCTGTAGAATAAAACTTCTCATAAATCCAGTATACTTCAGCACTGGTTTATGACCTCAGATACAACTGCAAAATTCACCATCAATCTGTAATGGCTCAAATTGCTAGAAGAGGAATTAGTCCTCAAAACCCTAGCCGGGTAGTCTCTCTCACAACTTCAATAAAATCATAATTCAACAATGGATGATGAAAAGTGCTTTTTCAAGTAGAATATTGTGCTTTTTCGGAAAAAGCACAATTTCACTTTTTTCATTAAAAAAGCTTTTAAATGACATCTTTACTTTATAACATTAAAGTTATAAAGTATTAAAGTTATTAAATTAAAATAATTTAATTTAATAACGATAACTTTAAAAACCAAAAGCCTCTGAATCCCGTTGACTGTACAAACTCATTTCTGACACTAGAGCCACAATGCCAACTGCCCTACTAGAAATAACCCACTACCAAAAATAGCCAACTGCTAAAAATAGACTTACTATAAATAGTAAATCTCTCAAACTGGAGATTCTTTGAAACTCGATCTTGAGACATTTGATACTCCATGCAGACACCCTGCTAATCCTTGCCATACCCCAAATACCACTTACTAAAAATAGTAAGTTGACCAAAATGACCTGAATGAAGAGCAAACCTGATAATCTGAACCTCCAGAATGAAATCCCAACACTGGCTCCACTATCTGATCCCATCTGATCACCTGATTAGCCTGTGAGGGTCACCAAACCAAGCTAATCGCATAAGTCTAAAAAATGGAGACATTACAGTCCTCCCTTCCCAAGATTGCCTCAAGCAATCAGGAAAAACAAGCAACATCATAAACCACCCAGATCCCAAGGATTCATAAGTAATGTCCCTATCCTCACCATACTCCTGTGAAGAAAAAACCAACATCAGCAGAACAGACACCATTGAAAATAACATTCAAAGACCAACTGTAGATGCCACTGTAGAAAACAACCCAATGGAACTCAACCCAATTGAAATAATAACTCTGTCAAAACCTAAGTCCCTGTCTATCTAACACTCACACCCAACTGCACTGAGAAAATGACAGTGACCAAATGTACCTGAATCACTATTATCAACTCTGTCCTCTGATAAATAGTCCTGAGTGTGTGGATACTGCAAGTAGTCTAGCTTGCAATTGCCGATTCCATCATTAAAAGATGGTTCCAATCCATCCCATAATGGATGGTAAGAAAATAGAGCTGATCTACCCCTGTGTGAGAAAAAATATTCTACCTATGGGTCAAAAGACAAATGATGAACATACCCCACCGTATACTACCAGTAGGAAGCCCCAATCTCTGTCAATAGCTTATCATTACCAAACTAGGAATCATAAGATGGCTCCAATCTCTGACTCTACATAATAGTAGGCTAGGTAGGAACCTGAACAACCCTCTCAACAAACCCAACCTCGAAATCCTTATAGGGAAGCATAGTAGATAAAGTCTCCACAATCTTCCCTACCAACCTCCGAATAGCACAAGAGCCTCGGATGAGAGTACCCTTAGATACTTTATAAGAATCTTTTCGCACATCTGCACTCTCAAGTAAATACTTAGTGAATAACTCAGCATAGTAGAAATTATACGTGGAAACCTCAACTTGCTCCCCCGCAATCCACAGCTGATCTGGCACAACCAATTGTCCCATGCTATCAGCCATGTGAGATGATGAAATAGATTCACTTCTAGCATAAGGAAGCAAATCTACCTAAGAGCTTGACTCCACTGGTACTCCTACCTCATCTGTATCAAGTGCTCCCATATCCTGAACATATGTGTATGCCACATCATCATGTTCCTCATCACCAATCGCAGGGGAAAAATCACCACCAACCACCTCAATGTGCAATCGAACTAGATCTAGGGTTGGTGTGGACCGTAAAAGCTCCAACTCCACGGTCACCTCCTCTAACTAAATCTGTGACTCCTGAAGAGTCTACTGAGTGTCCTCTAAAACCTTAGTAGTCACTATGATCTCCTGGGTAAGCTCACTCACCTCCTCCTCTCTGTCCATCAGTGCCTCATAAGTTGTACTCCCCCACTCAACTAGGTGATCTCGGTCGGCTACCATCTGTAAGTAGTTCTGTCTCAAAATATTGATAGCCTCACACAAAGAATGAATCTCTATCAATGAAAGGTAATCACCACTAGAATCATCTATCATAGGAGCACCCCAACCATAAATAGCCAACAAATGATGAGCAACATCAAAATGCTCAAGAGTAGAAGTAATATCTCTCTCATCAACTCACAACTAGCTAGTCACATGATGACTCTGCACAATGGGCCTCCTATAAATGACCTCAAATGCACTATCTATAGTATGAGAGGAAGCTGTATCCAAAAAAATCCCCTCAAGATCACCATCTCTCTATGTACTTTCATCTGAGTACATATCTACAAACTAAGTACAAGCATCGAACACGTCCTCATCTAACCCCGGGGAAGTTGCTGTTGAATCTGACTCAACACAATCTCCAGCTTCCTCATCCTCTACAACCATCTCGCAGTCCAGATCCTAGGATACATCCACATGAGTTACCGATGAAGTAACCCTATCTCTAGAAGTGGAAGCCCTAGCTGTAACAAACTCCTGCCACTCATAAGCTTCCCTATCCTCATCTGTGAGTCCATATAACATAGAATCCCGGAACCCACCACCACCATATGACAACACTGAATCTACACCTGAAGTCAGATATAGAAAGCCAGAAACACTACAATACTCATCATCCTCACTCTCAGCATCGGAGATATCTACAATGCTAGTGTCCACCTCATCTATCCGCATCTCCTCTACTAACTCTGGCTGCAAACACAACTCAATGTCATCATGTGAATCAACTAAATTGTGGCATGAAACTATGTTGCCCAAATCAACTGCAACACTCCAATCCTGAGTGTCATCACTAAAAAGCTCCATGCTCACATCCTCAACATAGGAAAAAGTCATTGTCTCCAGTACTGATCCCACACTATGACTGCTATCATAAACCTCTGAGCTATTAGAGCTCATGTGCTCCTCACAGTCATCACCCAACATCTCACAAGAGGTGTCATCTCCAATGTAGCTCACACCATCCTCAAAAGTGTCATCAGAAGTGTCTATACTATCAACTCCCACATCTCCTGCTAAAATCTCAACTGCTGACAGGTGACTCTACACACATGACTCAACGTCAGGATGTGCACCAATAATGCTGGAGCATGATCTGTCATCAACTGACCCCACAGTAATGCCTAGATCACCATCCTCACCACTGGGAGACTCTGTACATGCCTCGGTCCCAACTAAGGAAGAAACTACCTCCTGAATTGGAGCAACACTACTACAACTGACATAAACATCTGCAATAATCACTCCCTCCATTAAAGAGTCTGAACACTTAGTGATTACGACAACATCAGTTGCCTCTGTACAATCCGTAGTGACTGCTCTGAGAGCCTCAATCTGGTGATGCTCAGTGCTAATGCTGCTGTCAACCAATGGTACTAAAACATCCATTGGCTCCTATGAAATAAATCCATCACCAACACTGCGGATGGGAATAGCATGTGCTGAACTAGATGTAGGAACATCAACATCATGGACTACTGTCAGAGAAAACTCCAGCCTTCTCCCCTGCAAACTCGATGTCGGCCTTCTAAAGGCAGAGACCATATATCTCGCTGCTCTGTCTACTATAACTAGATCCAAAAAAATATTTTCCAATCTCTGTTGATGTAGTCTAAGTCTCTCCATGCTTTCTACTAAAGCATTTAATTCCTCTCTATTTACCTTACTGCTACGACGACTTCCAGAACTAGGCCTCCTGTATTTATCCATAGCTAGGAAAAGAGAGAGTGTTGATCAGTTTTAAAATATCATTAAAAAATAAAAGAATCCAAACCCCATAGGATGGCGGGAAAAATGCTTTGATACCACTGTAAAGAACCCAACTGGCTCTCCATGGAAATTTGACTTTCCTCAAATTCAAATGCGATTTGTTTTGTGTATTTTCAAAAAGAATTATGAATCTAAATTTCTCACAATTCTTTAAAATTCTGAAAATAAATATAAACCTTTTGCATTCTTCACCAATCATAAATAATTATAATTGAGCCAACTATCAAATTTCTAAAAAGAAATCAGATATCTAAAGAATGAATTAACTTGAAAGTTATTGGCACCTGCAATGCTGAATTTCCTTGTAATAAGAATGTCTTCCTTGACGCCTTGACATAGTCCCAAATTAAAACAACAGCCACCCTTGAATGGTCACGTGGCAGCCTGGACAGTCATGTGATTGTCCCAGAGTCTCACGCAGGCCCTTTTTCTGCAATAAACTACCCATAGAAGGAACGTGAGAGCATGGAGATGAAGCGTCACAGCTTCATAAGGTCTCACACAACCAGTGTGATGATTAACGCAACCTGTGGATGAATATTCAATTCTGTATATAACACCTGCCCTTTCCTCTATTTGAAACACAACCTGTATAGAATCAATGAGACTTGAAGAAATTATGAACTTCTCCAGCCAATTACTCACAACCGTAATTTCCCAAACAAATTCAAAACTTCACCAAGAAGACAAATCAAACCCTAGGATAATTAATTGATTTTCCTGTAGAATAAAACTTCTCATAAACCCAGTATACTTCAGCATTGGTTTATGACCTCAGATACAACTGCAAAATTTACCATCAATCTGTAATGGCTCAAATTGCCAGAAGAGGAATTAGTCCTCAAAACCCTAGCCAAGTAGTCTCTCTCACAACTTCAATAAAATCATAATTCAACAATGGATGATGAAAAGTGCTTTTCAAGTAGAATATATAGCTTTTTCGGAAAAAGCACAATTTCACTTTTTTCATTAAAAAGGCTTTTAAATGACCTCTTCACTTTATAACATTAAAGTTATTAAATTAAAATAATTTAATTTAATAACGATAACTTTAAAAACCAAAAGCCTTTGAATTCCACTGACTATACAAACTCATTTCCGACACCAGAGCCACAA